>CM060655.1:9867500-10230000 GCA_030686955.1 Odontamblyopus rebecca
AATATTCTTTCGTAAAATAACAATTTACAACTCAATCTGATTTGGTGCATCTAAAAACAAAACAAAAACCCAAATGTCTTGTTACCACAGCTCTCAAAGACTCGGGGAAGAGGTCCATCAACAGTGACTGGAAGATTGAGCTGCCGGGAGAGTTCGAGGTGGCCGGGACAACTGTGCGCTATGTGAGGAGAGGACTGTGGGAGAAGATGTCCGCCAAGGGCCCCACCACACTGCCCCTACACCTTATGGTGAGAGACCCAGGTCCGGAGCCCATAGTTTCTGATATTAAATTCTCTCTGTGCTGCGTTCAGGTGCTGCTGTTTCACGACCAGACCTATGAGATTCACTACGAGTACACAGTGACCTTAAACGCATCAGAGGTGAGCGTGGAGCAAAAAGAGCCTGAGCATCTCTACATCTGGACCCACAGCCGCTGGCAGGACTGCACAGTGCAGTGTGGAGGAGGTGAGGCCCGCAAAGGATCATGGCTCTACTTTTGCTCTCTGAAATTAGTGATACTTCTTAATCCAGAATGTGACACTAGATTTTAAAGTTTTTTAAGTGCAAGTAACTAAGGATGCACATGTTCAAGTATCTCTTAACATTGGACAAATTTGACATACTCTCAGAATATTTATATTTCTCTTTAAATGATCAATTCTTACAAGTTATTCAGAAGTTCAAAACTGTCCCCAGCCGAGCACATAACTCCATAGTATAGATGGACAGTGTGCGCCTCATGGAATTTACATTTTAACGAAATCATGACAGAAAATTGGATATAAAAATCTAATCTCCCTCTAAACACAATAAAATAATGATGTGCCTCTGTGCTGATCCAATAAACTATGATTATGTAAAACTATTATACCACAGAATTGCTTGTCCATGATTGATTCGCTGCTGTGTGTTTTAGGGGAGCGGAGGACTGTGGTGTCCTGTATGAGATTAGCCAATAAGAGCATGGACGTGGTCAGTGACAGCTTCTGCCAACCTGAGAATAGGCCCCTCCCACAGGTCCGGCCTTGCAACTCTCACCCGTGTCAGTACAGGTGAGACACGCACAAAATGCAGTACATACTTTATTGTGAACAGTTTGACACCTTTTGAAGAAACGAATGTTGTGCTGGTCCTGCAATAGGTGTGAAAAACAGAACTAGTTTCATTTGAACCAGTTTGCAGTAGTCTAAATTATCCCTCACTTACCTTATGCATTCAAAGCGTCCTAATTATTCACCACAATGAGTTTCTAAGCGCGTACTTCCTGAATCTCGGAGAATAAAGAGCTTTGTAATTAGATGTAGACAGGACATAGTGTTCTCTTTTTGACCTCATGAGCTGCTTTTAAAATACGTCCGTAATGAAGCAAGACTAATTTTGCTCAAAAACATGGAAAATCAGATACAGCCACTTGCAGTTGGTTCCATTTCCACTGTGTAGGAGAGTGTGAAAAAACGGTGGGCCTTCGTTATAACACATCCCAGTAGGATTATTACAGGTTAGACAAACTGCTTTCACACAAGACAAATAAATAAAATTGAATAACAACATAGGGCGTACATTGGAAACCAAACCACCCTGGACGTAGAATTGTAGTCCCGTTTCCAGGTAACAAACATCCAGATAGGCCCTCAGACACTTTGATGGAAACACGTTTTTATTTATTTCAGCATTGGATTGGATTGTAATAATGTGTAAATGACTCATAGTAACATTTCCGTCTTACTTTTGCGGTGCACATGGCAGGTGGGTGACGGGCGAGTGGGGATCCTGCTCTGTCACTTGTGGGAAAGGACTCCAGCACAGGGAGGTTGGTTGTGTGTACCAGCTGCAGAACGGTTCTCTCATCCACACCAGGGACCTGTACTGCCAGAGCGGCAAACCCCCCGCGGTGCAAGCCTGTGAGGGACGGCTCTGCCTGAGCGTGTGGGAGGCCTCTGAGTGGTCCAAGGTAAGACAGTTATAGCAGACAAACAGTATATTCTTTCAGTGGGTGAAGTATGTATAGAGTAAATATACTGCATAGTGCTTCCAGAGTCAAATATTTCTCTAATTATTTTTCTTTGATCATGATTTTATATTATATACAGAAGTAGTCAGATACATTCACTCAAGTATTTTTGCTCCTTACACATATTTTATATATTAGACTGTGTAACAGTACTCTTGAGTAAAACTTCCCATTGTGAGTAAGTCTTCAAGTGACATAAGCTTTATGAAATGAAGCAAATGAATCATTTGTTTTTTTGTAACGCTCCCTCAGATATTATTTCATTTTTCTCATGTTTGTGTGTATCTTATAAAAATAAAATACCAAACTGTTTAATGTTTTGTCCTACCAAATAAATAGATTTCAAGTTATAATTTGTGTTTATATATTATAATTATATCCACATAGTTACAACTGCTCTTTTTTGAGTAGTAGTTTCCACAATATCCTTTTCTTATACTTGAGTAGTATAATTTTGAAGTAACAGTATATAGTTATCATATATATAGTTTTTGGTTTCTCTACCCTCCTGTGCTTTTACTCACCCTGAGAAAAAGGGGATGGAGCTATCATCACCAGAAGAGAAAAGGACCCTGTTCTTATTTAGTTAAATGAATATATGATTGTGATGCTTGTGTGCAGTGTTCGTCGGACTGTGGGCAGGGGGTCCGCAGCAGGACGGTGCTCTGTACAAACCCCCAAGGCCTCTGTGACCCCCTGTCCCGACCCCCCCATCAGGAGCCCTGCCAGGACCACTCCCAGTGCTACGAGTGGAAGACTGGAGACTGGTCTAAGGTGCAAGTGCAGAGCTGTACAACTGAACCTTTTCAGCATGTTTACTATCTACCTAAGTCAGCTCTTAATAATGAGTATTTTTGACCTGTTGCCCCAAGGGTAACAATCAGCCTTTCATAATTTATCTTTAAAACAGAAATATATTTGTAACACAGACAACTGGAGTTTTTAAGTCATTAATTGGACCTTGAAACCTCACACTCTGTGTTCTGGTCTAGTGCTCCTCCTCCTGTGGGAAAGGCCTTCAGTCCCGAGTGGTCCAGTGCATGCACCGGGTCACTGGTCGCCATGGTGACGAGTGTCCAGTGATGTTGAGACCTCCAGCTTACAGACCCTGTCACCTGGACACCTGCAACCAGAAAGTCAATGTCAACACCATCACCTCCCCCAGGCTAGGTCAGTGATCACACCCAAGATGTCTGCTTCTAGTGTTTGAATTATAATATGTAATTATAAAACATCAGGTCCTGGGTCAGTCTGAAGGTGCGGTTTGGGTCCTGGATTCTACCTTTTACCTTTTATGTAAACTACAACTACAGACTTTTGATGAGGGAACAATGTCAAAACACAGTTAAAATCTCAGAAAAGCTATTTTGCCATATATATCCCCGCCTTTAAAGGGCTCAAATTTTCTAATCTATGTTATAATGTTCTTTCCTCATCACAAACATACCTAGAGTTGTGTTTTGTTTCAGCACACAAACTCTGCATATTTAGGCTGAGTTATTCTCTCAAATGGAACACATTCTGTTCCACCTTGTAATGTCATGTGGTAATATAAGAAGGGCTCCACTGGGTTTTTAAACTCTATACATGTTCACTAGAATCATCTGGAAAATTTCAGCCCTGGATTTGCCAATGTCAACTAAACTAAAGGTAGAGGTAGCTATTAATTTGAAAACTGCCTCCACATGACATCACAAGGTAGAACAAAGCATTTCGAGCTTTGGAGATATAGACATTGGCATTATGATTCTCTGACCACGGTCCCTATATAGTACTAGTATGTCCAGTACCTGAGGCTGACTGTGGCGTGTCCTCTGTCCCTGTCACAGCGGCTCTCACATACAAGTGCAGAGGGGATCAGTGGGCAGTGTACTGCCGTGTGGTGCGAGAGAAGAACCTGTGCCAGGACATGAGGTGGTACCAGCGCTGCTGCCAGACCTGTCGGGACTTTTACGCCAACAAGTCCCTGCTCTCCACTGACTGACCACAGCAACTTGATGACCACAGCCCTTAGAATTATTTGAATTCTCTCACAAAGACTGTAGGTGACACTTGTTTATATTTGCTCAACGTTGAAATGAAGACTTGAATATGTCCAGAACGTTTCTATGCACCAAAAATGAGTGTGAGGAACTCCTTGAAGTATTCAGACATGTTTTGCTTTTGTTTGTAGCTAAGCACATTTCTGACATCTGTTCACGCTCTCATCCACAGCTGTTTTCAGATGAAAATAATCCACTGTGTTGTAATGAAAGACTTCCAGGTTTTATAGTTTGATGGCTGCACACCAATGAAACCATCAATGTAAACATAATAATAGTGTTTTTTATGATGTGCTGGACAAGCACCTCAAAGCACTTCAGTAGACCATTATTCATTCACTCCATACTCAGTGGTGGGAAGCTACACTGGTAGCCACACGGAGACGTGTTTCTCCAACCACCACCAATCCCTCACACACCACACTGAAATGTAATGCCTAAGTACACAACATTATGCACTGGTTCGAGTTAGGACTGAACCGCCAACCAGAAATAAGGCCTTCGCTTCATCACCAGAATGTTCACTTTTTATGCACTTGGTGAAACATGAACTGAAAAGTCACACACAATGTTCCTTACAGAAAAACTCATTGTAATGATTTAAACCTTTGTTCATTACTGTAATATATGCATACTGTTTATTGTAACCGTACTTTTGAAACAATATTATGCACATTTCACAGCTGGCTGCCTGCTCCTGAGACGCCACTTTCAGCACTTTACATGTTTAAAGTAACACTATGTGGCTCTGCTGGGCCTGAACAGTTCACACCAGGGGACTGGTGTTACTTTAGTCATCTTTCCTGGTCAGAGCAGTCAGAACGGAGCAGGGGTCTTCAGGTGGAACTTAACTTTAGTTTAGAGACTACCTATTACTACTATTAATGACTATATTAATTGAAAATAGAAACACTGAATAAAACATAATAAGTACTGCATAAATTCTAACAGAGCTCTAACAATCTAGCCCACTTGGTGTGCCAATATTATGTGGTCCCTAAACTAAAGTGTGAGAAATATGAGGCCATTGTAAAAGGTCTGATATCATGCAAAACTGTCCATTTTAGCTTTGAACCTAGGAATAATATAAAATAGTTTTTTATCATCAAAAATTGTCATTCTATATTGCCAGATCAAAACTTTTACTTGTCACTTTAAGATGGATGACAGTAATCTGGAAAATCTCCTCCATGTTTTTAAAATATACTTTTACTAGACCCATTCAAATTAAATCACGATTTGATTTCCAACACTATACAGCTAACCAATGTCAATGAAAACAGGTTCAAGTGCATATGACAGATTATTGTATTTTTGTAATTATTACTTAGCTTGGTGGGGTTGTACCTGTTGTAAATATTTATCATAGTTTTCCATGAGTTGAGTGGAAGTGGGAAAAAAGTTGAAGAAAAGTACAAAAATACAGGAAGTAGTGAAATCCCTTTACTTATGTCATCAACATGGACAATTCCATCCAAAATATATATATATATATATATATATATATATATATATATATATATATATATATATATATATATATATATATTATATATATATTATATATATAATTGAACTATAATTATGTACTTTATTGCTTTGGTTACATTTGACCCATACTACTTTTTCACAGATTAATTTGTTTTTGGTACATATACAAAATTTAAATTATACAAACAATAATTTATGATATAGGACCTTTAAAAATGGAAATGTACCTGTTGACTTGTCCTCCAGAGATGGTTGTGAGTGTGCTCTTTTATGGTGCTATAATATGACCCAATTCACTTGTGTGGAATTCAGCGTCATATTGTTAATTTTGTATATTATTTAACAGACTTTTGTATTCCTCTTGTTATTGTGTATTATTTGCACACTTGTCTGTTTGGCATTCTTGACTGCCACTACATGTATTTTTTCATGGTGCTGAAATAACCCCAGTTAACTCTGTAGCAACATGTTGATTTTATTCTTTTTTTTTTTAAGTATTGATAAAGGTGCACTGTGTATATTTTCTGATGGTCTCTACAGACATGGTACTGCTTTGCCTGGTATGTATGGTATAAAAATCTCGATGGAGACAAACAGATGATACCTCCAGACTAAGTTAAAGGTCAGATCTGTGGAGAGGCAAGTTCACTCTTAGTAAGAATTTATGTTTTTCAATATTTTTATAAATGCAAGTTTGACAGCTTTAATACTATACTGTGGAACATTCAAAACAGCTCCACTGAGAAACAGACAGCGGACCCCTCTGTCGGAAAAGTTTCATAGTGCGCCTTTAAGTAATGTGGTGCTATGCTCTCGTCCACTACTGTTTTTGTTTACTGTAAATTCAGTCTCAGACAGTTCTTTCTGAAGATCCATCTCTGAGACAGAGCAACTTTTTTTTTTCTTTTTCAAATTATAGTCTTTTTTACATTTTACATCGGGTGTTATGATGTCAAATATACAACAATATTATACAAGTTCAACCACTTCACCTGTCTTCTCTATGGTTGTTAAGTCATGTCAAACTCAAAATAAAAAGCAAAGGTTTCTGCCATATGCCTGGATTCATTATATACATATACACACACACACACATAAATAATTTATTTTTGTAGCGCCCAAAATCACAACAACAGTTGCCTCTAAGGGCGTTCCAAGATTTTGATGAGTAAAACATACACAGACATATCAAAACAGGAATAAACAACATTCATGTAAAGCAGCAAATGAAACATCGTCCAGTCATCCCCTGTCCTTAGAGCCTCCTTCTCGGCAAGGAAAAACTCCAAAAAACCCAGGGTCCTGGGAAAAAGAAGAAACCTCGGGGAGAACTACAGTGAAGGAGAGATCCACTCCCATGGACGGACAGGCTATAGATGTCCAGGCCCATGGGCCAGTTCGGTATGGCCACAGCTACCCAGGTGGTGAAGGAGCCGGGGAGGAGGCCGGGCGAGAAGGAGGAAGCCGGGCGAGGAGGAGGAGCTGGGCGAGGAGGAGGAGGGCCAGGCAGGAAGGAGGGCCGGGCAGTGGGTGGAGGAGGGCCAAGCGGGGAGGAAGGGGCCAGGCAAAGAGGAGGAGAGTCAGGCGAGAAGAGGGGTCCAGCTGTCATCAGGCGTCTGAAAGAGTTACACTCCACAGGGGGAGTGGGACAGGGGACAACATGTGAATAGCAATGAACGAGCTACAGATGAGAACATAGTAAGTGATGCTGATGAGAAAATAGGAGGAAACAGAGGACAGTGCTCAGGTTGCCACACTTCCCCCAGCTTGTTATCTCCTGCGGCAGCTTATCTTAACCTGGGATTTTAATGTCACTCCCAACCAACCTGGTCATAGTTAGTTAGGAGTGACGTCAAACTAAGTAACCTGGTCATAAGCTCTTCCGAAGAGGAAGGTTTTAAGCCTGGCTGATACGGGACAATGGCATCCTGAAGATATGATGGGGCCATATTGTTTAAGGCTTTGTATGTCAGGAGGAGAACTTTGAATTTAATTCTAAACTCGACAGGAAGCCAGTGAAGTGATTTTAACACAGGACTGATGTGATCACGTCTTTTAGTTCCTGTTAGGACTCTGGCCGCTGCATTTTGGACCAACTGGAAGCTTCTTAAAGTACCTTTAGCGCAGACGGCGAGCAGAGAATTACAGTAATCTAGTCTGGATGTAACAAATGCATGGATAAGTATTCAGCATCATTTTTAGGCAAAATATTTCTGATTTTAGTTATATTTCGCAGGCGAAAATATGCAGTTTTACAAGCTTGGTTTATATGAGCTGTGAATGAGAGATTTCGGTCAAATACGACTCCAAGGTTTTTTACAGTAGAACTAGAGGCTATACTCACATTGTCAAGTGAGATTATCTGGTCGGACAGAGAATCTCTCTGACCTTTAGGGCCGACAACAATGACCTCTGTTTTTTCAGGATTTAAGAGCAGGTAATTCAGGGTCATCCAGGTTTTGATGTCCTTCACACAGGCACTGAGCTTATCGATTTGATCGGTCTGATTTGGTTTCATTGATAAGTACAGCTGAGTGTCATCAGCATAGCAGTGGAAATTAATGCCATGTTTTCTGATAATGTTACCTAATGGCAACATATACAGAGTAAACAGGATTGGACCAAGCACAGATCCTTGTGGAACACCGCAAGCTACTTTAGAGCAGGAAGAGGTGCACTGGTTTACACTAACAAATTAGTACCTATCTGATAGATAGGATTTAAATCATTTGAGGGCGGTCCCTCTGACACCTATGTCACATTCTAACCTCTGCAGTAGAATGTTGTGATCAATGGTGTCAAACGCTGCACTGAGGTCCAGTAGGACCAGGACTGAAGCCAGCCCGATATCAGCAGCTAGTAGCAAATCATTTGTCAATTTAAGCAGAGCAGTTTCTGTGCTGTGGTGAGCTTTGAAACCAGACTGAAATTTTTCAAATAAATTATTGTCCGGCAGATGGTGACAAAGCTGTTTCACCACAACTCGTTCAAGAATCTTTGAGAGAAATGGAAGATTCGAGATAGGTCTGTAGTTGGCTAGTTCATCAGGATTTAAGATAGTTTTTTTCAAAAGTGGTTTAATTACAGCATATTTAAAGGACTGAGGAACATAGCCATTTTCTAACGACATATTTTTTATGTTATGGATGGAACCTATTATTAGGTGGAGAGCTTCTTTGAGGAGTCTGACTGGAATAGGGTCGAGCGAACAAGTTGATGGTTTGGACAACATGATGACTGAGGTAATCTCCACCTCATCGACAGGAGTAAATTTGTCTAATGCTGTTAGAGGATTCATGTGGGATATTGGTGTTACAGACTGGATTTGCTGGATTTGCTCGGTGCTAATTTTTGGAGTAGCTTTGTTGATCTTGTCTCTAATGGTTGTAATTTTGTAATCGAAGAATTCAAGAAAGTCATCACAGCTGAACTTCGAAGGGAGAAGAGACTCAGGGGCAGTGTGTGAGTTTGTCAGCCTGGCTACAGTGCTGAACAGAAATCTGGGGTTGCTTTTGTTTACTTCTATTAGGTTTGAATAGTATCTGGTTTGCGCCTTATAAGAGAGCAGGCAGAGCTTCCATGCCTTCAGAGACTCTCTCTCTCTCTCTCTCTCTCTGTCTCTCTCTCTCCCTCTCTCTCTATATATATATATATATATACACACACATATATATAACACCTTCCGTTTTGGTCTCTCACACCAATATATATATATATATATATATATATATATATATATATATATATATATATATAAAAACACACACACACACACACACACACACACACACACACACACACACACACAGTATATATGTGTATATGTGTGTGATGAGTGTGTGTTAGGGTGACGTCACTAACTGCCAGCCTGAACAAAGCGCCAGGGAACGGATAAGAGCTTTGTCTCCACAACAAACTCCTGTAAATTGTAGTTATTCTTAGGTCTCTTAGGGTATTTGTCTAAAAGCTCATCCGCTGTGGACGTTGCCTACTGAGAAGAGAAGACAGCTAACCTCTGAAGAAAACAGACTTAAATGCATTTCCTGAACAGAGTGTGGTGGACATTTTACTGTATACGCACTGTATCTCTTTTATTGTGAAAGGCAAATGCGGATGTAGGAGCGTGTCTTGTATTATTTGGACACATGGTTTTCAGAACTGTATACAGTCCTTTACAGCCGCAGCTGTCTGAGCGCACAGCGAAGACTAAGGAGGGGCCAGAACACCCGGGGGCCTGGACTCCCGGGGCCAGTTAGGGAAAGGTGGACTCGACTCACCTCCAAAAGGCGCATCCGTGAGAACCGTAGATGCTTCCACCTGCTTTTGCCTGGAGCTGCTTGGATACATCAGCCTATAAATGGGTGCTGCTGAACGAATAGCTCCAGTGTGCGCGCGCCGTGGCGTGTGCGCGCAGTCTCCTCCAGCCGCGCACTCTTTCGGTCTCATTCTCATCAAATGAACGGTGCAGTGTCGTCCCGTTAGACTGAGCAGGTGAGTCTCTGTCGAGCTCTGATCCATCTCGCATCCGTGGAGTAGGCGCGTGCGCACGTGCACGCGTCTGCTCTATTGAAGGCTCTGCAGAAGATGCAGATGCACAGACAAGCGGCATTGTATATGGAGATGCAGTGGAGCTAGTCCGTCTTTAGCAGCTTGAAAAAAGATGAATGGCCACGATGTCCCTCTTGATATAAGCTTAAATGCCAAACTGTGTCAAAATATCATACTGTGTCTAGAATTTACCACTGTCTCAAATAATGTTTCATCAGTGTGAAATGTAGACACTAACTGAGTTTGTGTCCGCAGTCATGGAGCACCCTGGGGAGTACCCGAGGGAGTACCACATGGTCCTGGGTCAGATGCTATCAGAGCTCAAGTCCAAACACCAGAGTGCATCCCACCCAGAGCTGTGCCGCTGGCTGTGCTCGCGCTTCGACCTGGTGCACCTGGCCAAAGTGCGCAGTCTGCTCTTCCACACTGCTAGCCAGGACCCCTCCTTCCCCACCACGCTCTTCAGAGACAGGATGTGCTGCTCCTCCGTGGACCCTCACTCCAAAAAACTGCAAGTGGCTGTAGATATCTTGTCCATGTTTAATTTCATTCAGAACAGAAGCCCAGCCAAAGAGAGGTTGCCTATATCCCGGGCCCCCCTCCTCAAGAATCACTCTGTAGGGGGATCAGACTACCGCCCGCCACACCCTCTCCACAGCTCGTCCCACTGTCCCAAACCAGGGCCAGAGAGCAGCCAGCACCACTTCATGCCTGCCTCTGAGCCCAACTTCCTGCTCCGAGTCAGTAAAGACCTGAAATGTAGAGCTGCGTCTCTGGACAAACTGCACCCCCTGCCCCTCTATGGCCCTGGGACCCTAGGTCCCTCTTGTGAGATGCAGAGTACGTACTTCCCTATGGAGGCAGAGAGTGAAGCGAGCACAGAGCAGGAGTCCCTCTCACAGCCACAGCCGGGACCCCAGGAGCCCCTCTCCACACGCTCCTGTGTCCACAAGAGGAACATCTTCAAAGAGGACTTTCACAACATGTCAGCTTTCTCTCCAAAGGTGGGTGCCTCCAGATCACTACTGATGACACTGATGACATACTTCATGTGTTTATTTGACACACTCCATATGTCACATGATGCCACGTAATATTGAGAAATAAAAAAAGAGATGTTATCAAACATCTCACTTAAATATGTATTTTCTCTGTTGTGTAGAGACTGCTCTTTGGCACGCTGAACTGATCTAACTGTATTTCTTCCTTTGATGCCTCCTTATGCTATTGCAGGTGATCAGACAGGCCAGTGAGTGTATAGAGGGTGTCCAACAGAGGGAGCTCCACAGACCTGCTGTGTTCTTTAACCACAGTTTTGAATTGCCTTGTACCAATCCATACATGGACCCAGGACTCAACTCCCCTCTGGAGGAGCGACAGCGCGCCAAGCATGAAAGTCTGGATGACCTCCAGGCCTCCACGTACTTTGGCCCCAGCACTGTGTCCCAGAGTGTGAGCACTCGAAGGTTCACTGACAGAGAACCCGAGAGCACCCACAAGAGCAACACCAAACCAGTCAGACCAACCCGGCCTGTGAAGAGCTTCAGCCTCAACACTGAGTATGTCCCTGCACCCAGCACAAGGCCCATAGCCCCCAAGAGACCCCTCCGAAACATAACGGCTATTAATGGGGACAGAGAGCCATCCACAACAGTATCTCCAGCTTTTACCAAGAAGGTCAGTGATTTTAAAGGCCAAGAGCTGATACCACTGAGCAATGAGGCTGAATGTGTGGAGAGGAAGGAGGGCAGGCCTGTGGGCAGAGGCTTCCAGAGAGGAGAGGTCTGCCCCAGTGTGGGCACTCAGACAGAGCAGGGCAGTGAGCCCAAGAGACTGAGGAGCTTCAGCCGCACAGACTCAGAGATGATCAGTGACGACATCAGTGACATCTTCCGGTTTCTGGACGACATGAGTGTGTGTGATTCCCTAAACATGGTCCAGGCCTCCTGTTACAACAGCACCGGCTCTCTGTCCCAGCTCACCCTGAGGTCAGACAGCTCCCCTGAACGCAGTACAGTGCGCCTGGCTAAATCCAGACTGGACAGCCTCTTCCACTCTCTGGACAACAGTGATGACGAGCTTAAATCCAACGTGCACCGACTGGTTCAGAGGATCGGCGAGATAGAGAAGAAGCTGGAATCTTTGTCAGGTGTCCGTTCTGAGATCACACAGCTTCTGTCCAAACTCAACCAGCTAGACCACAAGGTACACAAATCAGACAATCCTGAGGGAGCTGAGCCTGCCCCCTTGCATGCAGAAACTCACCCCTCTCCTCCTGCATTTCAGTGCCACACCATTGGACACCCTAATGGACACTCCAAAGGACACACTGGTGGACATTCTACAGGACAATCCACTGGACACCTTAGAGCACACACAGGTGGACAGACAGGTGGAAATGCCAGTGGACAAACCAGTGGACATTCAAATGGACACACAGATGGACACATCTCAGATGGACTTACATTGGGACACTCTACGGTACATTTTACTGGTCACACTAGTGGACATTCTTCTGGACACCCAGTCGGACACACTATTGGACACTCAAATGGGCATACTAGTGGACATATTGGTGGACATACTGGTGGACACACTGGTGGACACACTGGTGGACACACCGGTGGACATACCGGTGGGCATACCGGTGGACACACCGGTGGACACACCGGTGGACATACCGGTGGACACACCGGTGGACACACCGGTGGACACACCGGTGGACACACCGGTGGACACACTAATGGACACTCCAATGGACACTCTAATAAACAGCACAGCATTGGACCGTCTCGTACGTTAGTGGACTGGAGTAGTTCACAGGGGGCATGGGGCAGCCCTGGGGAGAGCCTGGGGGTAAAGGCCCTGAAGAACAGCCTGAGGAGGTCTTCTCGCTCCCTGAACCAGGAGCCGGCCCCAGACTGGAGCACCACGGCATACTGCACTGAGCGGCCTCGCACCCACAGAGAGGTGAGGCAACAATAATTATGCGTCAGTATTATTTAGACAGGCAGTGTAATCCCTCATTTGTCCAGGGGTGGTCCATGGTAGAGAAGATTTCAAAGGTCGAAGGTTTCAACTTCCATCCAAAAGTAATTTTCAATTTGATTTTAAATCTGACTTTAAGTGAAGAGTAGAGAGACTGTGCACCCAAGGATTTAAAACAGTAAACACTTGGTATTATGATTTCATTCAATCAATTAGTCAAACTCACTTTTGAGGGATAAGATGGAAAAAGTGAATACTGAAAGTCGTTGGGTAACAACTGAGAGGCTATTGACACAGACATGTTTGTTTGATTTTCTCTGAAGTTGGACACAAATGTTTACACAGTCATCCTGCGGTGAGTCAGCTGTAGACACCACATTTAGCACTGACATCACACTTTGTCATATCCACAGACTTAAATGTGTATGTTAAAGGCGCACTATGTAACATTCCTGAGGGAGGGTCAGCCAGTTGTCTCCATGGAGATGTTCCCTGGAATGTTTCACAGTATGGCATTACAGTTACTTATGTCTACAGAGACAGCAGGTGACGCCACAGGGCCAAGTTACATGTCAGATCTATGGAGAGGTGAGCAATGCAAGTAACAATGCAAGACTTTAGGTAAAGAAACACTTATGTTATTGAGTAAATGCACGATACATATTTAATGCCATACCGAGCCATTCCATTCAATTCCACAGTGTGGCATTACTTTTCCGTATCAATGAAGACAAGCAGGTGACAGGTTACAGTTCAGATATGTGGCGAGGTGACCTGCTCACAGTAAGAATGCACATTTTTCAATGCATTATTTTACATTCCAGTCAAAGCATTTCCATGGAGACAAGCAAGTGGTGTACATACCCTTCACCAGAAATGTTGCATAGTGAACCTTTAAAATTATACAGTAGCCCATAAGCTATTGCCTAAGAATTCTAAGGTACATATGTCACATATGTTTGTTGTGTTCATGAGCAAGAAATTTCCATTCTCCACACCAGTCACAGTAATGTGTCTGGATGTGGCAGAAAGGGCATTCAACCTATAATCTGCAAAATTACGAGGCGACTTCAACTCTTTCATTGTAATACAAATGCAAAGTTTTAAAACATGCCAACACCACTGCATAATAGATACTATTTAAAATGTTGCTTTTCAATGCTGTGAATTGGTGTCTGGAAGTAATTTTCTTAACTTGTGTGAGAGGCTAGAATTCACACTGAGCTAGTAGGAGTTGTAACCTGAAATAGCTCTCATTTTGTTTTCCTGCTATGCACTATTTTACTAAAATACTGTTTACTTTGTTTTGATTGTTTTCAACAATCCCCTCAGACCTTGACAGAAATCCAGCCAGTCAAATGCTAATCATGTACTTGGCTACTGTGAGGGAGCGACTGGCAGCAAACAACTTGGTACAATCACCCAAAACGAACCCTCCATCTCATCTATGCACTTTTGCCATAACTCTGTCTTAAAAGTGCACTGTGTCACGTTTCTGGTGAAAGGTCTGTCACCTGCTTCTCTCCATGGAGATGTTCTCTGGAATATTCCACAGTATGTCATTACAGTTACTTATCTCCACAGTAGGTTATGCCACAGTGCCAAATTACATGTCAGATCTGTGGAGAGGCGAGCCCACTCATAGTAAGAATGCAAGTTTTTAGGTAAATAAAAACCCATGCTATTGAGTAAATGCAAGATGCATATGTTTAAAGCCACACCGAGCCATAGTGAAAGAGTGACAAAACATAAAGAGCAATATCTGTCATTTTAAAGGTCCTATACCTGATTTTTTTTTCTATGTATTTGTGCAAAAGTTGTCTTGCCCCAGTGCAGATATACTGTATGAACAGCTCATGAGGTCAAAATAAGTCCACTATGTGCTGTTCTGCTTGGATTCACTTATAAAGCGTTTAATTGTCAGATAATCAGGTGCTAGCTGGTGTAAGCTTTACCATGATGGCATATCTCTGCTCTGAGAGTTGTGAAAAACACTTAGAAACTTATTGTGAATAATTAGAATGCTTGGAATGGAGAAGGGTAAGTGAAAGTGAAGTCCACTTTAAAATAAATTAGTTCTGTTTTTCACATTTCAAGACAGGAAAAATCACATACAGCACTTTTAATTATGGCCTGGCCCAAGCGTTTTTCTCGTCTTTGCGGGTGAAATTGAAAACACGAATGAGAATAAGTGGTAGTGACATGGTGGTAGAGGCTATTTGTGTTGTGTGCGGGGGTTACAGATTATAAGGTACACCTATTTCCATCATTCATGTCCTCATCTGCAGGCTGTTCTTCACTTAGCGATGTGAAACCTTGAATTTTTTGAAAACCTGAATTTTCCCCAAATACGGTGAGTCAAAAGTAATGTGATAGTTGGAATTAGATTGGAACTATTCTAATTGTGGGTGTTGTGATTAGATTTGTGATTTATGTTTTAATTATAGAATTCTGTTCAAACGTCATATTTTAAACACATCCAGAAGAACTGACAAAAAACTGACATATGAACAAACTAATACAAGAATCACATTCTAGCATGTTTGTGCAGATGTAAATTACAGGGTTAGCTGTTTCTATCCAAAATAAGACAGGGTATTTTGTTGTTTATGAAGAAAATCATGGTACTTTAAAAATGTCAGCTTTTGCGGTTTGCTATCTGTATCTGTTCAAATCACTATGGATGCACAATATTATTATTATAATAAGCCATTATAATACTTTTTTTTCCATATGGACATCACGGCATTGTAAACTCCCTAGCAACAATTAGCATGCTAAGTGTACATAATAATAAAACGCTTCATAATTAGATGCAGACAGTACACAGAGGACTTATTTTGACATCAAGAGGTGTTATCTGTACTGGGACAAAAAAAAAAAAATCTGGTTCAGGCCCTTTTAATATCTCTCTAATTACAGAGTTAATAATGTGAAATAAAAACGGGCACAAAGTTCAGTGTGTTCTGTCAGCATGAATCAACAAATGTGACCTTTTCCTAGCTTCAGAAAGACATGATGGTTGTTAGTTGGAAGGACTTAAAGGTGCACTGTGTAACTTTTTGGTTGGGGTTCCATCACTTGCTTGTGCCTATGGAGATGTCATTGCTCTGCCATGTTCCACAGTATGACATTAAACAGCTTTACCTTACATTTATTCAATTACAGGTGGTTTTATGGCTCAAAAAATACCTAGAAAAACAGGTATTCTGACTGTGGGTGGGGTTGCCCCTCCACAGATCTGACATGTAACTTGGTCTGGTTTGATTTCCATGAAAATAGAATGGTTAAGCATCATACTGTGAAACATCCAGACAAAGCAATAACATCTCCATATAGAAAAGCATTTGACGGACCCTCCACCAGAAAAGTCACACAATGCACCTACATTGTGAGACTTTTCATTATTAAACTGACATGTTTCTTGTTTTAAATTGTTAAGTGCTATAGCAACAGCCCTCATTTTTCATCATCCTGAAACCCATGGATCATCCCCTGCCCTCCATCTGAAATGATAACACCAAAAAATTCTACAACGTGAAAACCTTAGTCATTATATTTTGTTAAACGCTACCATCGCTAATCGTAATCATTAGGTATGTAACGGAATTATCGTGACATCATATCGTCAAAGATCTCACAAGTTACTTCGCTTAAATGAATAGTTATAGTGAAGCAGTAGTTAAAAAAAAACAAAAAACGATGGAACTACATAGACCACGATCCTTTGCTCCATTTCAGTGCTGTTAAGTCTTGTCATGGCATTTTAAGAGGAAAAAATAACCCCACCAGTTCCAGCGTACTTCCAGTGTTTTGCCTCGAGACAATAAAACCTGTTGGCTGTGAGTGTGTGGTGTGCGGGTGGGGTGTGTACAGTGGTGGCTGGGTGTTGTTGGTCTCATTAAAGCCGGCGTAAATGGCGAGTGTGGGGGTGCTCTGTAACACTGCTGTGACACGACCTTTGTGAAGAGTGCTCAATGGAGCGGGATAGGGCGCTCTCCTCGCCACTGATGCTGTCAACACAATAATGACTAACACTATAAATTATACTGCAGCTGAACAGGAGCAGGGCACAGTGGCTGTCGCTGTGTTTGTTAGTAATCTGCTCGGAGGATTAGTGTAGAAGACTATCACCAACACTGCAGGGACATGAAAAAGAATGAGAAATCCGTTACTACAAAATCACTCAAAATTATTCAAGTAGAAGTACAAATTAGTGGTCCAAGAATTACCATATTTTTCTGACTATAAGTCACACCAGAGTATAAGTCGCACCAGCCAAAAAATGCATAATGAAGAAGAAAAAAACATGTATAAGTTGCAAGTTTTTTGTGGAAATTTATTTTATAAAATCAGAGACCAAAAACTGACATTTCATCTTGAAAGGTGAGTTATAGAAGTTATAGTAATTAAAACAACCCAATAGCAAACAATCCATGCATCATTTGTTCAATTTAGAACCAAAAATAAGAAAATGAAAAAACAACTCGTTTATTATTTGTCTCTAAAAACAAAATGAAAAAACAGATAATAATTAGTATTTTCATTTTTGATACATATATATATGATTCACATATATATTGTATGGACTGTCAGTGTGAAAAATGTAATATCTAAGTCGCACCTGAGTATAAGGCGCAGGACCAAACAAACCCTGAAAAAAAGTGCAACTTAAACTTACTTCTGAAGCACTGTGAGATTCACTAGAGGTGCTGTGTTCTTCTGCCATGTCTTTGAAGCTCCATCAAACACGGAGAAGTGGAAAGGAATTGTCTAAAATGTGCGCGAGATTAGCACATCCACAAGTTTAGGCTAGTTAAAATGTTTTTATTAATGCCAAATAAAATATCCTGCATAATTATGTATGATAGATATACATTAATCATTTGTATATTTTACTTTACGCTCATATTTAGTTTGCTGAGCTGCAGTTTATCATCCCACCCTCCCACCCGCGTCTGCAATGAGCTTTCAAAACATGTCCCACGCCGCACTGTTTTGTGTGGGGTCCCGTGGGTGCAAGGTTCTTCTGGAATGTTACACAGTATGATGTTTAACCTTTCTATTTTCATGGAAACCAAACCAGACCAAGAGAGGCAACCCTGCTCACAGTCAGAATGCCTGTTTTTCTAGGTATTTTTGAGCTATAAAACCACCTGTAATTGAATGTACATGTAAGGTAGAGCTGTTTAATGCCATACTGAGGAACATTTCAGGCAGAGATACCCAGAGAAACAAGCAGGTGACGGACCTCCAACCCAAAAATTTAATTGTGTACCTTTAAACAGATAAACAGTCTGTCTTCTTACTTGGAGCAGTAGGATGACAAATGCAGTTAAAATGCTTTTATGTCATTTTAGGTGCTACACTGGGCTCTGCTTAAGCGTAAACTGGCACAGAGATACCCAGAGGTGTCACGTGACTGTCCCAGATGCACAAATTCTCCAGCAGACCACATCATGTTTTGGTCATGCTCAGTTAATACTGGAATACCATTTTTGCATTTCACGTCCTTCATTTCACTGCAAATGTTAACCCCCTGACAGCAGCATTTGGTTTTAGAATTATGTTTACACAATCTTTATTGATCCACAAGGGAAATTGCTTGGACACAGCAGCTCACACATCACAATATAATGTAATAACAAAGACAAAAATATCATTGGTGATAATAAATTCTAAATAAGTAGCAAAAATCGCAAAGGACTGGTGTAAAATAAGGCATAATTACTGTATATATGTACAAGGAAAAATAAAATATAGAAATATAGCCATTACCATTTATATTCTTTAGTCTTTGTTATTACATTATGTTGTGATGAGTGAGCCACTGTGTCCAAATAATTTCCCTTGTGGATCAATAAAGTTTGTCTAAGTCTATATAGTAATACAAATATCTATATACAAGAGGTCGGGTCTTCACCACACTGTGAGCCGGACCCATCACACAAATGGTGCCTACAAGCAATAGTTTAGTAATTTAGAAAAATCATGTTACAAACTTAAAGGTGCACTGTGTAACTTTTTGGGTGGAGGTCCATCACCTGCCACCTGGTGAGGGTAGGAACGTAGTTAATCTGTGTTCCTACCCTCACCAACCAAAAAGTTACCTCCTATGGTCATGAGCTCTGGGTAATTACCAAAAGGACAAGATCGTGGATGCAAGTGGCCGAAATGAGTTTCCTCCACAGAGTGACCGGGCGCTCCCTTAGAGAAAAGGTGAGGAGCTTGATCACATGGGAGGAGCTCAGAGTCGCTGCTCCTCCACGTCGAGAGGAGCAACTGAGGTGGCTCAGGCATCTGGTCCGGATGTCTCTTGGAACTCCTCCTTGGGTGTTTCAAGCATGTCCCACTGGAAGGAGGCCCCGGGGAAGACCCAAGACTCGCTGGAGGGACTATGTCTCTGGGCCTGGGAACACCTCAAGGACCCCCCGGAGGAGCTGGAGGAAGTGTCTGGGGTGAAGGAAGTCTGGGAGTACCTGCTTAGACTGCTGTCCCCGCGACCCTGCTCCGGATAAGCAGAAGAAAATGGATGGATGGTCCGTCACCTGTTTGTTTCTATGGGTGCATCATTACTCTGGCTGGAATGTTCCACAGTATGACATTAAACAGCTCTACTTTACATTTATTCAGTTCCAATTTTTATATCTTAAAAAATACCTTGAAAAACTGGAATTCTCACTGTGAGTGGGGTTGCCTCTCCATAGATCTGACCTGTAACTTGAAAAGAAAAGTTTAATGCCATACTGTGAGACATTCCAAACATAGAAAGGTTACACAATTCACCTTTAATGGGTCACACTTTCTGCAATACTTACATAAATGTGTGAGTGTGGATGAGAGAGAGAAAGCACAACCTGATCTTTGTTTCAGTCATTTCCACCTTTAGCAATTTTTGTCTGTATATTTCTTTTTCTTTCTTTTCTTGTAATCTTTCCTGACAGTAAAAAGAACTAAACTCATTTCACATTATAATGCTATCCCCCTCGCGCTCACACTTGCCAGCCTTGTCAAGCTGTTCATTTTATACAGAATTCAAAGTGGAGCACAGCAGACCCGTGGATAATCTCCATTTGTTTTAAGGGCTAATATGATTCAATCTCAAATATAATATATCAATTTAAAGTAGTTAGCTATTGGCCAAAGCAGTGTAGAATTGTTTTAGGTTTAGAATATGGAGAGAACTCCTAAACTTTTGTCTGGCTAGCCATTCTATGCATGTTTTTAAGGACATTATTTAAAAGTGAAACAAATGCATGGCACACTCAGACAGCTGAAGTCCAAAAGCTTTTTTATTTTTCAATAACGTTTTGGCAAAAAGGCCTTCATCAAATCATTTTTCTTGCTTTGGACCCCAGTCTGAGCAAGAAAAATTATCTGATGAAGGCTTTTTTGCTAAAACGTTATTGATAAAATTAAAAAAAAAGCTCTTTGACATCGGCCGTCTGAGTGTGGCATGCATTTTTTCTTGCTCCTTGCTTTGATGTGCGTTTTCTGTTCCATTTGAGGACTTTATAACATGTTTCAATGTTCACAAGAATCCTTTTTGCATAATGTAGGATCTTTAAAAATAGCTGGATAAGCAGAGTAGCTGTACGGTGTCTCCTGAGGGACAAGAAACGGAGAGCTTTGTCCTTGGCTCTGTGACCACACCACCAAACATTGATTGTTGTTGACGTCAAAGCTTCAGCACCAACACTGACCTGTTCCAAAAATATTCATCTGAAGCGAGGCTAAAACACACTGTATTGACTGAAGTGCAGCTGAGGTCTCTTATGTCAGTAAAGCAGTGATTCCCAAAGTGAACGAAGATAGTGTGGCTAAAAATAAAAACGCAAATAATTGAGTTTGAAATGAACTACAGTTATTTTGCAAAGCTATTACTTCCTTACAGTCATTGCCTTAAAATAAACATTAGTGATTTGAGGCTTTAGCTCACAAAATGACTCATTTAGGAGTTAGACTTTAGAAATAGTGGACTGTGCCTCATTGTTGTGGAGTGGGGGATTCATGGTTTTCACATAGGGCTGACCTCTCAGGACTTTGGTTGTTAGGTTTCACTAAACATCACTAAACATAATCTTTTTAAATGCATAGTTTTGGTTGTAATAAGTTTCGGCAAGTTCTTGGATCTTGCCATTTGTGAATTTACTTTGTGGATAGGCTATTTCTTATTTATTTATTTATGTATTTATTTATTTGTTTGTAAAGGGACAGCACATATTAATGAACATTTAAAGTGTAAATATGCAAAGATCCAGCGCGCATCATTTCCATCTTCAGCCCCTCAGTAGGTTGATGTCAAATCATCTACAGAACGGGGGAAAAGTACAGCAACAATCACACAAAAGTACATAACACCAGCACACTCACGATACACACAATTCATTTCAGACAGTTCATTCAAAGTTCAACGTCAACAATGAAAGAGTTAACCCAATTAATATTAATATTAAAAAATGTGCGCTTTTCGAGACACCCAAAGTGCTTTACAATAACACACACACACACACACACGAGTGGGACTAAAAGACGGTTTAAACAGAATGTTTTGAGAAGTGATTTGAATGGATGAGTGGCTTCAGCAGGTATTCTTACTGAAATACTGTGTAAACAACAGGAAATCTTATATGGTTCTCCTCAGGTCTGTGGTCTGCGCTTTTGTCTCACGTTTAAAAATGATTAAAACTTTTAAAATCTGTAGTATCTGATGGGCCTAACCTGTCATTTACACTTTAAGTTTTGTGTTCCAGTCAACAAATCTGTACATGTTAAAATACCATATGATAATAGGAAAACACCAGTCACTGATCAACAGAATCACGTTAAAAACTGATATCTGAAAGTTATTGATACTTTACAGCGGGCGTCATCAACATTCCCTGGGGCGATATAGCTAACTAGATGCACTGCTCTGTCTGCTACCCAAGTTAGACTTTATCTAAGCTTTGTTTTAACACAACCTGAGCATAAAGAACTGACTGAGCTAGAACTATAACAAATGAGCTGATTTTGTATTAAACAGTTACGAATACATTACCAATTAGTCTAAGTTTTTTTCACTTAGTCACTCTCACCTTTTTTGAATGAACTCAAACACTAAACAGGACCACAAACTCTCACAAGTTCCTGAGAATGTGTTGTTTAAATCCATTTTGTAGCACACACTCACAAAAATTGCATTGTATCACCATGGTAACACATATCTGGTGGTGCAGGTGCAGCAGGAGCATCCGTACGAGCTATCTCGTGTGCGCCGGGGCTCCATAGACTTCCCCCCTCAGCCCTACACCCCGTCCCTGAAGAAGCACCTCCAGAGCCCCCCTGTGTATGCCGACATGGACCCCCCGGTGAAGAGCAGCCCCGTGTACTCGGAGCTGCGCCTGGACACCACCCGGCTGCACCCGAGCTGGAGCGCAGAGGGCTACCCCCGCCACCCCGAGCAGAGGACCAAGCAGCTCAAAACTCTGGACATACAGGTGAGCGCTCCTTTAAAGGTCCTATATTATGTTAAATTGACTCTTGTGAGCTTTGAGGAATGCTAGAATTCTGTTCCCTCCTCAAAACAGACCCGGAATCGTGTTTAGTTTCATTCACACATTTGAGTAATCCTTTATTATTAGTCTGTCTGCATATCCAAAGCTCAAAATACTCTGTTCCACCTTGTTATAGTAGTGTTAGTAGTTTTCATGTTAACTTGTTGCCTCCTCCTTTTACCTTTTGCTCAGTAGAGATTGGCAATACTTGGAGCACCTCCTGTATGACATGACATCACAAGGTGGAACAGAGTGTTTTTAGTACGAGAGAGAACTTGGCAAAAATATACAGGGGTTGTGTGATGAACATGTGTGAATGAAACAAAAAAAACAACTATAGGTACATGTATGTTTGTGATGAGGAAAAACTGATTAGAGAACACATTACAGCAGATCAGAGTTTTGCATAATAACCTCTCTTTAAAGGGCCCATTTTGTGTATTTTGATATGAAACTGTGAATATGCTCCTTTTTCCTCTAAAAATGCCTTCACAAGACTTAATCCAAAGAATGAAGATTTCAAAGTGCTTAGAACAGTTATTTCTTCATGTAGTCTGCATTGAAACAGAGCAAAGGATCATGGTCTATGTAGTTCCCTCTGTTTTTAGCTATTTCTGCATCAGAACTATTCATTTAAGCAAAGAGACTTGTGATTCGATATATTGTGATGGTCCACGATATTATTGTGAGACCTTTTACGATACGATATCACCATATTTTGGTTATTGTTACATCCCTAATACCGATTGATTAGAATATAAAGCAACTGATAAGCTCTGCTGATGTTTTTGAGCCAATATACAGGGCCGATTTAGATTATTTTCTTCAATCTATTTAAGTTCAATTTACTACAAACTTACCCAGCGCAAACTCATAAGGGAACTGTGTACTCACATTTGAGCCATTTTCTCTTCTTATTAAAGTGTTAAATGAAAGCTTTGTGTGTGTTTTAGGAAATAGATCGGCCAAAACCAAATATCGGCCCATGTTGGAAGTCTAAATATTGGCCCAACATATTGGCCAACTGATATATCGGTCCATCTCTAGAATGAACTCATATCTCACATCTGCTGCTCATGTCCAACCAAGGACACAAAAATTGTCAATCTAGTGAAAACTCTGACCCATCCTTCACTGCAACTGGACTATCCTGTCAAATGGTACATGGGGGCCCTTCAGTAGAAATGTAGTGCCCTCTGCAGACCGCACAAGGAGTCAGGTACTAAATCCAGTGTAAAAGCAGAACTATTTTTAGAATCGTAATGCTGAGTCTTTTAAATTCAAGGTTGTTGAAATGAACAGAGCGCTTCAGGTGAAAATGTGTGGACTTAAAAACACATAATAATAGTAATGCATTGGATTTACAGTGTATAGTGACCTTTAAGACAGCCAAAACGCTTTAGTGGATTAGTCAATCACTCCATACTCTGTGGTACCCCCCATGACCAACATGCACACACACAAACACATACACTTTCACAATAGGCAACGTGGGGGAAGTGTATTGTCTAAGGACGACCTTGGTCCAAATTGGAATTGATTCTCTGACCTTCGGGTGTGTGGATAAGTGCTCTTCCAGGTTTTGACGCCTAAATGGAGATTTGAAAGAGACAACAAATATCATGTAAACAAATGTGTGAACAAATGAGGAGAAAATTATGACAATATGGTCTTAAACTGAGATGTTAATAATAATAATGATGCACAAAACTTCCTACAACTCAACAGCTCCAAATCTGAAATCATTCTAATCAATCACCAATCCAATCTAATCAATCAAAAAATCACCCAATCCTGTTTCCTCCACCTCCGCACAATTAGCAAAATCAAAACTATCCTCTCCTGTCCTGATCTCGAAAAAGTCATCCACGCGCTCATCTTCTCCCATCTAGACTATTGCAACTCCCTCCTCTCCGGCCTCGACTCCAAATCCATCTCCCGCCTCCAGCTGGTTCAGAACGCAGCAGCTGTGTGTTTAGAACTGATTTTAAGATTTTACTGATCACTTTTAAAGCTTGTTTACGTCTTGCACCAAGTTACATTTCAGAACTTTTAACTCCGTACAAGCCCTCCCGCAGCCTTAGATCCTCAGGCAGGTCCCTGTTCTCTGTTCCAAAGTCCAGGCTCCGGGCAAAGGGCGATCGAGCTTCTTAAAACCTATTTTTATCGGTTGGCCTTCCTTTAACTGGTTTTAGTTCTTTTTATTTCCTACTTATTTTCGTTTGATCTATTTTATTTATTAGAATTAATCTGATTTGTTGGATCATTGACTGTTTTCTTTGTTTTATGTGCTATTTTTATGTGTTTTCTATTGTTTATTGCTGCTTGTACAATTTGTAAACCTTGTTTTTAAAAGTGCTTTACAAATAAACATTTATAATAATTATTATTATTATATTATATTATATACTGCTTTTCTAGATGCTCAAAATCACTTTACAATTTAGAGCATTATTCATTCACTCAACACTTGGATTTGATGGATTTGAAGTTGCCAATCTGCGACTTCGGTCCCTCTGACCACCACCAACACTCACACTCACCACTTTCATACTAGGCAATGTGGGTGAAGTGTCTTGCCTAAGAACTTTTTTTTATTGTTCTGTTTTGTCGATCATGTCATAAAAATTACTATCCAGCTCTTAGACATATAAAACATATAATTATTTTATTTGGCATATAAAGGGAAAGCTATAATTTACAAATATCCAGTTGAATCAAGAAGAAGAATCTATATCTGTATTTTACACTAAAACCCCAAATACAAAAATTAGACTAAAAACTTTATATATATTCATCCAGCATGCTATTGCTTAAATCCAGAAATGATTTTTTTTAATTTTTTTTTTTTACAGATATGGCCTTTAACTTTGATTTGGGAATTGTGACTCTACTATTTACCAAAAATATTTAGGCAGGATTTCAAATAGGATTATCCTATGGCCATAGCTTGTAGCTCTTATATTTAGACAGTGTGGGATTAAAGATGGGTTAGAACCAAAGACTGCTGAGCTTGTGGGTGAACACTTCAGCCTGGCACTTTTGCATCTCTTCTGCTAAAGAATAACTTGTAACTAAAGCTTTATAGAGCACTGAAAGGCCTGTCTTTGCTGTAGAGCGGGGCAGCTCTGGACCCGGCCCACCTGGAGTACTGGCTGGAGGACGTGTACACCCCGGGCTTCGACTCTCTGCTGAGGAGGAAACAGGCCGACCTCCGGAGGGCGCGTGTCTGTAAACTGGGGGCCCTCATCGCCGCTGCCACGTGCACACTCCTGCTGGTCATCGTGGTCCCCATATGCACCATGAGGACCTGAGGGGCCCAAACCCCCTGTCCCACTGCAGAGGGCTGAAGTCAGGGCTGCTTCTGACTGTGTGAGGGCCTATGCAGGATTGTCACACTAAAGGGAATGACAATATTATAATGAACTACACCATTACACCGTCCAAACTTATGAGATATGTTTTCAAGAGCACACATAAATTATTTAAAGTTTTACTGCGGTATGTAGGTTTTCTGTTGGGTGGCCACTATGGAGATGTTTTTGCTTTGCCTGGAATGTTCCACAGTGCAGCATTAAACATTTGCATTTATTCTTCAATTATAGGTGTTTCGGTTGCTGTAGCGCTTTTCCAGACACTCACAGTTGCATTATAATTTTGTGCATTATTCATTCGATCCAGACTCGGTGGTGGTAATAGCTGTTAGCTGCCCCAGAGCAGATTGATGGAAGGAGACTTCATACTAGGCCATTTGGGTGAAGTGTCTAAAATCACTACTACAGTTTTGACACTGGCGCCCCACTGTGGCACCTGGAATTCTCAGCGGTCTTCCATCTCAGTACTAACTAGGCCAATGTTGCTTTGCATCTAAAATCTGACCTATCAGATTTTGATAAGGAGGTCTGGCCACAACTCGAAAACACTTACTTTGAGCGAGGTCATCTCTCCACTGACCTGTAACATGGCCTGGTGGCATTAAATGTGTCCTTAAATCTATCAGAATAAATAAGTGTAATTCCATACTGCGGCACTTTCCACATAAAGCAAAAAGAGTTCTGGGAAGACAACTACACCAGTAAAGTCACATTGTGCACTTTTAGTAATTAAAATAAATCAACTAAAACCACTTGAGACAATTTCCATACAGATTATGTGCACAAACACTATTCTCAGATGAGGCTGAACATTCATCTTTAGATCTCCCTAGTGGCTTTAGTTGCCCAGTATATGTGCATAGTCCACACAGGTAGAGGCGGCCCTGACTGCGGTGGTCAACAGCCTTCGTAGCCAGGATATTTTATCAGTTCTACTATGGTGCAATGTATTTGAAGTGACTTTTAATAATCTAGTGGAATGTACTAGATTTTTTAGAAAATAATCCAACATGAATGATCTCTTTTAAATGTTTGAACCATAATTCTGTACATCTTGATGAATGAATGTCATGTTTTGAGTTGTTTTGCAGATGGGGCAGGCCATAGATAAAACAACAGAACATATAGGGGTCATACTTCCATAGCTCCAGTGCCAATTATATTATGCCTTAAGACATATCCACATTAGCAGCCATAGCACACAACATTACAGTGCAGAGATACAACCCCATAATGATGCCTTCAAACATACAGTTCTCATGTAACAACAAGGATCCAAAATATAGTTATTATTATTATTATTATTTTTTTTTTTTTTACTGAGCAGCAATTTTTACTGAGAAGCAATAATAATAAATAAGTATTCCAAAACCCATTCTGTGGCAAGTACTATATGACTGAAGGATATATCATAGCAAAATGTTATAATATATTCAACATTATTTATTTTTTACAATTTATTATGGGTATATGATAAAAAAGAAATACAAAATAATTAACCATAATAACAAGTCTTCCAGAGTTTCATTCAAATTCTATGTTTTAAGGCTCATTTCCAATCCCTTTTGCCCTCTGCATCATTACAGTCACCACACACACACTGGATGCTCTTCTTTAGATTAGATTTTATAGCATTTATTACATTTAAAATATTCTATAAACAAGTTCACAAGCATTTGGCAGTATATGCAGAAGGCTACAGGCGAAGCTGCTGGTTTGATAATTACTCCTGGGCTGGGAATCTAAAGCACCTGTACGTGAAGTGTCTTGTGATCTATCCAAGCGCTGTTGCCATGGTAACAACCAATTCAAAATATTTTTTCTATCCTTTGAATGGTCAAAAGTCTTTTAAGTCACCTTTAATAGGAAGTTGAAACCCTTGACGCCCAAATTATTGTTTTTCTAGTGCCATAGTCTTGTTGAAAAAATATGTTGTAAGATGCATTGTGTAACTTTTCTGGTGAGGGGTCCATCACATGCAGGTTTCCATGGAGATGTTATTGCTTTGCCTGGAATGCTCCACAGTATAACTCAAAATAACCTTGAAAAACCTAGACTCTTAGTGTGAGTGACCTGAATGAGTGATCTGGTGTGAGTGCCTGCTTTCTCCAGGGAGATCAATGCCCTACTGTGGAACATTCCAGACAATCTTCATAGAAACAAGCAATTGGCAGATCCTGCTGAGAAGTTACGCAGTGCACCTTTAAGTATGGATAAACAATTACTGAGTTTCAGATGACATCACAATATTCTACAGGCCAAAAATATCTAATATATATGGGGGCAGGTAAAATGAACATTGTTAAAATGTAAAATGTATATATTACACTGTATTTTTTGTAATACAGTGAGTTCTAGTCAGAAATAAAAATGATCTGATTCAACATTTGTAAATTTACGTTTTTCATCATGGTTCAATGGAAAGTACAATGTAACAGCTCGGAAAAACTGGTGGTTTTCAGGTTTTAGATTCTAGAAGAGAGAGTTGTTAAAGAGCACAGATCAGATCACCTTTTGTAGTTCCATCTAAATCAGTTCTTTCTGGTCAGATTGTGTTAAAATAGTACTCAGACACAACAGTGCCCACAGTTAGCAGCGCACCTGCAGGGAATGTTGATGACCACCTGCAAAGTATCAATAGCATGTTGTGATGCATTCTGAAACCCAGCAATAGTATCAGCGTTTTGGCATCTCGGTCTGTGATTTTTTTTATTTTTTTTTATTTTGTCGACCAAGTTTTTCTCCTGTAAAGTTGTCAAAATGGTCTCTGGATTCCTAGCCTTCAGATTGTAAATGTACGTTTTCTGAATGTACAAGGTTATTTTAATAGAATCAAATGAATGTAGATAGTTAAGGACTATTTTGAAATTGTTCTTTTTTATTCCACTGACTGTAGAATGAACATACCTGTAGTCTTTATTAGAATGTACTCAACACTGTGTTTGTATGCAGACAGGTTTGTATAGTTTAGCACCAAGAGGACTCATGGATTTGTTCATCTGTCCATCTTTGAGGCACCACAGAATGTCTTCCCAGCGCACACTGTTAAGATTTAAGTAAATATTATGCAGTGTGTTTTCTAGTGGCTTAAGAGGTTAAAGGTTTTATATTACACAAACTGGACTATGAGCTTTAACCATGTTATAATCTTGTTAACTCCTCAAAAACATACCTGGAGTTGTGTTTTATTTCATTCACATATGTTTGAGTAATCCAGGTTTATTAGTCTACATCTCCAGAACTCAGAATGCTCTGTTCCCCCTTGTGATGTCATGGTAATGTTCAAGTTAACAGCTACGTTTTGCCTTTTGTTCAGTACTGGCAAGAGAGACGGGTGAATTCCAGGGCTGAAATCATCCAAATGATTCTAGTGAGTGTGTATGGAGTGGAGCACTACCTGTACTACCACATGACATGGCGTTTTCTGGTTGAGAGAACTTTTTTTTTTTTTTTTTTTTTTTACAGATATGGCCTTTAACTTAACCTAAATATGCAGCATTTGTGTGTTAAATGTGTGAACGAAACAAAACACAACTCCAGGTATGTTTTTAATGAGGAAACAACATAATATAGTTCTGAAAATGGTGTAATATGGAGCCTTTATATGCAGGTTAGAATATGGAGTTGGTGCCATGATGGTCTGACCATGACAGAAGAATGTTGGTTCTGTCCGGAGCTGCAGTGCCATTTACATTATAGTAAGAGTAATACTATGTGGACTCTACTTATTCCTTTGCCTGTATGGATCACATATTAAAGACATGAAAACATGTGGTTTGCCTTTGTGAGGTTTTATAAAGCAGCGTTCATCATATCACAGGTCACCAGGCTCTGACATTGTAGGCCTACTTGGCGACACTGAAACATGGAAGAACAGTGAGCAGAACTGAATGTATGTGTGTAATCTCGTTCTTGTAATGAGGGATGATAAAAAAAATAAGAAATATTACTCTTTATTTTCTTACACAAAATCAGGACAGAATGGCTTTACAAGTCGATTCTCTTATAGAACAAGAACCAAGCAAAGCAGCACATAGCACACATTTACACCAGGGCCAAGGTTTACAATAAATTAGAAATACAAAATAAATGTGTGCTACTCTAAACATATGGCTTCTCCTCCGAAAACAGACCAGCTATTTCGGCTGTGGCCCGGAGGACATGCTTTCAGAATGGAATGATTTAGAATTTTTCAAATAAATCTCTTTACACATTCAAAATTACGACTAGAGTGATGCATGTTGGGTATTCTCTGACACACAGACAGGTGTCCTGGGACAGGGCTGTCTGTCTGTGGGGACATGTCACATAGGGCACATACACTAACTATACACCTAAACACACACTTATGTAGCATGGTGTTTGGACAGTCCTCAGACTCAGCACTTTTTTCTTTTTGTGCTTATCGAATTAAGTCACAGAAAGCAAGTTTTGGACTGGTCATAAAAGCGTGAAAAGAGTTTAAAAAAGTGCTCGATTCATTTATATTAGATGAGGAGATTTGCATAAAGTGTCATGTACTCAGGATGTTGCCATAGAAACCCCCTCATGGCATGACAGAGGGGAGGACTGGAGTGCGTGGTCCACTGAGTGCATAATACACATCTTAATCAATATATTTATGTTGTTCCTCACTCACAGGACACCCAGACAGACAGGACAGTTGCATTCTTCATTTGGGGACTTTGGGAAAATGTGAGACAGTGTTCACAGCCTATGTACAAGAACAGCCCCACTGCTCCTGGAGGCACAGAGCCAGGAGGAGAGGGGGGACTGTCTGTGTGTGACAGTCTGGGGCCAGCGCTGCTCCTCACAGACAGCCCAAAGTGCACAGCTTCTGTACACACTATGTACACATATGTACACATGGTCATGAGGCTCTGAGCTAGAGGAGCTCCAGTGCTCTGCTGCACCCACATATACTCGTACATGTACTCGTACATGTACTTGTACTTGTACTTGCACTTGTACATGTATTTTTACACCAGTTGTGTCCAGTCAGCTTCAGTCTGAGGAGCCTCTATTCTGGAGCTCACAGCTTGTTCATTTGAAAAACAGGGATAGGCAGGACCTGATGGATCTTGGCCCGCTTAGAGTCTGTCTCCAGATAGACCCAGTGTGGGACAAAGGAACCCTTAAAGCCGACGAACGTGAACTTCTCTGCAACACAACAAAGAACAACCCTTAGAACCACTGTGTGCTCTGGTATTCTGTAGTGAAATATGATTTCAGTCAGTGAGACAAACTAACTAATCTCAGACTCATTTAATAAACATAATTCTGGGCTAGTGCATTTTGTGCTCTTCTTCTTTATAGACCAAATGTCCCATGTTAGAATAGATACTTGAAACAGGCTGTAATACATGTCACATTATCATTCTACTTAACATCCAAAACTATTGTTCAACATGACGAGTGTGTGACTGCAGCACCACCTGCTGACCAACACATGTACTACAGAGAGGGCAGAGAGCACATACCTCTGAGTTTAATGGAGGGGTCGGCCCCCAGAGTGTGCAGAACCTTCATCCAGGGGCCCCTGGTCACTAAGCGGCCCTTAGAGGTCATCAGGACAATTGAGCTGAGGGCATGAGAGAGACAGAGATATGAAAGAGTAACATTTACTTCAAACATATTTGTAAAAATCTAGTGACAACACTAAAAAGAAGTACCTAAAGAGTGTGGACTAATGGCATAACACACTCAAACCAAGTTAGTTTTCAGAAAGAGGAAAATGCTACATGAACTCAAATGACTTAAATCAAAATATTAATCTTGATACTATTATTTATTTGCACCTAACTTAACAAACTATACACTGGTTGCTATAAGTTAAGTTAAAAGTAGTTAAAACCATTCAAATAGAGGTTCTTACATTCAAATCTTCTTTTACAGCACACATATGGCCTCACCTGTCTGGGAGCTGGCTGATATAGTTGTGGATCTGAGCAGGAATGCCCTGCAGGACAGACATTTTGAACCCTGTGCTGTCTAACACCTTCCCATCATGGCCGCTCACCACAGTAACTTGCACGCCGTCCTCCGCCTGGTACTTCGTACCATTCACCTGACAAACACACACAAAAGGTCGAATGCACACATGCAAAAGGTGACCAAACATCCATATTTACCGAAGACAGACCCAGTTTTGAGCCCTGTGTCCCCATCCCAGGAGATTTATGCAGGGATTTGCCCCAGTTTTGAACAAGAAATGTCTTGAGTGTTCCTATTTTTATCAATTTTATACCTACCCACAGTAAAGAGGGGGTCATATATTGTAATTAATTTTGCTAAAATATAGAAAACTGTGCAAAATACACACAGACTCTTCAGATTATGACCCACAAGTGAGTCGAGAATGGATAATGCTACACACCCTTTTCACAGTTTTATTTATACTAACCATCCCAAGCCGGGGATGTCCCTGTTTTGAATTTTGAAAACCTGGTCACCCTAAGACTGATGGAGATAAATAAGTTTAAGGCCATAAATAGGAAATGATGGGGAATTCCTGGAAAAGCAATAACAAATCTCTATAGAGGCAGATACTGGATCCTTCATCAGAAAGGTTATATAGTGCACATGTAGTATATTTTTATATTGAATGCTTACTTCTATTTTACCTTGTGCTGTCATGTTAGCATACACATAGTTGTGAGGACTATTTCAACCAACCAACCAAGCGCAATTTCTTTTTTAGGTTTCTGACACAACATAAATATTATTTGAGAGGCCATGGTTGAGCATATCGAGTGCTCAAACTAAACATTTCAACTGTCAAAGGAACATAGTGCCATAGTGACTACAGGTTTGGTCTTAAAGGGCTCATATTACTCTATTTTCTGATCTATGTTACAATGTTGTTTTTTCATCACAAACGTACCTGGAGTTTGTGTTTGTATAACATAATGCCAAGTACATTTTTGAGGTGGTAACAACATTCTAAGATGGTTTAAAGATCACAAGAATCTATTTTGCATGATACAGGGCCTGAAAGGTCAGAAACAAAACTTACCTCAGTGAAGGCGTAGTCTTCCTTGATGTGGAAGAAGCGTTTGTTGTAGGAATCCAGACGGACCTCCAAGAAGTGGTCAGACCAGGGCTGTGGACAGAGGAAGACGTTATCCTCCATCACCATAAGTGCACTGCTGTATGCACACGTGGGAGGTTTATTAGCTCATTGACAGATGTACACGAGGTTCCATGCTAGAAGTTCATTACCATTTTTAAAATATTTTTTACTCTGTGTTATTGTAATATAATGTGATGTGGGAGCTACTTTGTCCAAGTAATTTCCCTTGTGGATGAAGTCTGTCTAAGTCTAATGTCTAAAGCTACCACATAGTCAGGGCACTCTGTTGCTAGTTTACTATGGGACTTTTAAATGTGACATCACAGGTACAACTGAGGTATTACAGAGACCGGAACTTTATCTGAACCAAAATAATATCAGTGAGTGTACCAATTTTTTTTTTCCAAATTAATTGTTCAAGAATACAATAGAAATGATCACGTAGGGTTTCACAATTTTATTATTACCAACCACCCCAAACCGAGAGGGTCTCAGTTTTTTTTTGTTTGAAATTCTGGTCACCCTCTGATGATGATAACTTATGTCTGCAAATAGTTTGGTGCAAACATATAAAAACAACATTGTACAAAACCCAGATAAAATATTTGAATACACATTAAGCTGTTACATTTTGCAATTAGCAGTAAAATCTGATTCTATATCCACATAGAGGCTAAACCAATGGGCTTATAGCTTTGAGCAGTCCGAAAACAACATTTTTACTTTGGATTTAATTAACGTTATTGCTTTGAATTTAGTAATAACCAGTTGTTGCAATTAACTGACAAAATCTTGAACATTAAAACAACAGGCTTGTGTGGAATCAGTTGACAAAACCTTTTTAATTAAATCCAACATTTCATTTCTTAGAGTGTAGAAGCTGGACCTTCTCTTTAATGTTTAATGTTGGAAATGCCACAGAATGTCATAAATAAACATGCTGATTACATTTTTCCTCTTAATACATTAATTCACTTTGTAATTCATTTGCATCTCCTAATGGGCTCTGTGCACTCACTTTGTATCAAGCTGGCGCAAACTATGATCAAAAATATAAAATATAGAATAAACAGTCTATTAAAATTACACTGAATTTACATAAAGACAATCCAATAGTTTTTATATGTAGATTATTTCAGTTTGTAGGGTGACCAGGTTTTCAAAATCAAAAACTGGGACATCCCTGGTTTGGGGTGGTTGGTAATAATAAAACAAGGGCGTAATTAGGAAAATTGTTCTGCTCTCGGCACATTCATGACCAACATGTCAGTCAGTATAGTCACATTTTCTTTATATTTTGGTATTTTTAAGTATCGTCTTCTGTATTTTACTTAAATAAATGGCAATCTATGCTTCTGTTTACTGTACTGTTGGCCAGCATTAGCATTAGCGTGAGCATTGAGACACAAACATGTCCCTTTATAAGCACAGAAGTGTTCTCCGGTGAAGTATGAAGGGGCCGATATTACACCATTTTCCGATCTATGTTATAATGTTTCCTTATTGCAAACATATCTGGAGTTTCACATTTTAAAATATTTAACATTTCTTATCTAAAACAGAAAACAATATAGAAAGTGCTCCAATGTGTTTTTAAACTCAATACACCTTCACTACAATAATGTGCATGATTTCAGCTTTGAATTGAACAAAAGGGAAATGTAGCAGTTAACTACCGCTGCATGACATCACAAGGTGGAAGAGAGCATTTTGAGCTTTAGAGACGTAGGCAGGTTAATGAACTAGGATTATTAAAACGTGTGAATGAAACAAAACACAACTCCAGGTATGTTTTTAATGAAGTAACACTATTATGACATGGCATAGAGATCACAATAGGCAATTTTATGTAATATAGGACCTTTAAACTTATTTGTAAAGTGACATCCTGCTGGCCTCTGTCCACTGTCTTATCTTTAAATACTGATTCATTTTAACACAACTCAGCAAAAACTCCACAAAGGTAGACCTGGAGAGGAAGTATTGACACTTACAGTGAGGCTGCCAATTTCTATAGAAAATATTTAGCCTGTCCAGGTCTGACAATCGACTTTAGCATCGTGTGTGTGTATTGGCATACCACTTCGTTGTCGGGAAGCTTGCGGGGCATGGGCAGCTCCACCAGGGGGAGCTCTGCATGCTGGGGGTAGGCCTGGGACATGCAGGTACTGGGAGGGCTGTTTTTGGGGATGACTGCGATGATCTTGATGCGTTCACAACCTTTGAGCGAGCAGAAGGAGAAGCCCTCCCTGTGGTTATGGGCCAGGACCCTCACAAAGAGCAGTCTATGGGACACACAAACAGAATATCAGATAATCAGGAGCCTGTCGCAAAAACTGTCACTGTGTCCTTAGGCAAGGCTCTTCACCCACATTGCCTAGTATGAAAGTGGAGTGTGTGTGAGTGATGGTGGTGGTCGGAGGGGCCGATGGTGCAGATTGGAGCTTCGCTTCTGTCAGTCTGCCCCAGGGCAGCTGTGGCTACAGTAGTAGTTTACCACCACTGAATGTGGAGTGAATGAATAATGAACTGTAAAGCACTTTGGATATTTTGAAAGGCGCTGTATAAATGCAATGATTAATTAATTAATTAAAAGCATTTTATTAGTTTAGTTTAGTTAGTTTTGAATGTAGCAGACCTCAATTAGCAAAAAAAAAAAAAAAAAAAATTACCTCTGGTTACAGCATTTGACAATTCAAAAACTGCAGATACAAATAATTCAGAATCAGAATCAGAATCAGAATTACTTTTATTCATCCCCAAGGGAAAATTTTCTTTTTAATTTTCTGAACTGCATTCTGAAGTAACTTAACAGGTATGATAATACTTCCCTCAACCAAAACACTGGTTAGTCTGTGCTCTTACTGCCATAATAAATAAACTGCAATCACAACAAAACCTCAGTATATGGACAGGCAGAATTCCCTCCCTGAGCTGCAGAGGCTGCACTAGCACTGATTCATGCTTGGCTGTAGGTGCTGCGGTTTAGTGACCATTCAGATCAGAGAGAGGCATTTTAGGTCTGAACCAAATGGATTTGATGAGGGACTCGTGAGGTTTTGTCTTAGAACCAAAACACCAAATGACAAAATCAACCTTAGTCATGTACATTTTTAAAATAATAAATACACATTACGAATGTTATCAGTAAAAGTGAAATTTGATTTGAACATGTTCCCTCGTATCTGGGTTTAGGAAATTTGAAATAAAAATTCTACATACATACCGTATCTCTGAATTCCAGTAATTTTGTTTCTTAAAGGTGTACTGTGTAACTTTCTGGTGGAGAGTCAAATGCTTTTGCCCAAGGAAATGCCTGGAATGTTTCACAGTATGATCCAACCATTCTATATTCATGAAGACCAAACCAGACCAAGCTACAGGTCAGATCTGTGGAGAGGCGACCCCGCTCTCTCTCAGAATGCCAGTTTTTTTTTAGGCATTTCTGAGCTATACAACCATCTGTAATTGAATAAATATAAAGTAGAGCTATTTAATGTCATATTGTGGAATATTCCAGGCAGAGCAATGCTATATCCACAGGAAAAAGTAGGCGACGAACCCTGCACCAGACTGTACACCTTTAATGCACCTAAATTTAAATAGCAAGTCCCTTCTATATATTATGACTGAAGCTCCACTGACCCGGTGTGCTCCTCCCAGTAGTAGTAGCCCCTGGTGGGGTGTGGGTGCTGCAGCTTGTCCCTGTTGTTGGTGGGGGCGTAGGTGGCCGTCTTGCGGGTGACTTTGGTGATGCGGTCGTGCAGGTCGGAGAGGATGGTGAAGGTGGTGCCTCGGGGGTAGCAGAGGCCCACATTGATCCAGTCGTCCCTGTCAAAGCACACAAGATTCAGTCAAAGTGTAGTTAGTTGGTCTTGAAGGCTTGAAAGCAGTATTAAAGGGCGCATATTACACTATTTTCTGCTCTATTTTAACATGCAAACTCTGCATATTTACGTTGTGTGCTTCTCTCAAACGGAAAATACTCTGCTCCACCTTGTGATTTCATGTAGTAATAAAGAAGTGCTTCACTGTGTTTTGAAACTAGAATCATTTGCATAATTTCAGCCCTGGAATTGCTTATCTCTACTGAATAAAAGCTAAAGGGAGATGTAAACTTGAAGATTACTGCTTCATGACATCACAAGGTGGGACAGAGTATTTTGAGCTTTGGAGATGTAGACAGACTCATAATAAAGACTAAATTAAACATGTGTGAATGAAACAAAATACAACTCCAGATATGTTTTTGAGGAGGTAACAACATTCTAACATGGTTTCAAATTCACATGTTACATATATAGGACCTTAAAATACTAAAGTACTGAATTGTGTATTTTAAATAAACATTAGTAATCACAAAGAGGGTCTAAAATTAGTCCGTTTTTACAACTTTCTCCAGCAGGAGCATGTGGCTTGGCATAGTCAGGCAATTCCTCACTTATCTTATGCATTCAGAGTGTTGCAATTATTCACCACAATGGCTTTAAAAGAGCTTTTCACAGCTTTTAAAGACCAGAGCAGAACGTGTGGTTTGGATTGTCCGGGCATGTAACCATAAATAAGTCTGCAAATTGACAGTATATAAAACATTTATCAGCCCCAGTCCTAACTACATTAAAGTCAATTTAGTAATTATCGTGATAGTCCTTAATGACAAAATAACTGTTCTAAAAACTTCTCTGTCTTAATTATTTGGAATATAGAGGAGCATTTCTTCAATTCTGTTAGTGTCGTCACAATATCACAATAAATATTGCGCCATAAAATTAATTTTGTGATAATATCGTACAGTGGGATTTGCATATTGTCACATCCCCATAAAGACCAGAGATGTTAAGGTCTCCTCTAAAACCCAGAATTTAGGAGCATCTCATTCAAATAAGACTGGCTGTTTTTTTTGTAGACACAAGATGGCGCCACTTGCTTCAGTTTTAGTTCAGACTACTGCATCGATCTGCGCTACAGTAGTTACTGTAATGAACTGTTATGACTCAAGGGCTGAGAGTCATTGGAGCGTAAGTGACATTTTGGTCAATTTATCAAGGGCTTTTATGCATAAAATGATGAAGTTGCACTTTTAGAATTTTGTTGCTTAGAGAAGTGTTTTCATAAATATAATTGGACAGTGCCATAAATCCTACACAGACATCATATGGAGTTCAGTTTTAACTTTGACACACATCATTATAAGGATTTCATATTCTTTTGTTTTCGTTCTTGTACTGCAACTATGATAACTGCAACTACTACATACTGCCACAACTACAACTACTACAACAACCCCAACTACTACAACTACTATAAACTACCACAACTACCACAGCTACTACAACTACTATGAACTACCACAACTACTACAACTACCACAAGTACAACTACTACAATTACTACTACTACAACTACTAAAACAACAACTACTACAACTACCACAGCTACTACAACTACTACTACAACTACCACAACTACTACAACAACCAGAGCTACTACAACTACTATAAACTACCACAACTAGTACAACTACCAGAACCACTACAACTTCTACTACTACAGCTACCACAACTGCTATAAACTACCACAACTACTACAACAACCACAGCCACCACAACTACCACAAGTACCACAGCTACTACAACTACTACAACTACCACAGCCACTACAACTTCTACAACTACTACAACTACTACAACTACCACTACCTCCTTCACCACAACAACTGCTACTAAGACTAGAAGCACCGCCTGCTCTAAAAACTACTGTTAGACTCGCTACTACTACTGCAGCAACAACTACTATTACAACAACTACTACTTACACTTACCACTACTATTATTACAACTGCTACAACAACTACAATTACTACCACTACACTTTTAAAGAGACCCGACAGAAATGGTGTGGGTCACTGCACAGCTGTTGTGTGTGTGTGTGTGTGTGTGTGTGTGTGCCTGTAGGGGCGTGCAGTCCTTTATATTAATAGAGTTATGAATCATTTCTGTGGTTGTCAGAGTCCACTTCCACAACAAATGTTCGCCCCCCTGCCTCAGGTCACTCGTCAAGCAGCAAAGATCCGGACCATTATATTTGTGAACAACTTCAGGGGTCCTCTGCCAATGTTCATCAGTTCTAGAGCTAATTATGATACGCTAATTTCACAGTAGATTTTCTATATATCAAAGATGCTGTACATGACTGTTACGTAAATGTGCATTGCGTAACTTTTTGGTTAGGGGTCTGTCACCTGGTTGCCTGCATGGATATGTCATTGCTCTGCTTGGAATGTTCCACAGCATAACATTAAACAGCTCTATGTAACATTTACATAATTACATGTTGTTTTATAGCTCAAAAATACCTAGAAAAACATGTATTTTGACTGCGAACGGGGTCACCTCTCCACAGACCTGACCTGTAATTTGATCTGATTTGGTCTCCATGACGATAGAAAGGTTTATTACCATATTGTGAAACATTTCAAGCAAAGTGATAATATCTCCATGGAGAAAACATTTCACGGAACCTCCACAGGAAAAGTTACCCATTATTTTATTTTACAAATATTCACGGTTCTTTTTATTAGCTCTTTTCAAAACTTTCAAAGACCAGAGGAGAGTTTGCAGTCACAGTAATGCTAAGCAACTAGCATGCTAAGTGCACGCTTCCTGATTATCAGACAATAAACTTAGACTACCGTATTTTTCGGAGTTTAAGTCGCACCAGCCAAAAAATGCATAATGAAGAATTAAAAAACATGTATAAGTCGCACTGGACTATAAAATCAGAGACTAAGAACCGACATTTCATCTTGAAAGGCAAATTATAGAAGTTGTAGTAATAAAAACAACCCATTAGAGAACAATCCATGTATAATTTGTTCATTCGTTTTTCAATATAGAACCAAAAATAAGAAAATTAAAAAACAGCTCTTTTCTTTATTATTTGTCTCTAAAACCAAAATGAAAAAACGGATAAAGATTTGTTTTTTAATTTTTATTCATATATAGGATTCATATATATGGTCTATGGACTGTCAGTGTGAAGACTAAATATATGAGTTGCACCTGAGTATAAGTCCACCTAAACCCTGAAATAAAGTGCAACTTATAGTTCTAAAAATACAGTATATCTGCAGTGGGGAAAGACAAATTCATATTTTACTTAAATACAGGGGACAAATAAGGTACCTTTAAAGCTGCACTACGTAACTTTTCTGCTGAGTTATCTGCTAGTTCGCATGTATTCCATTACTCCTAGTTTTATTACTCAACAATAGGGAAAAACATACATTCTTACAGTGAGCATGCTCGCCTCGCTACAGATCTCGTCCATACCTTGGCATGGTTGCTGCTTGCTTCCTTGGCGTTTAGATAGATACGTTTAATGTCATACTGTGGAAGTTTCCAGGAAAAGCAATGATTTCCGTTGATAAAAGCAGGTGGCGGACCCTCCACCAAAAAAGTTACACACAGTAGCTTTAATTTACAGTAGCATCTTGTCATTCCTCCTACACTTACGCTTAAATTCCATGACATCTATCAAACCCATGTGAATCCTTAGCTTGATGTAGTAGCTCACTTTCAAAACCCTTGCTATAATTCTATATTGGGGCGGACGTTTTTATGGCATTCTAAGCCCAAACTGAAATTACACTTATACGAAATACCAGATGGTCACACAGAATTCCCCCAGGGGCCCTTGGCTGCTTTGTTGGGTGCTCACTTGTTGAAGTTGATGATCCAAATGATGAGTTCTTGGGGTGCGGCGTGGTCCCAGTGTACTGTGTAGCCCTTGTACAGAGTCACCACGGGCTGGAACTGCTGGTAGTGGCTCTTTTTGCCCACAGCGCCCTCTAGAGTCAGGGGCCGGTCCGGGTACTCGTCCCTCACCATCTGCATCATCAGGTTGGCTGGGTTACGGATCTGGATATAGATCTAAAAAAAATATTTGATTTAAAAAGACAAGCGGTAAAAAAGAAGGGAAATGACATCTCACTTAGTTTCCTGTACATCTGAGAATGAAAAGGGCACAAGTGACATTCCATTAAATGTTCTCGAGAAACAAAGAAACCAGACAGAACTTTTCGTCTATTGCCTGTTGGCATTTATCTATTGGTTTCAGGATGATGAAAAATTTGAGCAGTTGTCATAGTGATTTATATATATATATACGGTATAATGGTGATGTCTTATCTTTTGAATGAGACTCTGACTTGTTTGGGTTCATGTGTTTTTATCTGGGAAACTCTGCATTTTGTTGTCACCTTCAATAAAATCACTGAGATATTCATTAAAGAGCTGACCAGTAAGCTAAGAGTTGTTGTTGCTACTGGAATTCTAAAAGTTTGCTTATTTGTTTACTTTTGCTAGTTAACTTTAAATCAGTACTGTATTTTGCACTTTTTTCAGGGTTTGCATGGTCTTTGTGACATACTCAGGTGAGACTTATATATTGCATTTGTCACACTGACAGTCCATAGACCGTATATATGAGTCATATATATGAATCAAAAATGAAAAAAAAAAACAGATCATTATCTGTTTTTTTAATTCATTAAACAGTTGCATTTTCTTGTGCAGATCTGTTGCTCCTATGATATAGATAACAAACAGCAAACCCACAGATGTAATCACTTTTACTCAAAGAGCTCAACGTGTTAGATAAATAGACACATCAGCTGATTTTGGTTCCTCTCCTCAGAGCAGTGAATTTTGGCCCGAGTTCTTGTGTTGTTTGAGCATTCATGTGCAGTTTTCAACTCAGAAAAACATTTTCTTGAGTTCTGAAGGACGACATGAAGGCAGCAATATACACATCCAGTTAATCTATTAGCATAACAGTGCTTTATAACCGCAGAGGCTGAAAGGCCGTGCAGACACAGGTTCACACACACTGGATAGACTGGAGGGAGCAACTAAAGGGAAAATAACAGAAGGAAGAACTAGGATCAATATTAAAGCTGTCGAAAGGCAAGGCGCAGCCACATTTTCTGACTCGGATACAGCTCGACATTCTGAAATGTTGTTTGAGTTTCCAAGTAGAAAACTGAGATGGAAGAGAGTTCAAGTCTGAATTTACAAGACGGAACTTGGAAAATCCAACCTCTGAGGACAACTGGAGCGCAGCATAACAGGAAGCTGAAAGCAATCAATTACTGAACCGAATAGATGTAAATGGGGTGAAGAGTGAGGGTGACATTGAGTGATTCATTTTGGAGGTGAAGATCCATCTCACTGATTCACATGTGGTTTTATAACTTTTTAAAGGAATATGAACGTGCTGGAGCAGTTTTCAGGCACTGTCATTTTACTTCTTCTAACGTAATCTATTTTGCAAACTCCCACTTGAGGACACGGTGTAGAGTATGTGTCAAATCTAAACTTTTTTTTTTTTACGATTTGTTTTTAACTTCTCAAATATTTAATGGAATAAAAGCTAGACTTATTTACTTGGTGAAATACACTCATTATATTGACTATGTAATAACCTGCATATAACAAATACATCCGAATGATAGCGCCCCCACCTGTGCGTAGTGGCCGCTGCAGATGGCCCCTCTCCACTCGGGCACGTCGATGCAATCGGGGTGGCGCAGGAGCCAGTTGTCCTCTTTGACCAGGTAGGCCCCGGGGTACTGGCTCAGGGACCCGTCTGTGTCGTGAAGAATGGTGGTCTTGTCCCCATCCCTCTGCATGAGACTGAACCAGGGGCCCACCTCCCCGAAGAAGAGCCGCGAGGTCAGCTGAGGGGCACAGAGGAAGTGAGGAGACTGGGAGCAGGTTAGGTTCATAGCCAAAGTTTAGAACATCCCTCTGACCTGGATTTTGGTTTATATTTAGTGCAATTTACAAATGAATAATATTTTCTTTAAAGGATCCATAATACACCATTTTATGATCTCTGTTATTGTTTCCTCATCACATTCTTGGAGTTGTGTTTTGTTTCATTCACACATAGACCTTGAATATTTAGGCTGAGTTCTTCTCTCAAACCGAAAACACTTTGTGATGTCATTTTGAGGTTTGGAGATATAGACAGACTAATAATAAAGAATTCCTCAAACATGAGTGAAACAAAACATAGCTCCAGGTATGTGTTTGAGGAGGGAACAGGATTCTAACATGACTTAAAGCTCATGAGAGTCGATTTTGTATAATATAAGACCTTTAATAGTGTAATCTCCTTTGTCCTGAAGTGATCTATTTTAGAAAAGCTTTCAAAACTATCTGGATAATGTATTTGAAATGTGAGATACTAGGCAGCACCATGGCCTTGGAATCGTTTACAAAAAATATTTTCAATTCAAATCTATTTTGTCACTTGATAAGACCAAGAATATTGTAATAAGTGTGGTGACTGAGACTTGTGTATGTTTTCCTTGAGTGATGAAAATGGTTTAATAATGTGATATTTTGTGATTTGACTGTTTGGTATTAAGTGTTAGCTGTTGCCTTGGCCAGGTTTGTCTAGAAAAAGACACTCTGAATCTCAATGGAACTTCCTGGTTAAAATAAAACATTTATAAAAATACAGTAAATCAAGTTTTAACTACCATCCAAGTCTTTTTTTCCCTTTCTTTTTGCCTGATATGTTTGTCCTGAAGAAGCTTGAATCGTGAAATAGGAAGAGAGAGGGTAGAGACATTCAGCAAACCCACAACGCAGAGCAGGTAAGACCAGAGATACACCAATATATCGGTTGGTCGATATATCAGGCCGATATTTGGACTTTTTAGCATATCGTCTATTGGCCTTTAATCTTCAGCACAGGCCCATGTTTTGTATTGGTCAATCTGCAGCCTAAAAATACACACAACTTTTTTTTAACACTTTATTATGAAGAGGTGGGTCAGTTTGAAGTAAATTTATACTACATCATTTGAGGAAAATAGTCAAAATCCTACGTATTGGCTCAAAAATATCATCAGAGCTTATCAGCCATCAGTTCCTCTGGATTCTAAACAAACGGCATCGGCCATGAAAATCCCCATATCCTCTGATCTCTAGTAGGAACCACATATGTGCAATGCTTTACACCTCTACATCACTGACACCAGAAGTAATTTTCAGTCTGGTCTAGTGTTCTGGCCTAGTCTTTTCATCTGAAGGAACTGGTCTGAGGAGCTAGTATGACATACCAGACATACCTTCAGATTGAAAATGACTTGAAAATGTCAGTCTGTCTCAGTTTCAAAAGCATTGTCCAGATGACTAACTTTGAAACTTTTCTATCAAAATTGTAAGAGAAAAGCTATGAATATTTTCTAACATTCCCCGGCTTTCCATCTGTGATGTTACGTATCTTGGTTCAAGAAATACAGTCGAAAGGCTTTGGATCGGCTTGTCAAGATAACACATTTTGAAACAAGATATATTTTTACGTCACAATAAATGATAATATTGAAACTACTTATGACACAATAAAAAAAATATTTTAAAATAATAAAGAAATGGACATTCCTGGAGTTTTGTTTTGTTTCATTCACACATTTAACACACAAATCCAGCATATTTAAGATAAGTTCTTTTCTCAAACGTAAAACACTGTTCGACCTTGTGATGTGGTAATACAAATGCTCCACTGTGTTTTTAAACTCCAAACACCTTCACTAGAATCATTTGGATGATTTCAGCCCTGGAATTGACCATTTCTACTAAACAAAAGGTAAAAGGCTCTGTTAACTTGAAAACTACCCCTTCACAAGTATTTTGAGCTTTGGAGATACAGACAAACTAATAATAACATGTGTGAATGAAACAAAACACAACTCAAAGTATGTTTTTGGTGGTAACAACATTATAATGTGGCTTATAACTCACAAGAGTCAATTTTTGTACTATAGGATCTTTAAAAAGCATAAGATACAGACAGCTACACTAGAAGAAAGTAGAACAGTTAGTCCTGCATGTCACATTTTCATCCATCAACAGCTCAAATATTATCATATTATATGAAAAAATAGTAGAAACCTCCCCACTACTGCAACAAAAATATGCACATGATAAATATTGAGCCCCAAAATATATTGTCCCAACTTTCATATTGAATGATAAGCTGATATATAGTAATTATCATGACAAGGCCCAAGTTTTATAATTCTTTAGTGTTATAAAACTTTATTTTTATAATACTATTTATTATTATAATACTATTTATTATTATAATACTATTTATTATTATAATACTATTTATTATAATACTATTTATTATTATAATACTCCATCCATCCATCCATCTTCTCCTGCTTAATCCGGCTGGGTCGCGGGGGCAGCTTGCTGCCCAATACTCATAGCACCTGACCCCCCTATGAACCCCTCTGCAGGTGGTGAGCCCACAGGAGGGTGGACAACATGGTCCTTGATGTTAGTTCATAGGGGTGCGGGCATGTTTTGGGTTGATGGGGGAAACCGGAGTACCCAGAGGAAACCCATCCAGACACGGGGAGGAACATTCAAACTCCACACAGAAAGGCCCAGGCGACCCGGGATCGAACCCGCAACCTTCTTGCTGTGAGGCCTGAGTGTTGCCACTCAGCCACCGTAATTATTATTATTATTATTATTTTTATTATTATTATTATTATTATTATTATTATTATTATTATTATTATTATTATTATTATTATTATTATTATTATTATTATTATTATTATTATTATATACTATTTATTATTTAGTAATTCTTAAGTTGTAAAGCACTGCACTTAAGTATAAATTTTACCTGTACTGCACTGAAGTAGATTTTAAATTGAATACTTTTTACTTTACTACATTTGAGAGCAGGTATCTGTACTTTCTACTCCTCTACATTTTGAACAGGACTGAAAAGTAAAAGTATTTTTGTTATGGTCTGAGACCCGCAGAAAAAGCAGAGGGATCAAACAAAAATACACAAATAAAAGCAGCTAGGACAAAACTATCAAAGCCATTGTTTCTGCCACAGCTCAGCATACATCTTTATCAAAATCAATATATTTTGAATTAAATACTGTCCCACTTTAACTGTAGGCTTCTAACTGTATATTTAAATCGTACTTTATTTGTTTATGTTGTTGTAAGGCGACCTTGAGTGCCTAATAAATACAATTTATTATTATTAAACCCTATAAGGTCTTAAAATATGTGGGAAATATTTTGACTGTTTACTCTTTAGGGACATTTGTAAACGGGTATTTTAATACTTTTACTTAAAGGTGCATTGTGTAACTTTTCTAGGGTCCGTCAAATGCTTTTCTCCATTGAGATGTTATTGTTTTATCTGGAATGTCTCACAGTTTAATGTTATACTGTGGAACATTCCAGGGAAATGACATATCCACAGAAACGAGCAGGTGATGGACCCCAAACCAAAAAGTTACACATTGCACCTTTAAGTAGATTTTTTCATGTGAGACTTTTACTTTTACTTGAGTATTTTTTGCTCCAGTATCTGTACTTTTACTTAAATAAAAAAGTACTTCTTCCACTACTTGTGCAATTCCAGCAGGTGGTTTAGTTTTGTACAGATTTTGACCATGATATGTACGTATTCAGGCCCATCAACAGAAATATGGGGGCCCAGGGCAAGAAACATCACACGGGCCCTTCTCTAATATAAATTTATAAGAACAGGGTCTAATTCTGGGCCCCTAAGACCCTGAGGCCCGAAACAATATACCCTTTGTCCCCCCAATCAACTCCCCTGTAAGTATTCTCTATATGCAGTACTGACCGGGACCTGGTCGAAGGTGAGCTGGGACACGTTGTTGTTTGGACAGCTCTGCCAGGAGTTGTTGAGCCTGAAGCCGAGGGCGCTGGTGTGGCGTCCATCTAGAGCCACAAACTTACGGAAGGTGCAGTTATGGACACGGATGGGGCCGTCGTACACCTGCATACCCCGCAACGGAAAGTTTCTGAGGGAAGAGACAAAGATTATTATGTCATACGACCTCACTTTTTCAGAGGCACACTATCCTTTAGGGAAAAAAAGTCACATTCATAAGGCAGAGATGAAGCTTTCCTGAGCAGCCTTAGAATAATCTTGTGCTGTATCAGAACAAGTATAAGAGCACATAGACTAGTATACACCCAAGGACCACTATGGAACCTACCTGGACCAATGAGGGATTACACAGATATAAGACAGCATTGTAATATAAAAAAGTACTGTGATTTAATGTCTATCCCTCTCGGGCTACTTCAATTATTCTGCAACAGTTATGTCTACAATGACATGGCTCAATCTTTAAAATGTGAATTTTTAGTAGCATTTATTTACCCTGTTTTTATACTTTTATATTTACACAAATATGTAGTCTGGGACGTGGTCTTTAACTCAGAGTTCAGCTGGACACGACTGACAAAAATGTGTTTTGTTTCATTGTCATATTTGATCTGTTGATGCTGTGCCGACTGCATAGCACATTTGATGCGGGCTACACAGTGACATTAAAGGTGACGTATTCCAGTCATCTTGCAAATTAGTACCACATAAGAAAAGATTTGTTTTTCCAATTTAGGTCCATAAAACACTATTCCAAGTCCAGATTAAAGCTAAGACAATGGGACGTTACCATTGTTGGGACCAGCCTAATCATGGCTCAATGAAAATACACATAAACTAAAAAGAATTTGTTGGCAAAATGAGCGGAAATCTCTTGGAAGGAAAGTTAAAAAAATTACCAGCAAGCCGTCAAAGAACCAAGGTCCATATTTTATTCCAACACCATTAGCAATAACAAGTCAAATCCTAGAGTTTTATTTCAGGTTTTAGATTCAATCTCTAATCCCAAACCCCGTGTTTTTAATGATGCCTCCGCTGAACAATGTGAACTGTTTTTAAACCATTTTATTAGGAAAATGTCTGACATCAGGAACCAAATATCTACCCCCAGACAGGTCACTTCTGTAAGTAGAGAACCTCAGGATTTTAATTGTTTTACTAATTTTATGCCTTTATCCCTTTCTTCCCTATCCAATGTTTTAGCAACCACGTGCAGTCTGGACGTCATACCCACCAAATTTCTCAAAAATGTTTTTAATGTGGTTGGTCCCAATATTTTATCTATTGTCAACCAGTCTCTGTTGGAAGGCCTCGTCCCATCCCATTTTAAACACGCTGTGGTCCAGCCACTTTTAAAGAAACCTAATTTAAGTACCTCTGATTTTAACAATTTTAGACCAATTTCAAAGCTTCCATTTTTATCCAAAGTTTTAGAGAAAGTCGTTTCTAACCAGCTTTTAGATTTTATGAATAGTAATCACATCTTTGAGAAATTTCAATCAGGTTTTAAAGCATCACACAGCACTGAAACGGCCCTCCTCAAAGTCTCAAACGATCTTCTTTTAGCCGCGGACAGAGGAGAGTGCTCAATTTGAATTCTTTTAGGTTTAAGTGCCGCTTTTGATACCGTTGACCATGCAATTTTAATAAACCGCCTCAAAAACTTGGTTGGCATCCAAGACACTGCACTTGACTGGTTTTACTCCTATCTTTTAAACAGAACCTTTGTTGTCACTATAGGCAATTTTACCTCCTTCTCTGCCCCCATTGCCTGTGGTGTGCCGCAAGGTTCTAGTTTAGGTCCTATTTTATTTTCTATTTATATGCTCCCTCTAGGACACGTTATGGCCCGTCATAACGTGTCCTTCCACTGTTATACTGATGACACACAGATCTACCTCCCGCTGAGACCAAACGACCGGAGCCTGGCTGCTGTGTTAAACTGCTTCAGTGACGTGAACAGCTGGATGGCACAGAACTTCCTACAACTCAACAGCTCCAAATCTGAAATTATTCTAATCAATCCCCCCCAATCCACCTCCCATATCAGCAATAGTCTTGGCCCTCTCGCTCCCAACATCACCCCCGCTGCCAGAAACCTCGGCATCATTTTTGACTCTCACCTCAACTTCCACCTTCATATCAAAAAAGTCACCCAATCCTGTTTCCTCCACCTCGACACAATTAGCAAAATCAAAACTATCCTCTCCCATCCCGATCTCGAAAAAGTCATCCATGTACTCATCTCATGTCTAGACTATTGCAACTCCCTCCTTTCCGGCCTCGACTCCAAATCCATCTCCCGCCTCCAGCTGGTTCAGAATGCAGCAGCTCGGCTCCTCACCGGTTTTAACAGATATCAACACATTGCCCTGTTTTATCTTCCCTCTACTGGCTGCCTGTGTGTTTTAGAATTGATGTTAAGATTTTACTGATCACTTTTAAAGCTGATCAGTAAAATCTTAACATCAATTTTTAAAGCTGGCGGCACGGTGGCTGAGTGGCAACACTCAGGCCTCACAGCAAGAAGGTTGCGGGTTCGATCCCCGGGTCGCCCGGGCCTTTCTGTGTGGAGTTTGCATGTTCCTCCCCGTGTCTGGATGGGTTTCCTCCGGGTACTCCGGTTTCCCCCATCAACCCAAAACATGCCCGCACCCCTATGAACTAACATCAAGGACCATGTTGTCCACCCTCCTGTGGGCTCACCACCTGCAGAGGGGTTCATAGGGGGGGTCAGGTGCTATGAGTATTGGGCAGCATGCTGCCCCCGCGACCCAGCCGGATTAAGCGGGAGAAGATGGATGGATGGATGGATGGATGGACTTTTAAAGCTCGTTTAGGTCTTGCACCAAGAACTTTTAACTCCATACGAGCCCTCCCGCAGCCTTAGATCCTCAGGCAGGTCAATGTTCTCTGTTCCGAAGTCCATACTGTGTATAAAAGAGACTAAATGAATCAAGCTCTAGAACTGCAGACTACCAGAAGGATTTCAAAAACACTATTCTGTTTTATTCTGATCAAATACACAGAATTCAGTTTTTAACTATACTTTCAAGTGTAAATGTGGGCTGTGTGTTCGAGGGCTTACACGGCGCGAGCCAGAGAGCGGCCCTTGAGGTCCGATCCCCCGGGACCCCACACAGTGCCAGGCTGGAAGCTCCCTCTGTTGTCACTCTCTCCCACAAACAGAGAGTTCACCACCTGCTGGTGCGAGCCGTCATCGTCCGGGAACGTGCCTCCACTAACACAGCAGCAGAGCCATGGTTACATACACCATCACACATTAAACATTAAAGATAAGATCAAGTTCACAGAGCACGTTTGTTTGTCCATGAGCATATAAAAATATGGGGGTCACATATACAGGGATCACATTATGCAGTGCAGACCATGTTTGCAGAGGTCTAAAGTATAGGGTCAGCAGGTTTGTTCAAAGCCATGAAGACAGCATTTGTTGAGGAAAAGATTACACAGCCTAAATAATTGCAGCATTTGCATATGTCTGTGACCATTCAAATGGAGCTTAATCTTACAGCCACAGTAATAATACACCATAACAGAACTTGACGTTAAAATTCAAGTAGGGGTTCCGCCACATGCATATCTCCATGCATACGTTCTTCCTTTGACTGGTGCAATAACAATATGGCAATACATTTGCAGGTGTTTTATTTCTAAAAACATTTGTGAAAAACTTGCAGAGACAAGAAAGTGGCAAAGCCTCCATTCCAAGTTAAACAGTGCACTTTATGGTATGTAACATCATAATAAGGGATGTCATATTTGACCACAGAAATGTGTAAGAATGTGTGACACATTTACCTGGCCAGAGTCAGGCTGATGGCGTTATCTGCAAATCTACAAAAATACAAATATTAGGTTCAGTGAAACATTCCTCTTGACACTACAGAATGTAGTTTTATCTGTCAGGCTTGAGGACTGATACTGACTGGCAATCGTCCAACCAGACGTCTCCTCCTCTCAGCCAGGCCCCCTGGTCCATGTTCTTGTAGGCGATGAAGTGGTGGATCCGAGCTGGGACCCGGGGTTTGAAGGGGTCTGCGTCCTGGTGAGGGCCATACCTGGGCACAAAATCAGAAAAAACACATGGGAAGGCAGATCTGCATCAAAGTATTACAAATTACAAATACTAAAGTTTCCTACATAATATCAGAGCCAAAAATACGCAAATTGCAGTCTGATTTGGAGGTTAACTTTCTTTAGAGACATTGATATAAAATAGTTTTAGCCCTCAATTTTAAATTAGTCATATACCCGACATACAAGTTCATTTCTCTGGATCGCTCTAAGTGTGGAACTCTCAAGTTCAAGAAGGAAATGTTTGTCTGGGCTGGAGCACATCATTACTGCGAAATGTTCCAGGTAAAAGCAAAGCCATCTCCATGGAGACACTGAAGCAGGTTAAGGACCCTTCACTAGTTACACAGTGCAGCTTTACCTGGATCCCACCAGAGACAGGTAGGGCCGCTTGTCCTTGTTGTTGGCTTTAGTGGTTTTGACTCCATTGTCCAGGATCATCCCGGCCTGCAGTACACATACACTGTCACTAGAGGCACTTTAACAAGACGCAGAACCACACATGGAAGTATACAGAAATAAACAAACTGGTCAACATTTCTGCAATCAAATATTTGGTTCTCAAACTTGTAATACTGTCCATTTTGGCTTGTCTTTCAGAAATCTTGACTCTAAAGAGGAAAAATGACTAGAACTCACAATTCTTCATGTATCAAATCCTACTTTATCACTAATTTAGACATAGTTTAACCCATCTAGACTGTAGATCTGGTTTGGTAAAGCACAGGTATTGACTGACCCTGTAGTTGGAGTGTGCCCGGTTGTTGATGAACAGGCCCATGGGGGTGAGTTCCGTCCGCCCGGGTGAGTACATGCCTTCAGAGGGGCCTGTGGGCACGTGGTGGAAGATGAACCAGTATCCAGTCTCCTGTGGAAGCAAACACAAGCATTCACTATTAACATATATATATCCAGATAAAGCAGTATTCCACTCCACAGTCTATGTGAGTGTAAGCAGTGTGATCCTTGTTTTTGTCAGAAGTCCTGTACCTGTACCAATCAGAAACGTATGTGAGTGTCAATTTTGGAGTCAAACCAGTCGTTTAAGATCCTATATTATGAGAAATTGACTATTGTGTTAGTCATCAAAAACATACCTGGAGTTATGTTTTGTTTCATTCACACATGTTTGAGTAATCCTGTATTATTAGTCTGTCTACATCTCATAAAAATGTGTGTTTTTGATGAACAAACAACATTATCAGATCAGAAAATATCATAACACTTTAAAGGACTCTCAAAGGTGTAGAGTACAACTTCTCTGGTGATATTTGTTACTACTTTGCCTAGAATATTCCTTTAAATTATCCTTCTGAATAAATGTATTTCATGTCATTATCAGTTAAAAAAGAGTCTGTGACAAATTTCACACCATACAAGTGAGTCTCAAGTCAATACCAATTCAAGACTATTTCTACAGGGACCAATTTGTGGCTGGGTACGGATATGGTTTATATTATATTATATTTTTAGTGGTTATCAGTGCTATACTGACAAAATAGAAGGATGACACTAATGAGTTTTTAAGCCCAGTTTTAGAGACAAAATTGTATTTGTATTTGTATTACTAGTATTTATGTTAAAGTATGTAGTATATACTTTAACCTTCACTATAAAAAATAATAAGCTATGCAGAAAGGAAAATAGACATGTGTTAGGGTTAGGGTTAATATAAGGAGAACTCTGACTCATGTGTTTTGTTGCACATGAGTTTTTGTTTATGAAGTAATGTCTGTAGGGATGGACTAATAAACAGAAGTGAGCATTTGCTGGATCTTGGGTCTTGACAATTCCTATGTCAAAACCGAGGCCCAAATCAATAAAAATTAGGTTTAGGGACGTGTAATTAAGTAAAAAAAAAAAATCCAGACTGAATTCCTATAAAAGGCATATGAAAATGAAACTGATCCCGACTCTTCCCAGAATGTGAATGAAACATGGAAATAGCTCAAACATGTACATTTTGCATAATTAGTGTCCTTTAAAATGCAGAGGATGTTTAAGGGTCATTCTGTGTGGAGTCTAGGTCATGTCCTGTGCAGTGTGTGGGAGACTGGACCTCAGAGCCTGCAGCAGAGCAGTTCACCAGGTTGTTGTTGGGGTTGGCGATCCAGAAGGTGGAGGTGGCACTGTGGACAGAGAGGAAAGGATCACTCACGCTGATGCATCATGGGCTCTGAGAGGTAAATAAAGGTAAACATTGATGGTTGAAGTTTCACTATTTACTTGAGGCTCAATAAAGTATCTCTATCTCTCTCTTGTACTGCTTTGCCATCTGTGTCTGAGCATGTCTCTAATTTTTAAAGGTACACTATGTAACTTTTCTAAAGGCCGCTACATGCTACAGGTTTTTTCTGTCTTTTGTTTAAAGAAAAACAATAGAATGCAATTTTTTTTGTCATTGTGGCATAGGAACTGTGTATTTAGTTTTGAGTCTATTCCTTACTATTCTTTCCTTGAAATCAAGTAAATGATTTTTAAATGTGCAACAAAAAGCCCACACCACAAACACAAGGAGAGTCTTATGAGACTAAAAATCTCCGATCCCAAGGACTGCAGTGGGATATGTCTTCGGATGACAAGATATAAAGCTGTGAGCGCGATCGCGTCAGCTGTTTCCTGTCTACACTAAAACCACTCGCTCTGTGACTCTTAAGTCTTAAGTGTTCAAAGATCAGAGTTCTGCACCTCTAGTTTAGATACAAGTCAAAACGGTGTTATTATTATTTGTGAAATGTGGTGCAATACTTCAGATACATGAAGGATTGCACAAAAGATTGGCGATAACGTACACAGGAAGTAGAACCTCGATTGCTAATCAATATAAACAAACACGTGAGGAAACACTGTCTTTTTACTTTTAAAGAACGCCTCAAACTGGATTAGCAGCGCAGTTTTGTGGACCGGATGTCATTATTTACGGAGGGCAATTTCTATGGATAATGTGGATGAGATTCTGCACTTTAAATGTACCACTTTACATTAGGTGAGTAATAAAATCTTTATTATCGCTATATCCTGAGTTTGTATCTTCCGTCTCTGTGTCTGTCACTCGTCTGCCCCTGACGATCTGTTTTATTGCTTTTACTGTAGCATTGCTGATGGTGGTGGTGACCATCTGACACTGACTCCACATGAGGAGCAGCAGCTTCAAGATGGCACACGGAGACAAAAAGTTGAGTCACGCCTCCCCGAACTCGGGAAGAAGAAATCACAGCCAAAATTGGGCAAATTCTCCTGTCGTGTGTGGCGGCCTTAAGCAAGGATCTGAGACAAGTTATAGTGAATCCTCCAACTGAAAAGTTATGTGTTGCAGTAACTGTTACAATGAGTATGTTCAGGTAAGAGATCCTTGGTTCAACACTCAAAACAAAATCACCATGTTGGACCTGGGGATTGCTTCTTTCCATGCAGCAAGATCGTGTTTGCAAATGTTTCCAATTATGCTTGCCAATTAGTACTTGTCATGGATAATAGCTTTGCGGTTCAATTCCTGCTCTCACCCACGTCTTTGTGTCCTTGGGCAAGACATCTAATCCGCCGCCCTCTCCTGCAGTATGTCTATGTGGTGATTCATATTTGTATGTGAGAAGGCAGTTAAGGTAAAAAAAAAATGAAAAAGGAGCTTGTGAATTTGTGATAACCTTCTATTATGTTTAAAGTGTGTGAATAAAAAACGAATAGTGCAGCTTTTCCCCCGACTCTGAAAGAAAGACTGTTGAACTCATTTACATTCAGTGGGTGAGCAGAGGCCCCCAGGCACCACACCACCCCTACCCTTCACCCTCCACACACACACACACACGCACACGCACACGCACACACACACGCACACACACACACACACACACACACACACACTCGCCGCACACCATCTCATTTGATATAATGCATTTTTAATCCATGGAAATACATCAACGTGGGAATTAGCCCCGAACACAATGGTAGGGATAAATTGGACAAAAACCTCTTTGCAAAACAGCGATTTCCTGCTGCGGAGCGTTAATTGGATCAGTTTAAATGAACACAGAGGGAGCAGGCTGGCCCACAGTTACCATCACAGGGTCTATTTGTCACCGTTTAAGTTATATTAATTTCCCTATAGGCGTCATATACAATGTCTCTGGAGTAGGAATGCTGGAATATCAATTTTGAGTGTGAGATTTTACACAATTTTACATTTTTTTATTTTTTTATTTACACCGTCTAATACTATAATAATTAATCAGAATAATGAAATGCAGACTATTAAATGTATGGACTATGCATAGACAGGTCACATTCTCAGCTTCTTGATGAGGCTAAATTCTAACCAATAAAGGGGAAAATGTTTGGGTTAACTGAAGATTCTTGCATACTACAATCATGTTGCATACTACCTGTCAAATTCAGAATTGATTTTAAAAATTTTTAGTCTTGACTTTTAGAGCTCTTAATGGACAGGCCCCTGAATACATTTCAGAAATGCTGTTCCCTCACACCTCTGGCCGCTCCCCCCGGTCTTCAGGCCAAAACCTCCTGAAGGTCCCAAAGACCCGATTTAAAACTCGAGGAGACCTGTCCTTTCAAGCGGTAGCCCCTAGACTGTGGAATGCCCTGCCTCTGTCTCTTCGAGTGGCTGAATCTGTTGATTCTTTTAAAAAGCAGCTAAAGACACTGTTATTCAAACAAGCTTTTAGTTAATTCACTGCTCTTTGTCTTATTTACCTGTTTTAACATTTATTATTGTTGTTTTGCACTTCATCTATTTTTACTTGCACTCTGTAAAGCACTTTGTGATTTTATCTGTGAAAGGTGCTATATAAATAAAGTTTACTTACTTACTTACTTACTTACTAGGGCTGTCAAAAGTGTAGAAAATCAGATGATAATCGATACTAAAACTAGTATTGAAACTAGATTCTCATTTGAGTAGGTATGGTTAATAATAATTAAAAAAAACATATTCAGAGGACAAATTGACCTTTCCTGAATACCTTTCAAATGATTTTGAGCTGCATAAGAGCAAATATAAGACCATATAAACCAGTAATAAGCCCATGGACCACTATGGAACCTACATGGATGACTGAGGGATTACATAGATATAAAACCATTTAACATTCTATTGTCTAAATAAAGACAATAGAATGTGATTTTTTAAATGTCATTGTGGTATAGGAACTGCGTATTTAGTTTTGAGTCTATTCCTTACTACTCTTAACTACTACTCTTAAAATCGAGTAATAATTTTAGTATTATGATCATGAACACTAGTGCAATTCCTGCATTTGTGATGGAAATTGCATTGCATTTTAAAGCAGGGAGAGGTGAAATTCCTCTTCACTATCAGTTTACATTTTAATCTGATAATGTGTGCGTTTGTGTGTGTGTAGACATGTGCACTGAGTACTATTCCTGTGAGGTTTACCACAACATGATGCAGGTTAGATCCTGTCTGGTTATAGTTAAGGTTATTAAAAATTACAATATCTCATACATCTCAGAAAACTGCCTATAAACGACAAAAGAGCTGGTAATAATAAAAAAGAAAGCATGACATATAAACCACATTTCTGATGGATTCCAAATATCATCTGTTTATCAGGATATGAAACTATGACAATATGGTCAGTGGTGGAAAAAGTACTTGATTTTGTTAAGTAAAAGTTTTTAAAAAGTACAGATACCAAGGTGAAAAATACACAAGCAAAAGTAAAAGTATCATGAGAAAAGTAAAAGCACATGTTTCAAATTGTACTTGAACGTAAAGTAAAAAGCAAAAGATTTTGTAGATTTTGAGGTCTTATAAAGATTCAAATGTAGTGATTTTGATAAAGATTTGTGCTGAATTTTGTACAGTAGAAATAACTGAATATTTTTTTCCTAGCTATTTTTATATGTATTCTTGTTAAATATACAGCCTTTTCTATCCTAAAAAATACTTTCACTTTTCTGTCCTGTCTAAAAATGTAGTGGAGTAGAAAGTACAGATACTGTGTCTCAGATGTAGTGAAGTAAAAGTAAAAAGTACCCACTTTAAAATTTACTTAAGTAAACTAGATACAGTTGTGCTCATAAGTTTACATACTCTGACAGACTTTGATTGATTTCTTGTCCATCTTTCAGAGAATATGATGATAACACAAAAACTTTTCTTTCACTCATGGTTAGTGCTTGGGTGAAGCCATTTATTATCAAATGACTGTGTCTCCTCTTTTTAAATCATAATGAGAACAGAAACTACACAAATGACCCAATGACAGTTTGGAGTCTTTTGTGATAGTTGTGGATGTGTTATTTTCTCTTATGGTAAAGCTGCCCATTCTTCTTGGTAAAAGGCTCCAGTTCCTGTAAATTCTTGGGCTCTTGTATGAACTGCAGCTTGAGATCTGCCCAGAGGCTCAGTGATACTGAGGTCAGAAGAGACGAACACTCCAGAACCTTCACTTTATTCTGCTGGAGCCAATGACAGGTCCACTTGCCTTTGTGTTTTGGATCATTATCATGTTGGAATAGCCAAGTACGTCCCATGTGCAGCTTCTGGACCAAGAAATCAAAAATTCTGCCAGGGTATGGAAACTTATGAGCACAACTGTATACCTACATTTTTATACTCAAGTACACTACCACTTTTATTCTGTTACATTCCGCGTTAGTGTCATGGCAGTGTGTGTAAATCTGGGTAAATCCAAAGTTATCAGACGTAGGAAAAAAAGTTTCTTAAAAAATAATACTCAAGTAGAAGTACAAAAAGACATTACGCAATTAAGAGTAAAAATATATGGGGAAACTATGACGCAAGTAAGAGAAAAGTAACATCTGATACACAATTTGAAATCATTTCAAGAAATTGGTTGGAGGAAACATTCAATAAATTCTTCATTTGGAACTTCAGGATAGGCACAAAAATTATAAAAAACTAAACCAAATCTGCAGAAGCATAAATTCAGCATAAACTTTAGTGTCCTGCAGTAATACAGTGGGGAAAGTAACCAAAACTTTTACCCAAGGGGTACAGGTGTTACACTATGAAAAACATTACTCAAGTAGGTTTAAAAGCATGTTGTCTGAAGAGGTATTTTATTAAAAAGTAAATATAGCTGAGTAAATGTAACATGGTACTCCACACTCCTGGTAATCTAATGCTATACTCTATATCTGTGTGTGTATGTGTGTGTCTGACCTGCAGTCCTGCCTGGGGTTGGCCACATATCCTGGGTAGGCGTCTCCGGTGATGTCTCTGCACATTTTACTGTCTCGGTCAGAGGGCAGCAGGGTCCCAGCTCGCACCATGAGACCCAGACAGTGGTCAAACGTGTTCCTCTCCTCTGGACCGTCCTCTGTGAAGAAGCAGTGTCCCAGAGTGTCGTAGCCCACCACGTCCTTCACCTGCAAACGCATTGAATGCACTTGATTTACCATTTAAAAGCCCCATATTACACTATTTTCTGATCTATGTTATAATGTTTCTGCATCACAAACATACCTGGAGTTGTGTTTTGTTTCATTCTCACATGTTTAATACACAAACTGCATATTTAGGCTGAGTTCTTCTCTCAAACAGAAAACACTGTTCCATCTTCTGATGTCATGTGGTAATGCAGGAAGTGCTCCACTGTGGTTTTAAACTCCATAAACCTTCACTAGAATCATTTGGATGAGTTCAGCCCCTGGAATTGCCAATTTCTAATGACTTAAAGTAAAAGATACAGTAAAGGCTGCAACACAATAGAGGATTTTTCAGTCTTAAACAATTTTAAAACGTATGACAAAAAGCGCACATCACAGACACGAAGAGAAACTTACTTAAGTTCTTACTTCAAATCTCTGATCACAAAGACTGCAGCGGGATATGGCTGCGTAAACAGGCTGCAAAGCTGTGAGTGCGATCGCGTCAGCTGTTTCCTGTCTACAGTAAAACTACTCACGTCTTAAGTGTTCAAAGATCAGAGGTCTGCACTTCTAGTTTAGATACAAGTCAAAACTGTGTTATTATTATTTGTGAAATGTGGAGCAATACTTCAGATACAGGATTTTTAAAGCATAAAAGAGGCGATAAAGTCCACAGGAAGAAGAGTCATTATCACTGAGTTTTACGCTCTGTTGACGTAAACAAACACATGCAAGGAACAACTTTCACCTTTTTACTTTCAAAGAACACTGCAAATTGGATTAATAGTGCGGTTTTGTGGACTGGATTTCATTATTTGCGGAGGACAATGTCTATGGATAATGTGGATCAGATGCTGCACTTTAAATTAATAAAGTCTTTATTTTCGCTATATCCCGAGTTTGTTTCTTGCGTCTCTGTGTCTGTCACTCCTCTGACCCTGATGCTCTGTTTTATCGGCTGTTTCCGTAGCGTTGCTGATGCTTGGTGGTTAGGATCTGACACTCACTCCGCACACATGACGAGCAGCGGCTTAAAAATTGCACACAGAGACAAAAAGTCGGGTCACACCTCTCTGAACTCGGGGAGAAGAAATCACAGCCAAAAATCAGGCAAATTCTCCTGTAGTCTGTGGTGGCCTTAAGTCAACCTGAAAACTACCACTACATGACATCATAAGGTGGAGTATTTTAAGGTTTGGAGACGTAAACAGACTAATAAAGCAGGATTACTCAAACATGTGAATGAAACAAAACACAACTCCAGGTTTTGATGAGGTAACTACATTCTAACATAGCTTAAAGATCACAAGAGTAAGTCTGCATAATATAGGAGCTTTATAGAAAACATATCAAACAAAATCTACTTTCATGAGCTTGTAACCATGTTTTGAAAGGCGTTCTTTACTAATAGTTGAATTTCAGCTGATTTATGCTTGAGTAATCCTTTACTGCCCTACTTGTCAGAGATGTGACATTTTCTGTTTTCACCTACTCCCTATACCCACCCATGACTATGTACTTGTAATTCAAAAAAAAAAAAGAAAAAAAGAAAAATTGGTGGGAAAAAATCCTTAAGCATTAAAAAAGTAGGAATGGAAGATAAAGTATATAGGTTCCAATATGGGGTTAGTAATATTAAAAGTTTACTATTGAAGTTTTCTTGAATAGCGTATCAGTCTGGTGTCGCCAAATAGAAAGTGAGCATGGGAGCACTTCCAGCCCCAACAGTTTGAAATCACTTTGTATTGAAAAACTCCCTCCTTTTTCTGTGCCTGCTGCAGTGAGACTCATCATTTTGGTCTTAAAATGTTCATATGAACCTGCTTTACATGATCCTCAGATTTTTATTTCACAATTTTTGGGTAACTCAATATATGAAGATGAATAACAGACAGATCAGGTTGCTTCTTTCCCCAAAGGTGCTCGCGCTAACATTGGCAACTGGTTTGATTTACAGCGTTGCAAAAATGCCCGTTATGTGCTAAACCAGTGGGCTAAAAGGGGCCATACCATCAACAGACTCACTCCGGATTGATTCTTTCATTGCTATTATACAAGCGATTGGAATTTCAAATATCGAACTTGGCTCCAAATTTGCCTCTATAACTGCTAGCTTCATGAGCTTCCTTTGACTTCTTTATACAGTCTTTTGACATTTTGACAATTGGTAGCTGGCTTAGTCATTTTGTGCATATACGTCATTCCTTTTGCTATATTTTGCCAAAAAAACAAACTCATTATTTTATATCCCAGGTAAATGTATTTAATGTATAAAATTTTTAGTTTTTTTTTTAACAGTTGAAATGTTAATTTGTGAACTTTATTCTGACTATAACACACATTGGTAAACCTGGCTATTGTTTTTTTTTTTTTTATCTTAATATCGATATGTGTAAATATCGGTTCTCATCAACCCAAAAAACATGCACTGTAGGTGTGAAAATGGTGTGTGCATGAGTGTTGGTGGTAGCTTACTACATTGAATGAAGGGGGAATGAAGAATGCTCTGTTAATAATTCTCTGTAAAGTGTATTTGAGGACATGTGCCTGTGAAAAAGCACTATAAAGAGAAAGACGTCCAGAAAGATGCCAAATTTAAAAAAAGCATCATCCATTGGAACAGGACTAATATTCAAAAACAAATACAAAAAACAATAAATACATATTAGACCTTCTCCACATCCAAGTTACATCAGAATTCAAGGCCTTCTAGCTGACGCAGAGGTGGTGGGTTCTCACCAGGAGGCCGTTGGTGCCGTGGATGGTGACGCAGCGGGAGAAGGAGTGGTGTATGGACACATGCTGGATGGAGGTGGGGGGGTAGTAGCCCCCTCTCTCGTCCACGTCCCCGTTCATGTGGAAGTGGATGGGGTAGTGTCCCATGGTCTGCTGGCCCATGTGCTGGAGCTCCAACCCGGACAGGTGCACGGCCCGGAAGCCCCTCTCCACCTGCGAGTCCAATCAGAAGCAAAACGTTAAAGGGGTCAGTGGAATTGCAGTGTTCAGGCTATGTGAACTAGAAAGAAGAAATGTTCTGTTTTCCAGCAAATATTGTATGGACAACTGAAAATTAAACCTGGATTTATGAACACAATTTCAAGGTTGCAAATCCCAAGTCATGTCCGAAGTCACATCCAAAAACACGTCTTAAGTCACGTCCAAAATCACCTCCTAAGTTATGTTCTTTTAAGTAATTTCCTAAGTCAAGTATAAAAGTTACGCCCAAAAGCCATGCCAAAAATCATGCTTAGTCATGTCCAAAGTTATGTCCCAAGTCACACCCAAAGTCACGTCCAAGGTCATGCCCTAAATTGAGCCCAGTCATGCCCAATGTCATGTCTAAAGTCACGTTGCAAGTCATGTCCAAAATCACATCCAAAGTCATGTCCAAAGTCATGTACAAAATTATGTTCCAGTTCAAAAAGTATTTGTTCAATTTGCCTTCTCAATACACATACTGTAAAATGGTGTAAAATGGGTGTGAAGAGTGGGGAGAGACATTCAGAAAATCAGTGTCACAAGTCCAAAGTCAAGTCCAGGTCAAGTCCCAGATTTAGTCCCATTGCAAATCCAAGTATGGCTTCCATTTGCTTTGACAGAGACCAGTATGCAGTGGGGGGTAAAGAGCAGTGAGAGACATTCAGGAAATTGTCAGAGCTGAGATGACACAGTAGATTTTTATTTGATATTATTTATTGCAAATTCTAACCCCACCTCTGCCCGTGCCAGCATGAGCACCTCTGGGTGGGCTGCCTTTCTGAGCACCATCTTGTCTTACTGCACAGACACCCTACACCAGGTTGGAGCCATTATTTTCACACGCATGGTGTTCACTTAGCCTGTTGGCCCACTGCCTGCCTGGGGCCTGAGGCGATGTACGGTATAGACGGGCATGTTTCTGATGATTATGATACCAGAGTTGATGAAGAGATGGCACGCTCAAATGCAACACATCCAGATCAAATTCCTCTGCCTGTCACCCACAAAAAAGAACTTGCGTGCAGTTTGGGTGAGCAGAAATCTGTCTATAAATGTTACTGTGTGGCAGGAAGAAGACATAAATCCATTCTTTTTGATGCTGTCAAACAGTATAGACATATGCTGAGGCAAGAGCAGTTCAGTTAAAGGGAGGAATACACCTTTGGCATTGCTATATTTGAACTTATTCCTAATTCCACAAAATGGCATGTAAAGGTGCACTATGTAACTTTGTTATTGCTACGTCCTGAATGTTCCTTAGTATATAGCATTAAACTTATCTATTTAGCATTTATCCAATTACAGCTGTTTCTATTGCTTAAAATACCATGGGAAACATGGAACATTCCAGGCAAATAGCAGGCCATCCCCATGATAACACGCAGAGTATCAAGCAAGTTAGAGCACCTTTAACTAAAGTTGTACTCTGGAACTTTTCTGGTGGATGGTCAGCCACCAGGATGTTGATGTAATGGCTCTTCCTGGAATTTTCAGCACTATGGAAAAAAGCAGGTGGTATGTCTAGAAGTTTCGGGTCAGATCTGTGGCGACCCTGCCTCTTAATGCCATTTATTTGAGTGTTATGATTTTATGAACAATAACAGGAGCCAACCCAGAGACTACAGGTAGATGCATGCATAGTAGGGATGGGCATGATTAATCGACTAATCAGTAATTGATCATTAAGAATTTCGTTGATCACATTCATTTTAATCAACAAACTGAATGTAGGTTGCTGTGCATAACGTAGCATAAGGAGTTGTTGTGTCTCACAGCACAAACACTGGAACTGCAGCCTCACAGTCCCACGTTTCGGCTCTGGCTCCTTGGAGATCACTATATCCCTCAGAGTGCGTTTACCTGCACATCAGTGTCCCGGTTATGTTTTTTTTTTTTGGACTATCTCGGTTTCGCATGTATCTTCAAAGCGACATACGCATAGAACAGACTCACCAGCCTCATCACATCCCTCTGTCACAGAAAGAACATTCATATTCCACTGAGTCATGTCCTTTAGTCCAACCAAAGATGACCATATCAGCGCACAAGGAAAGAGCTGCTTTATTTTGCTTACTGTTTACGCAAATGAGCCATGTGGTTTTAAGTTTCGTTTCTGTTTCAAATGTGCCAAAGCTGCATTAAACACAGTCTAATCTCATACTGGCTGATGTGGCTCTATAGTGGTGATGGTTTATATGTTGTAAAGTTGATGTTATTTATGCAGATTAGTAATAGTAATAATAGTGATGATAATTTTAATATAATATGTTAATTATTAATCGAAAATCGATTGTTAATTTTCCTGACGAACGATTAAGAAAATGTCATTGAATGCCCATCCCTAATGCATACACCTCTCCTGGTAATTTGTATTTTTTCCATGTGTTTTCATTTCAAACGTACCTTGAGATGTCCTCCAAAAGTGTCGAAGCTGAAGAACTTGCAGGCACTCTCCTCGTAGCACTGGGGCTGCATCTCTCCTCTGAGCAGGATGTTTCTGGTCAGCAGGCCCACCTCCGCTCTCATGTCCACCCCATCCACCAGCTCGCCCATGTGGAGAAACTGCGCTGTACCTGAACGCACCACACACACATAAGCATTAATCACAGTATACCAAAACATCATTGCATAATACACAGTTTTGCTTAGAAGATAAAAGATTTGAGAGTTGAGTTTATTGCACATGTCATCCCAACAATAACCATGAAGCTGGGATTGAACTATCAACCTCGCAAAATGCTACTGTACCACTGATTCAGGATTTTAATACCACCTTTAAAATACCTAAACGGCAAATTTCTTTGATCTGCCCAAGATTTTAAAGCTTATATCAGATTATTGATCTTGTTTTCGGAGTTACTAGTTCTGAAGTGGTGGTATAATCTTAAAAATTGTCACATATATTTCTTCCATGACTCAACTAGGCAAAACATCTTAAATTTAGCCACTAAGTGTTTATGAGAAGCTACAATCCATTTACCATAGTCTTCCCCTGCAGCACTTCACTTGTTTTTAAATTCAGTGATTCAGATTTACTTGAGAAAACTGAGAAAACTCAGCATCCATAAACGTATTTCCAGGCCCTGAACATTTACCAGAGACGGCTTCATTCTAAGTCTGGAGATCATTTATTTTAAGATAACTTATCAAGTAAAATGATCTTGGTGCACGGACAGATAATTTCACTACTTGAAGTCATTTTCTGATAGTTTTAACACACACACTCTAACCAATTCCACACATACACCCACACACACACGACCAGTACCACACACACACACACACACACACCACCAATACCACACACACGCACACACACACACACACACGCACACACACATGCACGCACGCACACCAACAAAACCAGACACACACACACTCTAACCAATTCCACACATACACCCACACACACACGACCAGTACCACACACACACACACACACCACCAATACCACACACACACACACACGCACACCAACAAAACCAGACACACACACACTCTAACCAATTCCACACATACACCCACACACACACGACCAGTACCACACACACACACACACACACACCACCAATACCACACACACGCACACACACACACACACACACACGCACACCAACAAAACCAGACACACACACACTCTAACCAATTCCACACATACACCCACACACACACGACCAGTACCACACACACACACACCACCAATACCACACACACGCACACACACACACACACACACACACACGCACACACCACCAATACCACACACACACACCACCAATACCACACACACGCACACACATGCACCACCAATACCACACACACACACACACACACACACACAACCAATACCACACACACACACAACCAATACCACACACACACACACACACACACACACACACCCCAACAAAACCAGACACACACACGACCAATACCACACATACACCCACACACACAACCAATACCACACACACACACACACACACACACACCCAATACCACACATACACTCACACACACACAACCAATACCACACATACACTCACACACACACAACCAATACCACACATACACACACACACACACACACGGTACAGTTTGAGGGACAGAACAGCGGCCGCACCTCTTGAGTCTCGGTAAATGTCACGATGGAAATAGAATCAGCTCGCTCCAGGCACCACTCTTCACTTAACATCATTTATGCCATTTACAAGAGTTCAGATGAGAGAACTAATCCTGGTACAATCATGATCACTGAAATCTGGCCCACGCACACACGTAAGGTATATGTAAAAATGGAGGCATCAAAGTCTTTATTTTATTTTTTGTGAGAGGGCCCATATGACTCTATTTTCTGATGTATGTTATAATACTTTTTTATCATCAAAAACCTACCCAGATTTGTGTTTGAGATGAGGTAGTGCACAAGGGTCGATTTTGCACAATATAGGACCTTTAAACGTGCACTTTAAACGTGTAATTGTTTTGATATTTGGTATTTATTCAAGTATAGGTGTATTTAGTGCTAAAAAATTCATGCTGTGAGCCGGTTTGCCTCTGCACTGATCTGACCTGTAGCTTTAACTGGTGGCGTCACTTGCTTGTCTCTATGGAGATTTAAGATTCAAGCTTCAAGATTTTTTATTTGTCATGTGCAGATTAAACACAAGGTCTACAGTGCAATAAAATGCTTAGGATGAGAAGAACCATTTGACTCACTAATATTCAAGAAGTACTAGTAGCTGCAATAAATAGTACTGGTAAAAAAGTGTTTGAAATACAAGGGAAATAAGTAAAAATATAATAAAATTACAAAAACAGATAATAATAATAATAATAATAATAATAATAATAATAATAATAATAATAATATAAAATACAGAGGTGCAGGTATGGTTAAATAAGGTGTAGTTAGAGTATTTCACAGATGAGTTCCGTATTGCACATAATATAGTATTGCACGTGGGTTGTGGAGCATGTTATTGCACAGATAATAGTGACAGTGGTAGTGACGTCCATGACACATTCAGTGCAGCAGCAATAAGAGTATTACTCATCACAGACAGTAGTTTAGTGCAGTATTATTGAGAGTTTAATAGTCTGACAGCTTGGCAAGTTCAGTAGTCCGAGATAGATAAGACAAATGTAATATTTTGAGCAAAAAAATAAAAATTATCCATAGAGACAACCAGATAGTAGATCCTCCACCAAAAAAGGTTAAACCAAGACTAAACCAGGACTATATAACTAAACTAGAAATAAATGGGGACAAAACTAAAACTACTGTACACAGGACTGGGACTGGGCTATGATTAATGAGGACTAAACTAGGACTAAATCAGTTTGAAACCATGAATAACCCGACTAAACTAAGACTAAATGTTTTTAACTTAAACCAGAAGAAAACTGGACCAAACTAGAACTAAACTCAAACTTGCCCAGATCCAGACCCAGACTACATAGTAATATGGTAGATGTCAGTATTAGACACTATCACTGACCTATAATAAGCACAATATCAAAAGACACTTCCAAACAAGATTTTGAATTGAAAATAAATTAACTATTGAAACTAAATGGAAAAAAATTGGATAATTGTGAATATTTTTGTAATATTCTAGAGTCCTTTCGTTCCTTTTGATTTCCTTTCAGCAGCTTTCCGTTCTCAGAAAACAAACTGCAGTAGTGGCTGACCCGTGCTGACTCCAACTGTAAAGAGTCCAATGAGAAAACTGTGAGAGGACAGATTCACAAACATGTCAGCTGCCGTTAGTTTAGCCTGTCTTCAACATCAGCACCGTCTGAGGCCCAGTCTGAGGCCCGGTCTGAGGCCCGGTCTGAGGCGAGACTTTACATAACAAGGACCTCACTGTGTCAACAAAGGGGCGATTTAAAATGTCCAAAATACAACATAAGGGTCCATGGATGTCATAGATTATTACTACTAGTATTTAGCATAAAAAAGCACAATATGTCTTTGTTAAAATTATGTTTCCTCATCTTAAAACACACAGGCCCTTGAATTTCATCCTGTCTCTCACTGTCAGACTTACAGCACAATACACGTTTACAGGTTTTCATGTTTTGATATTTATTATGTAATTTGGTGGGATAGTATAGTAGTAGTTAAATATGTATCGTATTTTTGCGTCAGTTTGTGGCGAAGAGTACACAAATGCAGGAAGTAGCGGTAAGTTCTTAAACGGAATAGCTCTACCTATGTCATCATCAAAAAAATGTAACCTAAAATGCAAACAATTGAGGTATTAAGCCCAAGGCACACATTTTTAGGTGTTGTCATGTATTTAGATCTGGTTTTTAGATCAGTTTTGGCTTTTGTTAACATTATGGGGTACGTAACAGTATGGGCAGCCAATGTCATCAGCATTGCCTGGGGTTGTGATAAGGATAAGATAGGAAAATATACTCCTTTATTGCTCCGCATGGGAGAAATTAGTCTTAGGACAGGGGGTCACATACTTCAACACAAAGACAGGACAGCACAGCAACAAAAGCTCAAACAAACATCCATTATAAATAAATAAAAGACCAAGTTTAACCACAAGTAGCAGGACCTTTAAGTCACTCTATATAATTGTACATTCCCTATGCATATGTGCGGTTTTGATCGCACAAATCCTAAGCCTGTATGCAAGAGGTGCCTGCAGTGCTACTTACCTATAATTTACTTTTTTTTAGCAGATGAATGGTTAATGGCACAAAATAATGTTTGACTCAGCTCAGTTTACAGTTTGGGACCCTGTACCTTCTGTCTGATGGCCTCAACTCAAACTGACTGTGAAGAGCATGGGTTGGGTCACTGGCCTCCTTCCTGCCTAGTTTTTAAACAGTCTCCTCAAAAAATTACTAAAATGAACACGGAGCCACACACTGTAAAACAGCTTGGCCAAAATGTAAGATATAAACACTTAAATCTAGCAGAAAATGACTTAAAAGTAGTGAATTATCTGTCCATGCAGCAAGATAATTTTATTTGAAAAGTTATTGTAAAATAAACTACCTCTAGACTAGAATGAAGCAGTCTCAGAACTAGTAAGTAGATCATAAATCTGAAAACAAGATGAATAACCTGATATAAGTTTTAAAATCTTGGCCAGATCAGAGAAATTTGCAGTGCACTGATTATTTTACTCACTTTTTTAGTCAGTGTGAGGCTTGTTAGAATTTAATCTGAGCTTTATATTCACACAATTCGGCCATAAAGAAGTGGTTTAGTTTGGAACTACAACAGGAGAGATAATTTGTGCTGTTAAACAAGTCTCTCACACATAAAATAGCACAAGCTAGTTAGGATCAGCCAACAGTTTTTCAGTCTCTTATGGTTTTGTTGAAAATCAAACACCTAAATAGGACTATGAACGCTCAAATTTTTCAGCAGATGTGACACACATGATGAAAAACTAGAAATGACAGAGCGCGGTTTCAGACAACAAAACGAATAAGGGTGGACAGCCAACATGGTCTCACCCCAAAGTGTCATCCTTCTAGATTTGGAGCTGATAAAATGCATTAGAAGTTCATAGGGACAGAGCACACTGTTTGGTTTTGCCACAACTGCTGCTTTTAAAGGGCAAATATTAAGCTCTTTTCATCTATTACATTATAATGTTTCCTCATCATGTTTAACACACAAAGCCTGCAGATTTAGAGTTCTTCTCCCAGATGGAAAACACTCCACCGTATGATGTAAAGTGGTAATATAGGAAGTGCTCCACTGTGTTTTTAAACTCCATTCACCTTCACTAGAATCATTTGGATAAATCAGACCTGGAATTACAATCTTTAATGAACCAACTGCATGACACTATCCCAGACAGTTGCACCGATTCAGTCTTTTCACTTCATCAACCAGTACAAGTGCAGTGACTGAAAATTGTATTTGATTTCCTTTAAAACAAAAATAAAATAAGACAAAACTGATCCGCATGTGTTATATGTGCTTACTGTTATTGATCTACTGTTATTACTTAATGTTAACATCAAAACTATTTTGTGTAAATAAAAGTTCAAACATTTGAATTTGTGAATTTCTAGAGGACTATGAACAGTAAATAGTCTAATTACATAGATCATCCAGGTAGAATCCATCGCAAAGGAGAAATTCAATTTGTCAACTGGACAAACGTTTATTTAAGTTGAAAACATTTCACAGCTCGTCCAAGCTGCTTCTTCAGTTCCGGTCAGACACAGGTGGACACTGCCTTATCTGCCTGAAGGGAGGAGTTAACTACAATAAAACTACTCTGAAACTAACAGACAAAGCAGATATAAGGCAGTGTCCACCAGCATCTGACCAGTTTATCCAGTTAACAAATTGAAGTTTTTCTTCGCCACTAATTACATGGAATTATTTGTTCAAATAAGATATTGATTTAACTGATATTTGCAAGGTGACATCTGATCCAGCAAATTTTTCACTAATGGCGCTGATATCTGATCCTAAGTCTGCAGGGATAAAACATATTCCTGATTCATTGTTTGAAATGAGGTACAGGCCCTCACCTGCCACTCGGATCTGGTTGGCGGTGCAGCTGGGGCAGGGCAGCACAGTGAACTCTTCGGCCTGGTGCATGGAGTAGTCTGTACTGGCCACCACAATGCGGTCCCCGGGGCCCCAGCCCTGAGGGGGGTCGGCCAGCTCCAGGACGCTGCTGTTGGACTGGGAGTCAATGGAGATGTAAGCCTGAGGACGCACTGTGGGAGATATACAACACAAGACATGTTTACAGGTTTTCTCGCTTTTATAATTACTGCTTGGTTTAGTGGGATAGCATCTGTGTTAAATATTGATCATATTTTTGTTAAGTGGCAGTTTGTGGTGAAAAGTTGAAAAGAAAAGTACCAAAACACAGGATGTAGCGGTGAGTTCTAAATGGAATACCCCTCTTTTTTCATCCAAAATGCAGAAAATTGAGGCGTTGAGCTCAAGGAACACATCTATTTCGATCTATTAGTCTAATCATCACTATTTTGCTATTCAGACAAGTTCTGGCCTTTGGTAGCATTATGACTGCTGTTCATACATTGCAGCCGGTGTCATCAACATTCCCTGGGGTTGTGATGCTAACTGTAAGCACTGCTCTGTCTCAGGCTTGTTAGAATTTAATCTGAGTTTTATTTTAACACAATCTGGCCATAAAGAAGTGGTTTATCTGGAACTAAAACAAGTGGGATTATTTGTTGTGTTAAACAATTCTCTCACGCATAAAATTACACAAGTTAGGCAACTATTTTTCAGTTATCCTTATGTTGTTGACAATCAAGCACCTAAACAGGACCATAAACGTTCAAGTTTCCAGGTAATGTCAGCAAATATGACAAAAAAGTAGAAAAAAACTTCACAAAAATTAAAAAACTAGAAAAGACTGCAAGGTTTTTAGTGACATCTTAAATATAACGATGATTTAGCGAAAGGGAGTACTCTAACTTGCTATGGGCATTATAACAAGAGACATGAGAGGATAACAATGTCACTGCTGCTTCCTGTCAATACAGAAAGACAAAAACAGACAGTAATCATGTTTGACCAATTACCCAGAATCACTCAGTCCCAGTCAACAAGAGGTCAGGTTACTGGAATGTTCTGCTTTATCTTGAAGAATGAAGATTATGTAACAAAGTTTTTTAAAAGGTTATATCAGCATAAAAGATTCTCGGTTAAGATGTTTTTGAGTTACTGGCAGAGGGGTGACACATATAAGGGTGGGGGTTGGCATGGAAAATATTTATCATATTTTTTGGAGTACAAGTTGCTCTGGGGGATAATTCACAGCAGCCAAAAAATGCACAATGAAGAAGAAAAAAACATATATAAGTTGCACTAGACTATAAGTCGGGGAAAAGTTTTTGGGGAAATTTATTTTATAAAAGACCAAGAACTGACATTTCATCTTGGAAGGCAAGTTATAGAAGTCATAGTAATAAAAACAACCAAATAGAGAACAATCCATGTATCATTCGTTCATTCATTTTTCAATATAGAACTAAAAATAAGGAAATGAAAAAACAAAAAACTCTTTTCTTTGTCATTTGTCTCTAAAACCAAAATGAAAAAAATTATAACAACTTGTTTTTTCTTTCTGATTCATACATATGATTCACATTTAAATATGGGCTATGGGCTGTCAGTGTGAAAAAAGTATTTCACACCTCTGTATAAGTCAGAGGACCACCCAAACCATGAAAAAAAAGAACTTATAGTCCGAAAAATACCATAATCAAGATGCTGGTTGGTACTTAAAGGTCCTGTATTACACAAAATTAATTCTTCTGAGCTTTAAGCCATGATATAATGTTGTTACCTCATCAAAAACATGGAGTTGTGTTTTCTGTCATTCACAAATGTTTAAGTAATCCTTTATTATTAATCTGCTTACATCTCCAAAGCTCAAAATGCTCTGTTCCACTTAATGATGTCATGTAGTGGTAATTTTTAAGCTAATATCTAACTCTTACCTATAGTTCAGTAGAGATTGGCAATATCAGTACTGAAATTACCCAGATGATTAATGATGAATGAAGGTGTATGGAGTTTAAAACCACAGTAGAGCACTTCCTGTATTACCATATGACATCACAAGGTGGAGCAGAGCGATTTCTGTTTGAGAGAAGAACTCATATAGGAGAAATGCAGGGTTTATGTGTTAAACATGAATGAAACAACACACAACTCCAGGTGTGTTTTTGATGAGGAAACAACATAATATTGATCAGAAAAGCCTAATATGGGCCTTTAAAGGTGCACTGTGCATTGTTTCTATGGATATGTCATGTCTGCTTGGAATGTACGCATGTAGTATGACATTAAACAGCCCTAGTTCACATTTATTCAATTACAGGTGGTTTTATAGCTCAAAAATACGTTGAAAAACCAGCGCTCTAACTGATCATTGTTGCCTCTCCACAGATCTGACCTGTAACTTGGTCTTGTCTGGTCTCCAAAGTAATAACACCTCCATGGAGAAAAGCATTTGACAGACCCTCCACCAGAAAAGTCACACAATGCATCTTTAAAAATGGGTAACAGTAAAATTGGAAATGGAGGAAGTAGGTTTTTAAATATAACTTCCTAAAGATCTCACAGGATTTCAAAAAAGTGCTATTTCAGACAACAAAATGAAAAAGGTGTCATCCCAATGTGTTACATAGAAACACACATGGCTCTCTCTTCCTTCTAGATTTGCGGTTGATAAAATGTGTTATAGTTAGAAACAAAGTGCACATGGTTTGGTGCAGCCACAACCTGTCATTTTCTGATCTTTTATGATGTATAATTTATCATCACAAACATACCCGGAGTTGTGTTTTGTTTCATTCACACATCTTTAACATACAAACCCTGCATATTTAGGCTGACTTCTTTTTCTCAAACGGAAAAGACTCCACCTTGTTATGTCATGTGGTGATACAGGAAGTGCTCCACTGCGTTTTTAAACTCCATATCAAAATCAGAATCAGAAAGGTTTTATTGCCATATGAGTAACGAGGTTCACAACATTAGGAAATTGCTGCGGTACTTGGAGTGAAATGTAGACAAACACTAAACATGCAACAAATAAAATCGAATAAAATAAAGTAGAAAACAATAAACTATAATATAACACAAAATTTACAGATTTACAAGAATATAACAGTGCAGGTAATACATACATCTTCACTTGAATCATTTGGATCATTTCAGCCCTGGTATTACAATACTAGACTACTAACTAGAGGTAGAAGGTAGCTGTTAGCTTGAAAACTACCGCTTCATGACATCATAATTTGGAACCAAGCATTTTGAGTTTTGGAGATGTAGACAGACTTATAAAGCAAAAACTTATACTCAAACATGTGTGAATGCAACAAAACACAACTCCAGGCATGTTTCTGAGGCGGTAACAACATTCTAACATGGCTTAAAGCTCAAAAGAGTCAATTTTTTAGGACCTTTAAAATCTAATCTGTACTCCTTTACATGAATAATGTTGGAGCAGTACTTAAAGAGGCTGTACCTGATAACTTTCATGTAATAAAGTACATGTATTTTTGCTCCAGTACAGACATATTGTAAAAGTGAAAGTGAAACTGCTGTGTGCTGTGCATCTAATTCTAAAGTGTTTTTAGTGTCTGAGAACCACAAAGTAAAGCTAATTGTTGTTAGCATGAGGAATATGTTTGGATCTGTGCAAACGACTGAATTAGGCAACTTCTTTTATTCATCTTAACCTCTTGAGACCCTGTGGCCTCATACGAGGACATTACATTTTTGCCTCTTAGCACCATGATTTTCAATTATTTTAAACTTTCACCTGTAATCAACTAAAAACCTCTACAGCAGCTCCCGAAAGTAAAAAAAAACTGCATGGTAAAGTTTAGATGCAAAATTTATGAATAAAACCAATGTATTTATGTACAATAATGTCTCTTCATGTATCTCAATGTATCTTCATTTGGCATTAAAATTTGACACATTTTATTGACCACAGCAGACGAGAGCATCAGGAAATGTCATGTCCTCGTTTGAAGACATTGGGACTATGTTATATTATTGATTGTACATGTTGTTAGGTAAACTTGGGAATATTTCGATGAGTTTACAGTTATAAATTGCTGGACGTTTCTGCTGCTATAGGGAAACTGCTGCCTGTCTCCACTTTTTGCACCTGTACTTTTTTTGTAACGATTGAAAACCAGAAAAAATTAAAACTGTGGACCACATTTTCAGGCCTTTTTGTGTGTTTTTAACCTCACTCACTGAACCCCAACCCGCTCACGGTCGACCTACGTCACATTTGGCAGGTTTAGGGCTTGAAATAAACAGCTAATTGCTATTTTTTTTTTTTTTTTTGTAATTTATTTATACATTTTAATGTTTTTACATTTTTAACCAATGGTCTCATACAGAAGACTTACTTAGTAGGTCCTACTTATCCCAAATAGCAAGAAGAAATGAAAAATGGACACCAGACAAAAGCTCGGGTCTCAGGAGGTTAAAAGTGCATTGTGTAACTTTTCTGGTGGAGGGTCTGTCAAATGCTTTTCTCCATGGAGATGTCTTTGCTTTGTCTGGAATGTATGGCATTAAACCTTTCTATCTCCATGGAAACCAAACCCAGACCAAGTTACAGGTCAGATTTGTGGAGAGGCAAACCCGCTCACAGTCTGTATGTCTGTTTTTCTAGGTGTTTTAGAGCCAGAAAACCACCTGTAATTGAATGTACATGTAAAGCAGAGTTGTTTAATGTCATACTGTGGAACATTCCAGGTAGAGCAATGGCGTATCCATCGAAACAAGCAAGTGACGGATCCCCAACCTTTAAATTAAATCTGGTAGCCTACAGTGTATTTTAAATGGTATAATTATTTCTGCAATCTCCTATATTCACCATCTATCGGTCTATTTATTTTTTTCCATCTTATGCTTTCTGTTTGTTTTTGTTTGTAAAACCTCAGTAATCTGATAATCTTAGCACACACCACTCTATTCTGCCCACTTGTGGTGCAGTTACAGTAAAATTACATTTAAGAAGTTGCAGGTTGCACTTCATATTTTACTGAAAGCCCCTCGATGGACAAATGCCAGTTTGGCGTTTGTTGTCGAATGCTGTTTTGTAAATCCGTTTATGAATCGCCACGAGAACTCACAGAATGAAATGATAAATGTTTTAATAATAAGAGCCGTGTCAGGTGCACCACTGAACTCTGGAGGCACTGGAGGAACTGCGTATATAGACTCTAGAATATTGTTGCTGTTGTGTTTGTCTTCTGTCTGTTTTTAAATGTTTTATATGTTTTTATAAAGTAGATTTACTGATTCATGAGTGTTCCTGGTGCCTTACCCAGTTTGCGGCAGAGGAAGCGGACTCGGTAGTCGTGGCACATCCTGTGAGGCTGGTCCTTGTTGAGACACACAAAGCCGTACTCTTTGTCCATCTTGTGGATAATGTCTCCACTCTGCTCGGACGGGACTCCTTCTATGGTCTCAGCCTACACAGAAAAAGAAGAAGAAATAAACTTCAAACTTAACTATAAACAGTGTTGCAAGGCTACATTCACTCCATACTCCATTAGGGATGTAACAATATCCAAATCTCTCAATATGACATTTTCACGATATGTGTTTCCCAGTATGATATTTATTGAGGTATTTTAAGGAGGTTAACAAAATTGTGACAACTTTTCTGTCATAATCCAAAAAAATTCAGCTTTAAAAGTGCTTAATAACAGTTATTTCTCCATGCAGTCTCTACTAAAACAAAGAAAAGGATCATGGTCTATGTAGTTCTCTGCTTTTTTAGCTATTGCTGCAGCATAGCAATGCATTTCAGCAAAGAGACTTATTCAATCGTAATTCGATATATTACAGATTATATTGTGATGGCCCCTGATATTATTGAGAGACTTTTGACGATAAAATACCACGATATTTCAGCTACTGTTACATCCCTATACTCCACTGTACAACAACTCACCCTTATGTAACAGATAATACTCCCTACAACTGTACAATAACTCACCCTTATGTAACAGATAATACTCCCTACAACTGTGCAACAACTTACCCTTATGTAACAGATAATACTCCCTACAACTGTGCAACAACTTACCCTTATGTAACAGATAATACTCCCTACAACTGTACAATAACTCACCCTTATGTAACAGATAATACTCCCTACAACTGTACAATAACTCACCCTTATGTAACAGATAATACTCCCTACAACTGTGCAACAACTTACCCTTATGTAACAGATAATACTCCCTACAACTGTACAATAACTCACCCTTATGTAACAGATAATACTCCCTACAACTGTACAACAACTCACCCTTATGTAACAGATAATACTCCCTACAACTGTACAATAACTCACCCTTATGTAACAGATAATACTCCCTACAACTGTGCAATAACTCACCCTTATGTAACAGATAATACTCCCTACAACTGTGCAATAACTCACCCTTATGTAACAGATAATACTCCCTACAACTGTACAATAACTCACCCTTATGTAACAGATAATACTCCCTACAACTGTGCAAAAACTCACCCTTATGTAACAGATAATACTCCCTACAACTGTGCAAAAACTCACCCTTATGTAACAGATAATACTCCCTACAACTGTGCAATAACTCACCCTTATATAACAGATAATACTCCCGACAACTGTGCAAAAACTCACCCTTATGTAACAGATAATACTCCCTACAACTGTGCAAAAACTCACCCTTATGTAACAGATAATACTCCCTACAACTGTGCAATAACTCACCCTTATATAACAGATAATACTCCCGACAACTGTGCAAAAACTCACCCTTATGTGACAGATAGCCCTATGTCCTGTCAATAATCATATGATCTTTGCACTTTTTTCTTTATGACCTCTTGTATAAATATAGCTGAGATATATTTGTATTTATATTTTTTATATAACTGTATTTTATATTTATATAATTATGCCTTATTTGACACATGTTTCTTGCTATTTTTGCTCTTTGTGTTGTATTATATTGTGATGTGTGAGCTACTTTGTTTAAATAATTTCCCTTGTGGGTCAATAAAGTTTGTCTAAGTATGTGTTCATTTTTTCATTTTTATGTAGGTCAGGGCTCCCAAACTTTTTTCCACTGAGGGCCAGATATAGAAATATATTTGAAGCAGGGGGCCACAGACCGGAGGTAAATACAGTAAGTCATTCATACTGGTGCATTTTATATAGTTTTGACAGAGCAATCGTACCTTTAATAAGACTTGAAAGATTAACTTTAGGTCTGTATCACCAAACAATGTGATGGTGTAGAAATACTTAAAGGTCCTATATTATGGAAAATTGACTCTTGTGAGCTTTAGCCGCGTTAGAATGTAGTTACCTCATCAAACACATACCTGAAGTTGTATTTTGTTTCATTCACATATGTTTGAGTAATTCTGCATTATTAGTCTGTCTACATCTCCAGAACTTAAAATACTCTGTTCCACCTTGTGATGTCATGGAGCTATAGTTTTTGGCAATTCCAGTAGATATTGTAATTCCAGGGCTGAAATTATCCAAATGATTCTAGTGAAGGTATAGGGAGTTTTAAAACATAGTAAAGCACTTCCTGTATTATCATTATGAAATCACAAGGTTGAACAAAGTGTTTTCTGTTCGAGAGAATAACCTGGTTTAAAGGTGCATTGTGTAACTTTTCTGGTGGAGGGTCTGTCAAAATGCATGTTTTTCTGGGTATTTTTGTATTGTAAAACCTGTACTTGAATAAATGTAAGGTAGAGCTGTTTAAGGTCATACTGTACAACATTGCTGGCAGAGAAATGACATCTCCATAGAAACAAAAAGGTGATGGACCCTCAACCAAAAAGTCACATAATGTACCTTTAAGTTGTGTTAAAACATCCCTGTAGTTATGTTTTGTTTCATTCACACACGTTTGAGTAATCCTGCATTATCAGTTGTGTACATCACCAAATTAAAGTTAAAATGCTCTGTTCCACCTTGTCATGAAGCTGTAGTTATTTACAATAGCTGAAATTATCCAAATGTTTCAAGTAGTGCTGTCAAACTATTAATTTTTTAAATCAGATTAATCACAATTTAGAATTCTGATTAATCATGATTAATCACAGAAAAAAAGACCAAAATATTTTGACTAAAGTTCAATTTATTATCAAAAAGTTATATTATTGATATTATTCGGTTGCTGGTAGTTTTGTTGACAACATTGCCGCGGGTTTTCGTGCTCGACTTATTGTAGCGTAGTTGCTGCCTCTGAATCAAACACGTTTTGCTTTAAGATGGTGTTTTAACTTGTGCTTCTGTGGAAAGAGAGTTCATCACTGCAATATCTGCAAACTACCTTAGTTTGATCTAAAGTCGTGTATGGACAGACCTGATCACTGACCTAATGACCTGCGCCACCTTTCAGGTCACCATCGCACTTTCGATAGAGGAGCATGTGCATTCAAAATAAATTGTGTGATTAATCTGTGTTAATCCTTTCTACCTTCATGGAGACCAAACCAGACCAAGTTACAGTTCAGATCTGTGGAGAATGCTTGTTTTTCTATGTATTTTGAGCAGCAAAACCACATGTAATTGAATAAATTACACCCCCAGCCAAAAAGTTATACAATGCACCTTTATAAGTCAGTTTAGTTTATAGCTACAGAGGTGATAGATACAAAAAAAGTTACAGATCAGATCTGTGGATAGGCAACCCCGCCCTGTTTTTCTTGCTATTTTTGATGTGTGTAAAATTGCGCAGCTTTTGAGCATTTGAGCTGCGAAACATTTTCGACTTAAATAAACGTTTGTCTAGTTGACAATTGAATTTCTCTTGCCAAAGGTATTTTTGAGCTATAAAACCACATGTAATTTCATAAATGTGAGATAGAGCTGTTTAATGTCATACTGTGGAACATTCCAGGCAGAGCAATGACATATCTCTCATGGAACAAATTATAGGCTCCTTTGTCATTTTATTTCATATGCTTTGATTGTTTTTATTGATTGGACATCATTCCCTTGTGTGATTTTAAGACAGTTCTTTTATGGCCGTCTTTTATTACTATATTTGTGTGAATCCCTTGACTCCTGCACCATTAACTGCTTTTTTATTTTTTTATTTTATCTCTCCTGTTAATGAGCCCACGCCTGACTTCTGTTTCTTCTAGTTCAGGAAAATGCCTTTTACTATATCCAGTATGGCCCATTGCATTGACAGCAATTTGTGAAAAGAGAGCGATACAATTTAAAAAGCATTTAGTAGGACAAGAACCATGAGGAAGCGACTGACAGGAAGAGACCGTTTAATCCAATTAGAGATGTTGTTAGATGGGAGCCAGGTGGAAACAACTGTGTGTGAGGAACCATCCAATTATGACTTCATCGTGGTTCAACATAAGTGCGCGAGAATATGGGCAGGGTCAACAGTTATTTATGAATTGTGTACTTTTTCAATCGTTATTTTACCTATCAGTACTTTAAACTGCAAATGTAAATGTCCCATATTGTGCTATTTATTAAATGTAATGTTGTTTCCTCATCACAAACATAACTGGAGTTGTGTTTTGTTCAATTCACACGTTTAACACACAAATCCTGCATATTGTATCCTGCATGGGTTCTTCTCTCAAACCGAAAACACAACCTTGTGATGCCATGCGATAATACGAAGTGCTCTATGTTTTTAAAGTCCATATAACTTCACTTGAAGCTAGGGCTGTCAGCGTTAACGCATACGATTAATCACAAAAAAATATTGCACTAATGTTTTTTAATGCCATACTGTGATACACTCCAGACAAAGCAATAACATCTCCAGGAAGAAAGGCATTTGACGGATCCTTCACCAGAAAAGTAACACAGTACATTCACCCAAAACAATGCATTGCTATGAGTCTTTCCTGCCTTTGCTCTCTGCTCTAAGTCAGGCCCCCATCAGAGCACTATTGAAACCTTATGAAAGTGCATCTTGTGACTGAAACTGATGTACATTGCATTAGGTTTGTCACGTTGTTGCGTATAGTTTTGTAACATGTTTTTGTATATTTATGGAGAATTGTCGTGTGCTAAAAAAAAGCTGTCTATTTTAACCCAGATCAGAGCTTTAAATCACGCTGCTGATCTAAAAATAAAGCATTAATGTCAGAGGGACCAGAAGGGAGGCAGGTCCCCACAATGCGAGTATGTGTACAAATTTCAGTCCCCACAGTGACAAAGACCCACCCCCACATTGTTTTTCACATTTTCACAGTGAGCACTACAGATGTCACAGAACATCAGAGAGTGGGCCGGCTGCGCTCGCTGAAACGCTTCTTATTTTGTGAGCTGTCTGCAGAGTGCTCAGTCACAGCGCATTCTCCTCCCTGACACGCTCTCTGCAATAACAACCACACAAGTGACCCATGCAGACAGCTCCAGTCCACTAAGGGTTCTTAATCTGTAGAGCACGTCATGGATTTTGCTCAAGGAGTTAAGGTTAAAGGTGCACTGTAAACATTGAGGTGTTATTTCAAATGTTAAAACAGTATGGGCCCATATTACACTATATAACATTACACTATTTTCTGATCTAGGTTATAAAGTTGTTTCCTCATCACAAACATACCTGGAATTGTGTTTTGTCTCATTCACACATGCTTAACACACAAATCCTGCATACTTAGGCATTTAGGAGTTCTTCACTTAATCCCTGAAGACCTAAGGGTGATTTTAGTACATTTCTGGACTTTTTTCTTAATTTTGCTTTTAAAACTGCCCCTTTTACCCTATAATGAAGTGTTATAGATGCTTTTGTTCAGTACAACCTGTTATTTCACAATCTGCTGCTGTAGTTGTGCCATATGGCTGTAAGAAAAGCTACAGGACCAGAAAGAGAGATGAAAATAAAATTCACACTCTTTTATACCAAACACACAGCAAACATGCATAAACAACTTTTTGGACATAAAAATGCTTAATTTAGGGCCTTAGCTACAAAAATGCTAAATCTCAAGTCTGTAAGTAAACGAAAAATATCCGTATTGCCCTAAAAAAAAAAAAAAAAAAAAAAAAGTGTAATGGCCCCATTATTTTTCTGGTGCCAGTCATGGAAACAGCTCCGGTAAAGTCCAGGGCAAGAGCCACATCACTTCCTGCATTTCCATGGTGTTTATGACATTTGGATTTGTTCATTTTGAGTGAAATAAACCTTTCAAATAAAAATAGCAAGGGATGCGCAATTACATACATCAAGATGTGTAATCTGCCATTTATTTGAGAAAAACTGCAATTAGAGTGGCTTTTTCAATCATTATGAACATATAGGCTCAAGAGGAACCAACCATCTTGACTAGCTTCACTTTTTGGCAAAGTTTGGGCCAATCAAAATAGACGGAGCGCATGCGTTTGGCAGAAAACAAAGTTCCTATTGGGCACTCGTTTTGCGCACGTCATCACGCAGCATGCGTGTGATGTAGGAAAATACTGCCAAAATGTAAGGAAACCTCTATGTCTCCGCTTTCAGAGGGGAAAAAAGTACGTTTCTGCCTTTTACAGTTAGAAAGTTCTATAAAACATATTCCTGAGTTGTATACAATGTCGTAGGTCTTCTGAAAACACTCCATTCCATTTTGTGATGTCATGTGATAATACAGGAAGTGCTCCAGTGTGTTTTTAAACTCAATACACCTTCACTTGAACCATTTACATGATTTCAGCTCTGGAACTGCCGATCTCTACTGAACAAAAGGTAAAATGTAGTTGTTAACTTGAAAACTACCACTGCATGACATCACAAGGTGCAAAAAGAGCATTTTGAGCTTTGGAGATGTAGACAGACTAATAATAAAGAATTACTAATGAAACAAAACACAACTTCGGGTGTGTTTTTGATGACGTAACATTATAATATAAAGCTCACAAGAATTCATTTGGTGTAATAGAGCACCTTTCATCTGTTTCCAAGGTGACAAAGCTCCACACAAAGTTACAAGTCAGATCTGGTGAGCCTTTTTACAATAAGGAAGCATTTTATTTTGCAATGAGAACACCTGTAATTGAAATGCACAACAGATATATTTAATGCCATATTGTGAAACATGCCAAACAAAACAAGCAGGTGCACCTTTAAAATCATATGCTTAATGACTACATACTACCAAATGCTGGGAGAGCGAATTGCCTTTTGCCTTAATGCATTTTGATTTTAATACAGGCAATATGAAAAAATAAATGTTATTGAACACTTCAAATAGGAATCTATTAAAACCTGGCAGCAATAATAGTACTAAAGCTTGTCAGGGCATATTTGCTATCCAATATCCCATAATATGACAGTATATTGTTACATCCCCCAGGTAGTGAATGAAGCTCTGTAAAGACATGCAACCCCAATTTACTGTTTTTGCCACCCACCAGTTGACTAAAGGTCCTGTACCCATGTTTGTTCCATGTATCTGAGCAAAATGTGTCTTGCTTCAGTGCAGATATATGTATAAACAGATCTTGGGTTCAAAATAAGTCAGCTGCGATGTGTTGTCTGTCTGTCTGAAGTGTGTGTTAACATGTTAAGTGTTGTTGGCTTTACTGTCACAGCAAAACCCCGCTTTTGTCCCTAAGAGTTGTGAAAACCGCTTATAGACTCATTGCTGTGAATATTCAGAATGCTTTGACTGTATAAGGTAAGTGAGGAATAATTTTGGATCTCTGCAAATGGTTTAAAATGAAAAGGTGAGTTTTTCACGTTTGTAAGCCAGTAAAAATCAGGTGCAGGCCTTTCACTCTGCTTAGATGGCTAATATTCACTGATGTCGAGTTGTCATAGGAGCAGTAGGGCGGGCAGTGGTACCTGTATGTCCAGGGGGTTGGGGCAGAGGTGTTGGGGGAAGGCCTTAATGAGGTCTGACAGTTTCTCCCAGTCTCCAGAGCCACGCTGGTCATCTCTGCTCAGCCACTCGGTCCACTCTGCCTCTGCACATAGTCACAGAGACACAAAAGCAGAATGTAACAATCCTTTTTGTTTATATAGCGTCTTTCAAGAGACTCAAAGTGCTTCACAGTGCATTATTTAATCACTGGGTTTGTGAGCTGCAGCTGTAAGGTTAAGGTATACTTCATTGATACCTTGTGAGAGAAGTTTATTCTCTGCATTTGAGCCATCCTTCTACCTTTGCCACTGGTGCAACCTGCCAGGAGCATGAGCTACTGCTGTATGATCTTGGTCTGGGTTGATGAAAACCCACCCGGACATGGGGGCAATATGTAAACTCAGCACAGAAAGGCACGGGCAACCTTGGTCCCCTTATGCTTCACTGACAGAAGTGAGGCTACACACATCACATTCTTTGGGAGCTCCAAAGCGATTGCTCAACCGCTGGTTATGAAAGTACATTTCTTATTCATTTTTCCCATAGTCTTTCAGAAAAAAAAAGAAAAGAAATACATTATATTAAAAGTTTGAAAGCTCTGTGTTAATCAGCTACATGGTAACTAATGGCCACAAGAAATTGTATTTAAAATCTGTTTCGGAAACATTAAAAACTGCTAAGTTATGAAAACATTTCACCAAATTTTGCATTTTAAATGAACCGCAATGAACAACCCATAAACTGTAGATATGAGAGGACTAAGCTATCCTGTTAGTCACCGCGTGCCAAAGAGGAAGTGCTCCAGGAGGCTCTTCCGGCTCCTCCTCTCCCTTTTTCCCATTCACTTACATTGAGATCTTATTGCTCCTCTCTCTGTACCTGTTGCTGTGAGCCTCGTCATTTTGGTCTTAAAATGTTCGTATTGAACTTCCTCTACATGATTCTGAATTTTTGTTATTTTGTCTGTCAGAAAACTATTCTTAACATTGAGCCTGGCTCCTGTAACCATGGCATTGCGAGCCTCATTTGAGCAGCGCTAAATGCTATGGGTGACGTCACACTCACTTAGTCCACTTCTTTTATACAGTCTATGAAACAACCGCATTATGGACATCAGTTACCACATTGCTGGTTAGCCTACATGATGCCTTTAAACTCTTAATGTTTAAAATTTTTGAAAAGTCTTGCCCAAGGATACAATTATACAATATAAAATGAAGCTACTGCTATCTCACAGTGGCATCTGGTATTTAGAGCTGTCTCTCATAAGTGTACTAACCAGGCCCGAACCTGCTGAGCTTCCCAGATCACACGAGATTGGACGTAAAACATTCTGACCACAAATGTGTTGCTTGCCTATCTCTACACACATCTAGTGTTACCTCACCTACTTCTAATCCTCTCATTTAGCCCATTCATCACCAAGACACCAGTACTGGGGTGTGGTGGATTTGTTCAGAATTAAAATAGCTTGGCACAAATGAATAGTGATGATTAATCTTTTAATTATACTTTGGAACAGACAAAATGAGCACATGTTCTAATCTAGTTTAAAAGAATTCTAGCAAACAACATGAGTTTGTCCAAACACTGTCACGAACAAGCCATATGTGCAATCTTTATTTTACGATTTTGTATTTAAAGATGCACTGTGTAACTTCTCTACTGGCTGCCTGACTCCACTATGATATTATTACTTTGCCTGGAATGTTCCACAGTATGGCACATAGACTGTATATTTAAATGGACATAGCTAAAATGCTTAGCTGCCATGTTCCAAATAGGAGGTTCGCATGAGGGTGCTTCCCACTCCGTCTGACCCCAGCTGCCACTGACTTATGTAGGAATATTGTGGTCGCTCTCTCTGTAACAGCTGTGGTGAGCCTCATTATTTTGCTCTTAAAATGTTCGTATTAACCCACACTGCATGACCCTGGTGTTTCTGTTTCACTGTTTTGTCTGTGAAAAAAAATCCAATTCATTTTTGAATATTTTGAAGTACAAAAAAAAAAAAGTCTCAAAATGGCTCAACAACATTGGCCTTTTTGTTTAGTAGTAATAAGGAGGTCAGAGCCAAATTTCAATTATCTCTGACAAAGTACATTTTTGGATTCCATTCAAAAGTTCAAGAGCAATTTAATATTTCAGCTATGTAAATTGTATATCATTGCATTCAGGTTATCATTATACTCAAAATGTATATTAATGGCAGGCAATAGGACACTAGATTTCAGAGTTACAGAAGATTTAAAACTTCTAAAAATTGAAATAAATGTACATGGGTTTACAATTACAGACATGGTCATGTCTGTATATAATAGCTGTATATAATAACTGTATATAAATAGCAAGCTTTTTGAATAAAAATCTATTGTGAACAAAAATGAATGTAGAGAAAACATTTTTCAAAAATTGGGTTCCACCCACAATGGCTGACTTCCTGTTGGGTTTAGGGTGGGATCATAATATTTTTGACATGTGCTTTGCTTGTACAAAATTGCATTTGTCTATGATGAAATAGGTCTGTCATTGCTGTAATGTTTTTGGATTTTTGAGATGGCGCTGCTGAGTCATTTTGAAACATAATTTTTCATTCATTATTTTTCTCCTAAACCATAGGAGAACCACCACTTTGTCACATTGTGCCCCATCATATATTGGCCCCCTGTGATTTTTTTCTATCTATATTTTTTTCAGGACCTTCACTCAAAAAGAGATCATCGAGTTCTAATTTTCTAATTTTCTAATTTTGATACTGGTCACTGGTGTGACATGCTTACTACTGTTTTTTGCTCTGGATGTGAGTTTAATTAGTCCCTAGCCGGGACTTTATCCCAGGCTCGGATCTAATGAAACTCATATTTTTGGGTGCAGAGTCCCCAACTTCTAAATCTCGCCTAATTGTTAAACTACCTCTGAGTTCAGCTAGTCGAAAGCACCACCCCAAACTCTACAGGTTCTACAGGAGAAGGACCTACACTGGTCTACTGCAGTGAGACTGGGTGAACATTTACCTTGCACCCACTGGCTGGAAGCAGTGATGTTAAAGGACAGCCCCTCCTCTTTGAAGTGGAACGTGCGGGAGACATGGGCCTCGCTGGAAGACTTGGTCCCTGGAACAACATGAGGATGTAATACTTAAGAGTGAAAAAGTGAAAAGGAGAGAGAGGTTAGAAGAGGAGTACCCTGATAGACTGAGTGGTCTTCCACCGCTGATGAGGGCTCTCCCTTCACTGCGATCAGGCTCCAGGGGTGTCTGAGCAAAGAGATTGCACGTAGTGATGTTTGGGCTTTTTTGACCTCACCTACAATACTTTTAATTTGAAAATAATAGATATAGAATAGTTTTATCCAGAACAGCAGACCAAATTTTTTTTTGCCAACAATTCCAAATTCACTCAACTCATAAACAAACCATAAGAAACAAGGCAACACCAACAGGTGGGCGTCAGGCTATTTTAGTGTCAATATTTTCAACTATTTTGTTAGTGAAAAACATGCAGAAAATAAGCAACAAACGTTTGGATGTGAGCCAGTTAAAGGAGCAATGAGTAGCTTTAGAGAGGCCCATCACCTGCTTGTCTGGAGATGTTTATACTTTGCACAGAATGTTCGATAGCATGGCTTTCTACTTTCATGGAAGCGAGAAGCAGGTGACGCCATCAGGCAAAGTTACAGGTCAGATCTGTGGAGAGGTGACCCCGCTCACAGTAATACTGCATTTTTGACAAAACACCAGTAATCAAAGAAAAGCGAGGTAGAAGTTTAATGCCATAGTGTAGAACATTCCAGGCAACATAAAAACATCTCCATGGAGACAAGCCAGCTGCTCAACATGCACCAGAAAAGTTACAGAGTTCAAAGTTCTCTCTTAAGTTCTCATAAACCCTAATATCAGCACTGGGCTCATTTGGTCTAATTGGCGTTGTGGTTTTACAGTTGTGCAGATGCATGTCCTCTGTGCACTCTAAGAGGAACTGTAAGGACTGTCAACTATTTGTGAGAGTGAATATGTCAGCACAAATAGAACATGCGACCACAGGACCTCATAAATCTGTGCTTATTAAAAGTGTCTGTAGCTTAAGAACCGCAAATGAGCCTTTGATGACACGAGAGCAGAGAGGAGGCGACACGAGGAATGTCAGCGCCATCCCAGAGTCTTCACACAGAGCTCCACTGATCTGCTCAAGAACAGACCCCAGCCTCTCATCACCGCTCCCTCAGCCTCTTACAGCAGCCTCTCACCCTTTCACCATCAGGCCCTCACCTTCTCACCACCAGGGTCTCACTTACTCAACATCAGCCCCTCAGGATCTCACCACCAGGCCCTCACCTTCTCATCCTTCCACCTTGACCTCACGTCAAAACAGATCCTCAACCTCTCACCTTAGCCTACAGCCTCACACCAGGTTCTCACCCTTCCATGACACCCTCACCCTCTCATAAAGCTCTCACCAAACACCAGGGTCCATTAACCAATCAGGGGTCACCACATCTGCACCCTTCCACCAGGTCCTTCACTGTCTTAAGACACACTCACTCGATCACCAGACCATCACCCTCTCATTAAGACTTCACCCTGTCACTGGGACCTCACCCTCTCACCAGAACCTCACCCTAAGCTTCTCACCAGACCCTCACCTTCTTACCAGACCCTCAACCTCTTACCAGACCCTCACCCTCTCACCAGAACCTCACCCTCTCACCAGAACCTAAGCTTCTCACCAGACCCTCACCCTCTCACCAGACCCTCACCCTCTCACTAGACCCTCACCTTCTCACCAGGTCCTCTCATGAACACCTAGCCTCTTAACCGCTTGTAAAGCCATTCACCATTTCAGAAGATGTTCACCCTCTCACCATTCCCCCGCTCTCTCATCCTGCCCTCACTCTCTCACCAGACTCTCACCCTTTCACCCTGCCCTCACCTTCTCATCACCCTTTCACCAGACCGTCACCCTCTCACATGGACCTCACCCACTCAGCAGGACCACACCCTCTCACTAGGCCCTCACTTTCTTAGATCATCATCTTAGATCAGATCATCACCCTCTCACTGATGAAATGCAATTCATCAAATCTGAATCAAGATCCAGATTCAGTCATTTCTGTTTTACTTTTAATCAAGACGTCTACATCCAGATCTCAATAAAACCATGTGGTTTGGAGCAGAATTTAACCTCTGGAAGAGAGTTTTATTGTGGGTCAGAAGGCAATCACAAAAAAATCTGTATGATTTATGGAATTGATATTGCAAGACATTTGTATGGTCCAGAATAAAACCAATTTGAAAATCGAATGAGGAGAAAAGATTTGCGATTAAAGGTCCTGTACCTGATTTTATCCCATGGATTTGAGCTTTGAGCCTTGTACCAGTACAAATATATAGTATAAGCACATCTTGAGGTCAAAATAAGTTTGCTTGTTGCTGTTTGCATCATTAGAAAGTTGAAAGTAGAAATAAGGAGTAGAAAGTTGGAGTTAGAAAGTAGAAATTGTGCACTTTAGCATGCCAATTGTTGTTAGTTTAACCACTTTAATTTAAACTCCACTCTGGTCTCTAAGTGAGCAATAACTTTGGACGACTGTGCACCGTTTAAAATAAATTAGATGTTTTTCACATTTTTAACGGCTTTCTTTTTTTTCTCATGGTCACCTGCTTTTTTCTATGTCATTGCTCTGCCTGGAATGTTCCACAGTATGACATTAAACTGCTCTACCTCATTTATTCAATTACAGGTGGTTTTATTGCTCAGAAATACCAAGAAAAACAGGCAATCTGACTGTGAGGAGGGTTGCCTCTCTACAGATCGAACCTGTAAATTGGTCTGGTTTGGTCTCCATGACACTAGAAAGGGTTAAAACCAAATTGTAAAGACAAAGGAATAATGTCTCTATGGAGAAAAGCATTTTAAGGACCCTCCATCAGGAAAGTTACAACTACAGGCCCCTCACCCTTTCACCATCACATGGCCCCTCACCTTTTCGCCACAGTTAAATTGTGTTGTGATGTTTACTGTTGTGAGAATGTTACCTGAAGCCGAGCGTGCGGATGTGGCGACTGCCCAGCTGGGACACGCGGCTCTTGGCCATGTCCTCCAGGTTGTTGGAGGCTTCATCGTTGACCACCATGACCACGATGATCCCTGGGTCCACTGTGTCCAGGAAATGAGCCAGACGCACGCTCTCGTTCTGACTGCGGTACGTGTCAAACCTGGAAACAAATTTATCAGAGAGTTCTAATGACAATGAAAATGTTTCACCTGGTGTTTATTTGCTTTGGGCTGTTTGGGACATTCTTGGCTTTTTCACGATGTTGTCTCTTCTCAAAGCAAGTTATCTGCCAAGAATTAGTTTGATTTCCTTATTTCAAAATGTGTGTTTGTCTTTACATTTTCAAATTGAATGTGACTGAACATTTGAAATTTTGAAATATTGAAAAGGACATTTTCTCATTTTTCTTTCTCTCACTCAAGTGAAAATAAGAACCTGTTCACACTGTTCCCATGCTGTGCTAAACAATATTTTCAAGTTTTTCTTCTGAAGGTAGTTTTTTATATGTAATGTCTAGCCAAGTTTCAGTTTACTTTAGACTACATAAGGTCGACAAAATCCCCTCTGTAAAAGCATTTGGAATCTAATATGTCAACAAACTGAGCAAAGATTTACGGGTATTCTTAAACATAGCCTATCTGTGACCCCAAATATGACGCAAAATGTTCAGATCAAATATTGGTTTTACCGATAACAATTGTGATTTATTCTTGATTACAAAAACATTGGACCTGATGGCTGAGTTATGTATGTTTTCATTTTATGTTTTTTGTTCTCAAGATGATTACTCAGTCAGAAAGCAGAATGAACCTCCCATGAGCCTCTCATTTGGGTTGCCCGTACCAGTGCTCATATTCAGTCAGTCTCTATATGCAGGTTAAGGCACTGGCACCCAGGTTCAGCTGTGCAACTGTGCAAATCGCAGGACCTTATTTAAACCCACTAGCGCACTGGTTACAAAAGCTCCCTTTACATGGTGTAAACACTGTGATATGTTTCCCCAGTGCAGTTTATTTTTTTTTTTTTTTTTTTTTTTTTTTTTTAATTTTATTTATAGGTTTTCATAGTAAAGCAGAACTTAAACAAAGCAAAAACAAACAAAAAATGTTAATGGTAATGCAGTTTATAACCACTTAAAATGTAATGTAAAGAATCCTTTTGGCTTGTAGTGGCTCACCTTAAAGCAGAGCAGACATAACTCAGACACATTCTTGTGTGTTTAGTTTGTTCACTGTAAAAACTGCACAAACACAGTCTGTACCTCAAGTGTTCTGCTCCAAAATCTCATGGAAACAAACTCCAGGTTCACACTGGTTCAGTCTCACATGTTTTTACACCTGAGGCCCTTCCCATGGCAACTGTACTGTCCATAGAGTGAGCAATAAATATGTCTTGCCCAGTGATACCCCAACCCAGGGTCAAACTGCTTGTCGTGTATGGGGAAGTTTGTGATTTCATCCCAGCTCCCAAGAGTGCTGTTTTTGTGTCTTTGGGCAAGACACCTACAGTGCTAAGCATCAATATGAATGCAGAGATTAGTGGCGGTCCGATTACTCAGCCATGTGTCTTGTCAGTCAGCCCCAGGGCAGCTGTGGCTACAGAGTTAGTTTACTTGTAAGTGTGAGTGTGTGTGATTAATGCAGAGTAAAGTAACTTTGAGTGTCAATTTTGATGTACAAATTTGTGCTCTATTGTACTTTCTGGTCACAAGACCTCAAAAATGTTGCCTTATCCCTATTTGTATTCTAAAATACAAAAATTTAATAAACAGCTGTAAATATTTTAAGACACACTATAATTTTAGATCCTGAAAAAACACATTAATATTATATATAAAAACAAAGGCATACAGCACAGGACAGAACACTTAGACTGAAAGCTGCTCATGTTTAACACCAGAACATCAAATATTTGTTTTGTTTTTTTCACCAGAACTATGCTTCCACCTTAATAGAGTTTAAAGTTATGGCAAATATGCAATATTATTATAGGTTTGGCTGTGACTTACACGCACACTACACCCTGTAATTAACTTTTAGGACATCCCGGCGGCTTCATGTAATTTTGGATGGAAGCACAGAGTTTGTTCAGCTCTGTTCTGGTAACATGATCCCCTGCACTTGTTTAGGCACATGCACAGGTTAAAACGTGAGTGTCCTGAGCACCTGCGCACATGTAATTTGTGTGATTATTGACTCGCTGATGCGGACATTTCAAGTGATGTCAAATTGACTTTCATTACCTTTAAACATGTTTTAACAGTGTTCCCTGAACTTTAGCTTTCTCAGAGTTCTAATTCCTTTAATTCATGCATGTGTGCGCAACCTCGTCTTGTCCAGCATTTGAGACTTGAGTGCTCACAAAATTCCTGTTTTCAACTACCTCCTATCTCCACCCATATCTCTGTGATACTTGTGATTATTCAAGGAAAAAATCTCCAGGTCTTATATGCAGGGTTGAGAGACATAGCCACTTTTCAACAATAAAAATACATAAATGAAAATCAAGTGCTACTCCAGTAAAGTTACTACAATGAGGATTATCAGCTCTGCAGGTTTGAGCAGAAAGTCAATGGGTTTTTTTCTATGGTCAAAGGGTAAATGGTTACATAGACAGCACTTTTCCCATTTCAAAGCACTCAAAGCCTGTACATCAAGGAACCACACACATTCACGCACTAATGTACGCAGCATTCATCTGTGAGAGCTGGACTCCATCTGACGGACATGATGTTTATGTCAAGAATGAGATTCAAACGGCGCCCTTCAGATCAGTGGACAAACACTTTACCAACAGAGCTACTATCACAAACTATCACTAAGCATATTAGATTGTTATTGTAATTTAGAATGAACAAATGGTCAAATCATTATCTACATATGTTAAAAACGCAGTGCCTTCTTTAAAACATAGGACCCAAAACTATTTATCTTAAACTGGAACTAAACACTAAATCCACTTTTATCTGCTACTAACCTATGTATATGGTGTTTGAATAGCAGTATTTTATTTGGCAATTTTAGTGCAAAGTAGGTACATTTGCAGATTTCTGGTCAAAATCTAAGTGTGTGCTGCCTCTCCAATTTCCAGTAGTTGGTAACATCACTCAAGACTTACCTTATTACAGCCAGATTTCTGGTAATAAACACTTAGCTGCAGGGGACGGAGTTTGTTTTGTGGATACCCGTTAGACCAATCACAGTGCCCTTATACATCCAGAACCCGCCCCTCTTCCTCCCCCTTACTCTCTTCTTTAGTCCACAGGCACCGCCCAATTTAGCAGCTCTATCTGAAATGTGGTTGTGGACGGAGTTTAGGTGTTTAGTCCCACTTTAACTTATTTTTTTCTCTACCAGAACAAACCAAACCTTTTAAGTCATTACCAAACATCTCTCGAGCCCTGATGCTGGTTTCTCCTACAGACCACTATAGCACATGTGAGGAGGCCCGACGTCTCACCTGTCGTCCTTTAGCACCTGTCCTGTCCGGGGGCTCAGCAGGTGCACGATGATGCCGCGGTGACCCCAGCCCCTCTGGAACTGGTAGCTCTGGTTGTTGCCGTTTTGGCCAGGTAGCAGGGTCTTGTTCAGGAACGTCCAGGAGAGTTTGGGGGCCCCGTGGATCTCCAGAGTGGCCCCGGTCCCCACGCCGATGTACTTATGACCAAAGTAGCTGTGCTCCGCATCTCGGTCGTCAGATCTGAGAGGCAGGGAAACAAACTACGTGAATAAATTAATTAAAAAGTGGGAATATGGTTTAAATAACCGCTCAAAATCAAATTGCTTAACTTGTCTCATAGTGTAACTTGTCAAATTCAATCATGTTAAAGGTCCTGTATTATGCAAAATTGACTCTTGTGAGATTTAAGACATGTTAGAATGCTGTTACCTCCACAAAAACATACATGGAGTTGTGTTTTGTTTCATTCACACATGTTAATGTAATCCTGCAGTCTGTCAATATCTCCAAAGCTCAAAATGCTGTTTCAACTTCCACCTGTGACATCATGAAGTGAACTACTACCTTTTACTTTTTGTTCAGTAGAGATTGGCAATTCCAGGAATTCAATTATGCAAATGGAGTTTAAAAACAGTAGAGCACCATGTGACATCCTTTTTCACAATGATATGAAAGGGTTGTTTGTGATGAGGAAATAATGTTATAACATAGATCTAAAAAATAGCGTAATATGGAACTTTTGAAATTCCAGTGATTTTTTACTTTCAGTTTAGCAGTCGAGTTTTCTCCGTTTCAGTGCAGACTACATGAAGAAATAACTGTTCTAAGCACTCTGAAATCTTCTTTCTTTGGATTAAGTCAGGCATTTTTAGAGGAAAAAGCATATTCACAGTTTTGTGAACCTCCACAAAATATTGCAATAAATATTGTACCGTGAGATGTATGTGGTGAAAATATCGTACAAAGAGATTTGGATATCGCTCCATCCCTAATGGCAATAAATGTTGTACCAAATGACTAGTCAAAGCATTTTAGAATGTCAGTCTTGTCATTATCAATAATATCGTAATATCGTAATATTGTAAGCCTCCCCACCATATAACCCACAATATTGCAATAAATATCATACTGTGAGGTTCATACTGTGACGATATCGTATCATGAGATTTAGATATTGTTAAACCCTTAATGTTAACACAAAGCTCATCATATTGATATCGGATTGCCATTGTAATACTAGGTATCGGATTGAAACTCATATCAGTGCTCATTTAAAACTTTGGTGTGTATTATATGTGCACTGTATATTGTTTAAACAAAAAAAAAAAATGCAAATGACAAGCAGAGCACAATCGAAGCTCTGCAGGACTGTCTCGGGGTTGTATAGACTTGGCTGAATGCAAACTTCCTAAACTTAAATCAAGTAAAACTGAGCTTGTTGTGTTTGGGCAAACTAATCCACTGCTTGGACAGGACAGTGTGATTGGCCCCTGTCCTCCTACTGTCTCCCTGCAGTGAGGAATCTTGGGCTGATTATGGACTCCATGTTTAAACTGGACAAGCACATAAGCTCTGTGATAAAGTCCAGCTTCTTTCATTTGAGGCTCCTTGCTAAAATAAAGCCCTACCTCTCTCAGGCGAATTTTGAAAATGCATTTGTAACAAGGGTCTGGACTATTGCAATTCTCTGTAAATTGGGCTGGACACTGAACACTCCAGAATACTGCAGCTCGTCTACTGACAAACACTAAGAGACATGAACACATCACGCCCTCCTGTGGGTTCACCACCTGCAGAGGGGTTCATAGGGAAGGTCAGGTGCTATGAGTATTGGGCAGCAAGCTGCCCCCGCGACCCAGCCGGATTAAGCGGGCGAAGATGGATGGATGGATGGATGGATGGATGAACACATCACACCTGTGCTGTGTGACCTGCACTGGCTCCTGTCTTCTATCGGGTGCAATTTAAAATGTTATTGTGTTTAAATGTTTACACTCTTTGGGTCCAGTCTATTTGAGGTAATTACTGGAGCCCTTCACTCCCCCCAGAGCCTAAGATCAGCCGACCAGCTCCTGTTGGTCATGCCCAAAACTAGGCTCAAGACTAGGAGAGACAGAGCCTTTTCTATGGCAGCACCCATACTGTGGAATAACCTTCCTCTTCTGTCAGATCCTCTCAGTCTGTAACGCAGTTCAAGAGAAGACTGAAAACTCATCTCTTTTCCCTGGCATTTAATACTAGCTAGTCAGTTTATCTTGGTTTTTATTATAGTCCTCACATTGTGTTATCTGTATATATGTATATGTTTCTTCTGTTTTGTTATCACTTATGTGAAGCACTTTGGACAACAGAAGTTGTTTTAAATGTGCTATATAAATAAACTTGAATTGAATTGAAAAAAGCATTTCATTTCAGTTGTTCAGAAAGGCCTTTATAATATCTACATAGAGCATGATACCAAACAAAGGTGTTTGAGATCGTACCTTCCGTAGAGTGAGATGGTCAGGTTGCCTCGGTACGGACAGTCAGGGCTGCCCACGTGCATCTCTCCTCCGTCCCCAATCAGGATGTGTCTGGCCCTCAGCAGGAGGGGCCGGTGAGTGTCCGCGATCACCAGCTTCCCTGTCACAAGCACAGCAGGTCAGCAGTCCTGGTTTAGACCTGCTGTGGTCCTTGTTCATGTTGAGTCATCCTGTAGCTCTAGTCTTGTCTGGGTTCAAACTGGGTTAAAGGGGCTGTACAGATGTTTTTCATGCAATAATATAAGATTTGTCTAGGGTCAAAATGAGGCCACTGTGTGCTGTCTGCATATAATTATAAAGAATTTTTATCAACCACAAAATAATCCTAGTTTGTTGTTAGCATGCGGGTGGTTGCTAGGATTACTGTGGTGGCAAAACTCCGCTCTGGCTTCTGAAAGTTGTAAAATGTGCTTCTAAACTCATCATAGTGAAAAACTAGGATGCTAGGAATGCATAATGTGAGGAGTAAGGAATTGAACCAGTGCAACAATTTATAGAAGGAACTACTTCTGTTTTACACTTTAAGATGGAGCCTTTAAGATATTTTCTTGTGTTGTTTAAACCCCAGTTGAAATCAGGTTTTCTTTTTGTATGGGTCCTGATCTTTTTTTAGCCTTGGGATATTCTGGCTGGTGTTGTTAGCTAGAGGAAATTCAGGGTACTACCTAATTATTTATAAAGCTACAAAAAATAAAAGGCCAAAATAGCATGTGGTCTGAAACTGAACCCAAAATTAAAGTAGTAACCATTGACTCACCTCCGGACAGAATCTCCAGGGAATGGACTGTGGCTGAGGCTCTGAGCAGGACCTTCTGACCACGGCCGATGGTGACACGATGGTGCTCGCTGTGCCCGGGCAGCCATGTCTTTAATCCAGGCTGTTTGTCTGGACACACTGGAGAAGCAACAGAATTGTGCTCAAAACAAATAGTGGCCAGACTTTCTCGTCAAAGCCTGATCCCGTCAAATCTCAGAATCTAAGCAGGGCCGGGCCTGGTTAGTACTTGGATGGGAGACAGTTGAAAATACCAGTTGCCAAAGTGGGACGTTAGCGGCAAAACTGTCCTTGTGTCTATGGGCAAAGCACCCGCATTGCATAGTACAGTATGAATGTGGTGTGTGCGTAAGTGATATACAAAGAGCTTAAGTGCGTGACATTTTAACCAATATAAATAGACTAAAACAAAAGCCTTTCATTTATTACTGGTATTCTATTGTTCGAAAATATCTCACCTATTTGTGGGCAAAGGCGAAGGCAAGAGTTCTCACAAGCTTTCAATTCTCAGGGGCTTTTTGTGCATTCAAAACACATTTTTTGATTAACTGAAATGTCACACAGTGGTTCTTTCGCTTCCACATAATCTATTAATAAGTAATGGTTAACCACAATTTCTCTAAACATAGAAACTAAATGTAGCTGACTATATTTAACTCAAAAAATGAAGCCCTATTTATCATCTGTCATCAGTGACCCACCTGCCCGGACAGAGGGGAGCAGCAGAACCCCCAGGAACAGCAGACTGGCCCTCATGAGTGTGAGATGTCCAAAACCCTCCAGGCACGGGGACACAAGAACCCTCGACAGGCGTCTTTAGGAGGGGGTACAGTGGCCCCACACAGGCTCCAGGCAGAGGGGACACAGGGGCCCTCAGGCTGTTGTCTGGAGGTGGATGTACCGGGGCAGCAGCACAGCCTCCTGAAAATAAGAAAAGCAAAACAAAATTGTAAAATCTGAATGGCGAGAGGCATGTGATGGTTCAGAAGGAGACGAGTTTAGTAAACAGAATAACCCCACTGGCCCAAAGTACAGATATATGGTCTAAGCAGCTCAAGGTCTGCATCTATACCATAAACCGTATATATGAGTGGACTAAGTGAGTGTGACGTCACCCACAGCGTTCAGCGTCGCTCAAATGAGGCTACCGATGCCACGGTTACAGGAGCAAATTTGGAGCCAGGTTCCATATTTGCAAATCTGACCGCGAGTATCATAGCAACCAGAAGAGCCAAGCATGATTGAGGTCATTAAATGTGTCCGCCCTACTCACCAGGGAGCGGTGATACTCTGCACAAACTGCATTTTAGTGATTCTTGAGAATAATAAGGAAACTTTTAGTTTTTATCATCTAACTTTAAATAGTAAGTTTAAGTCATTGATTTATGTTGTATGTTCATGTTACGTGCGAATGTAACAGAATATACAACATATAGAATAGAGTCAGCAATTTAACAAAATTCACTTCACTTTATGCTAGTTAAGTTATGCTAGTTAAGATTCTAGTAACGTTAGCTATTGTAATTGTTTGAGATATTTTGCCATTTTATTTCAAAAATATTCAATGGGGCAGAAAAGTGGGAGGGGAACTTACTTAGTAGCGAAATGCGCTAGCTGTCAATCAAACCTGTTGCTAACACTTGGTGGCAGCGACTTCGGGGAATGAAGGCGTCTGATTGGTCCATTATTTATGTCCATATCTTGATTTAGGAACAAAACAGTGAAATGAAAAATTCAGGATCCTGTGTTGCGGGTTCATATGAGCAATTTAAGACCAGAATGACGAGGCTCAGTGCAGCAGGTCCAGAGAGAGGGACGACAAGATCCTAATGTAAGTCAATGGGAAAAAGGGAGAGAAGCCAGAAGAGCCTCCTGGAGCACTTCCTATTTGGCACGTGGCAGCTAACGCTTTAGCTATGTCCACTCATATATACGGTCTATGATCTATACAGTGTTTTATTACTGGAGAATCAGGAATTGCACGTAAGTATGCAAAACTCCACACTAGTCTCTTAGATTTGTGAAAAATGCTTTCAAACTTGGTAAGTGAGGAATAACTTTCGACCGCTTTATGAACTAGTTTTGTTTTTCCACGCTCAAGACAATAAGAAAACGTGAAAAACAACTTCAAATTCAGAGGATAAACATTCTCTTAACATGCTAGATATCTCAAACATTTGAACAAAGCAAAATACTCAAGTATGTTTTGAAATGGGAAACAGTAACAGAAACATGGCTATAGCACGGCATTCGAGACTTCTTATAACAACAATTCATCTTGGATTCATTCCCTCGGGATTATAAAACTTTTGGACTTAAGGGAAGTTGCTAAATGAAGTTGTACAAATAAATAACAAGTACATAAAGTAAGCAGCATATATTAAGTAATACTCCCACGGCTGCTCACATTATTAACATAGCGTTCGGAGCAGAGTTATTGTGCTGTGGTGAGGGCTGTTCAGTGCAAGCATCAGCACAACACTTTAAATAACACTCCGTTTGTGATTCACCGAGGATTAACACGCTGCAGATAATCATGTGTTTCCACGGCGAGGATTAGCTCTCACCTGACCTCATCTCGGCAGCCATTTTGTATTCTGATCACATGACCCGTCCCACACTTACGCCGGTCAGCATATGGATTTAGACTAGATTAATTTATATTTATTGACTTCCTTGATGGATTTAGCGTCAGGGATTTTCAGTTAATGTCAAGCAATAGAAGTGGTAAAAATGTGTGCAAAAATGAGCGTGAAAAATTAATTAGTTGGATTCAGGATATTATTTTGTACATGGCTTTGACTGGGTTGCTAAAAGCGGTCATTAATATTGTTCGATCATTTAAAAAGCTAAAATTGCTCTCTAACATAATGCCTGTGAAATTGTAAAGCGAAATTCTAAAAGTTCTCAAGGTCTAGTGGTTTCTCCTGTCCTCTTCAAATTAAACATAAATTATGTCAAAGTGGCAAACCGGAAAACCACATGGAGCTTAACTTCTCCAAAACAAAAGAGATGATGGTTCACTTTAATTAGACAAATCATTGACAGGGTGGAGAAGGACAAGTATTTATGGCTGATCATTAACCATAAACTGACCTTTAAAAGCAACAATGACCGGCTCTGTCAGCAGAATTTACACTTCCTCCAGGAACTCAAGGCATCCTAGAATAGTTTGGATGATCTATGGTGTGATTTGGCATGGTTTGGCTCTCCGAGTGAGGAGAATAAGGGCTCCTAAATAAGATCATCAGTGTGAGTGATGAATCGTTGGAATGCCACTAAAACACAATGGATCTCTTCCAAACTCTGGCATTAAAAAGGGCACCCCGATCTCCACTCACTGTCTCCATGAATCGTACAGACTGCTCCATCTTCAGGAGGAGCTCTTCTCGCTCTGAAAACCAAGCGGTGCCAACTTCAATTAGACTTCTGAACCAGCACTAAAGGGAAGAGTCTATGGACCTCTTTTAACTCCCTGCTGTTTTTTATCTGTTAAAATGTCTCTTTTAACCAATGGTATCAATGGGCCTTGTTTTTATGTATGCCAGACCACAAATCGGGACTCATCTCCAGATCATGAGCTGGTCTTGGTCAGGACTACCTTAGCGGGAGGATTAGACCTATCGTGCACATTTGGGTTGATTGGAAAAAAAGGAGTGCCGGAGGAAACTCGTATGGAGAGAAGGCTCGAGGCGGACATCAAACTTGGATTCTTCATGCTGTGAATCTTCTTGCTGTCACATTACAGCTATAATTATCATTTGATTTTATAATATTATTTAATCATCCCTCAAAATAAGAAAGACGCCAAGCCATCCTCAACGGATCATAATTACGTAATAGCAGGTACTGGCTTGTGTTTTTTAATGTTCAGCAACAGCCTATTTAACACACATCATCAGCACTTATTGGAGCTGAGATTGAACTGCGCACCTTCTGGTTATAAAGCAGCTGCACTACCACCTGAGCCTCTGATAAATGTAGGATTTCCATGTTTTTAGATCTTCTGTGGCTTCTATAATTCATAAACAAGCCAAATTTGTGAGTGGAAAAAGAGAAAAAGAGTCCTCTTGAGAGAATTTGGAGAGTCTTGAAAAGTTCTGTCTTGTTTAAAGATAAATTTTCTCGCCACATTCCTTCTTGCTCTTATTATTGTTATAAGAACTCCACTTGGCTTCCTGGACACGGCGTTGCACTGATTCGAATCTAGTACAACAGCCTGCAGGCTCTCACCCGCTCCTGACTCTTTAATTACACAACCATAAATCTTATTAAGAGCAATGGGAAACCGCAAATGTACGTTATGTCATACAGGAAAGATTGTTGGATTAAGAAGGCCATAGTTTTCATAGTTTGGGACAGTAAAGGCGCCAGGGTCAGATCATGAGGCGACAGCAACTGAAAATACAAAACAATGGGAAAACTGTGCAACTTTTCCCCACCTGGGTCCACCACCTGCTTGTCACCATGGAGATGTTTTTCCGAGAATGTTCCGTGGTATTATTTTAAGCATTTCCATTGTGCATTTATTCATTACGGGTGTTTCTGTTGGTCAAAAATACAATAATTCCTTCTGTGAATGGCGATGACTCTCCACAGATCTGAACTGTAATGTAGTGTGCAAGTAGTGTAGCCTGTTTGTCTCTCTTTTGATAAGTAGGTTTAATCTTACTCTGTTGAACATTCTAGACCAGGGGTGTCCAAACTTTTTTCATCAAGGGCCACATATTATAACACAGACCAGCATGAGGGCCTATCGACGGTCATAGATTGGTGTTCAAAACAGTGACTAATTCAAATCTGTGCATTTATAACAGGTTTGAATCACCCACTAGACCTTTGTTCAGGCTTAGACCCTCAAAAGGACTCACTAAATTTGCGTGATCAAGGTAGATTTCAAAAACATGCAGTAAAAAGTACTACTTGCGGTAGTATGGGCCAATTCACCTGGAAGTCAGAGGGCCAGAACAATTGGTCTGAGGGCCACATTTGGCCCCCGGGCCATAGTTTGGACATGCCTGTTCAAGACAAAGCAATAACATTTCCATGGAGACATAAAGTGATGGATCCTCCACTAAAATGTGCACCCTAAAACTCTTACCTGTAAAAATATGAAAAATTTAGCTCAGTTTATTATAAAGCGGGGCTAAACGGCAGGGACTGGGCATATAAGGAACAGTGTGATTGGTCAAACAGGTATCCACACTTTAAACTCCGCCACTGCAGCCTGGTGTTTATAATCAAAAATACTTGGCTTTAATCAGTCTTGTGTGATATCACATAGTACTTGAAAATGGAGTGGCCACTGGAGGCAGCACACACTCCTTTTGTATACATTTTTGACCACAAAGCTGCAAAATTTCCTAGTTTGCACTAATATTGCCAAAAATAGAATAGTAAACAATGTTAAAATTTAACACCATATACACAGTTTAGTAGAAAATAAGGTGCATTTAGTGTTTAGTCCTACTTTAAACTGCTTACAGAGGTCCAAACATATTCCTCACTTAGCCACAATTATTTTATAAGTCAACAGCCACCTTTTACCTTTAGCTCAGTAGAATTCCAGGGCTTCTAGTGAAAGTGTATGGAGTTTAAAAACACAGCAGTAAAGCTCTTTGTGTTGCTTTTTTGTATGAAGTTTGATTGATTGGGTAGTGCGCTTCCTGTATTACCACATTACACGGTGGAGTGGTATCTGTTTGAGAGAAGAACTCCGCCTAATGCAGGGTTTGTGTGTTAAATAATAATAATAATAATATAGATCAGAAAACAGCATCATATACGCCCTTTACATAAGTCTTAACTTTTTATAGGTAGTTGGGTGACAGTTTTACTGTGTAGCAAATTATAAAGTCCGTGAATAACATCACCTCAACACCTGCAAAAGTTTGATCTCCGTTTGTTCTAACTCAATTACCTCATACTGGTTTGAAAACAGGGCAATTTGGAATGACATCAAATTCTTAGAAATTCCCAGACTGTGTCCATGTATGCAAAGTAATAGTCTCTGACAAACACAAGAAACACAATACTGGAGCCTGTTGTATGGACCCTGTTTGGTTTTCCAGGGAAAATGGGGTTCTAAAACATGTCAGTTCCATTCAGAGTGAAACCACCATATGTGATTTAAACATCTACTGGTGACTAGTACTGTACAGCAAAGAAAATTTCGAGACAACATGTGTAGAATGTGTACAGAATCAGTTAGTGTCTTATGTCACATGTGGCCTGTTTGAGTCCTCCTGATGATCATGTGACCAAACACAAGCAGACTCAGATGCACACACTCTGGTCCACCCCAGCAGCAACGACTGTGACAATCAGTCAAACCTATAGACTGTATAAAGAGTGGACTAAGCTCGTGTGACATCACCAGTCAGTGCCAGTTTTGAGCCCTGTGCACCTTATCCCTGCAGATTTTAAACCATTTGTCCCAGTTGTATACAAGTAATTTCCCAAGTGTCCCCATTTTGATGAATTCTGATCCCCGCCAACAGTAAAGAGGGGAATATATATATATATATATATATATATATATATATATATATATGTATATGTATATGTATATGTATATGTATATATATATTGTCATCTGTTTAGCTAAAAACTGAAAACCATGCTTGAAAATAACCACAATGCACAAAATGTACCATCTCTGAGATTATGACCGATCCACAAGTGAGTTGAGAATGCACAATGTTACATGCTCTTTTCACAATTTTATTTATACCAAAGATCCCAACCCAGGGGTGTCTCAGTTTTGAGTTTTGAAAAAAAAAATTCAAATGAAAAATGGGACATGGCTGTTTTTCAGTGGTTGGTAATATAACATTGTGAAACGAGTACATCATTAAGGAAAATTGTTACACAGAGACCATTCGTGACTAACATGGGAGCCCACTCCTTTTCAGGCATGCATGTAAACAAATTTGATCATGCTTGTTTAAGTTTTTTGTTTCATGTATTTGCATGTCTGTACATAGAGTAGATTTTTTGTATTTTACCTAAACAAATTATAATGTATGTCTTTCTTTACTGTTGGCAGGTATCAAATTGGTCAAAAATAGGGACATTTCTTGACTAAAACTGGGATAAATAATTGGTTTTGGATAAATCTGCTGGGACAAAGGACACAGGGCTCAAAACTGGGACTGTCCCGTGTAAATAGAGACTCTGGTCACCCTAGGTCAACCTAAACATTCAACTAATATGCAGATAACAAGCAGCTAACAAGCAGCTAAAGCGCGTATAATACACAGCTAACTGTGCTGTTACACCCTCTACATACAGAACTCCTACATAAATACCTCCTACAGACACACACTGCCACTTCAAAACAGAATCCCATGTGAAACTGATGTCCTGATCTGTGCAAAAACCGCACTAAAGGTACTGTAGGTACTGTGGAGTGTCTGCTACCTGCTTGTCACCATGGGGATTTTATTGCTTTGCCTGAAATGTTCTGTGGAGAGGTAAGAATGTTCACAATAAATACAGGCTTATGTTTTCAGCAATAAAAATGTTGATATTTTAATGTCATACTGGTGAAACATTCCAAACACAGCAATAACATCTCTTTTCAAATGAGAAAATCCACTTGTCACAATCTACTTAAATCAAAATCTAGTCAATCTAACATTTCTTCAAGCTGCATCACCTTATTTAAGATGGCGGATTTCTCTTGTCACATCCGTCTAGCAGAAGTTTATTGCCAAGATGCAGGAAAGGGAACAATGATGGGTGTTGAAAGCTGTGAGTTCTAATTTGGAGGTAGAGACAGCAGAGTAACACCGACCTGAGAGGCAGAAGGGCTGTGTCAGATACTATATGTTCCACTCAGTCACACACTACAGTGCACAGAGGCTTATGTCACCATGAAAGGAGCACTCCAAGCCACGCTCAGAGGGATTTCACAACACTCCCTCGCTTTAAACAAGATGTATTAGGCTTTTTTTGTCAACAGAATATAGTGCAGAATCATTTTTTGAGTTTTCTACCATGTTATAACGTTGTTTCCTCATCAAAAAACATGCTTGAAGAGGCTTTAGATGTCATTCATGCATGTTTCAGTAATTTAGCAATCTCATCTATCTCTATTCAAACCTTCTTTTAGTTTGCCGTAAGATTCTACCTGATGCTCCGCCTACAAACCTAGATCATCTGTACTCCCACACGACAATTGTCCATAAATATGCAAACGCAGGATACAAATCTCTACACAATCGTTTGTGCTTCGTCTGTGCTGTTTTGTCCTGCAAAAAGTTTCATTTGTGCGATTCTGGTTCTTAAGATATTTGCAGTTTTATTTTCGGCCAATGGCGTCATCCAGCCCCTCAAAATGTGAAACAGCCTCAAAACAGGAAGGAAATTATAGAAAACATTTGTATTTCATTTGTGCTGTTTTGTGCTGTGACAATTTTCATTTCATATTTCTAAAATTCTTATTATTTCTGCAGTAATTATATGACACCATTTCCGCTCAGCTGACGGCAGCTTTAGCAAAACTCCGCAAAACTAGTGGTGATAAACAATCTCAGGCTGTGGAAAAATATGCAACGGTCTTTAGTAATTTGCTTTTGAATCATATTTTATATAATAATACAGACTTTTCCACAGCCTGAGATTGTTTTCACCACTAGTTTTGCAGAGTTTGCCACCATCAGCTGAGTGGAAATGACATCCTGTAATTACAGCAGAAATAATAATTCATAATTGTAGAAATATACTCACACAAATGAAAATTGTCACAGCACAAAACAGCACAAACAAATACAAACGTTTACTATAACTTTCTGTCTGTTTTGAGCTCTATTAACATTTTGAGGGGCTGGATGACGTCATCGGCCGAAAATAAAACTGCAAATATCTTAAGAACCAGAATTGCACAAATAAAACTTTTTCCAGGACAAAACAGCACAAACAAAGCACAAACGATTGACTCCATTTTGAAGCTTCCTGGGGGGCTGACCCCAACTTGACCTGTAAAAGAACTGTTCATTTTCTCCAAAACTAAAGCAGCACAAACAAAACTTTTTGCAGCACAAAACAGCACAAATGAAGCACAAAAGATTGATATAGTTTTTGTGTAGGTTTTTGATGGGGGGCCAACTTCACAAAGGTTTCCTGGTTCTTCTGTGGTTTGCTGTTCAGACTGAAAGATACTAGCCTCTACGGGTAAAGATAAAAAATAGTAATTGAAAAGATGTACTGCTCCATTTTTTCTTTTCTGTGGAGCCCTGATTACCACACTATACAATAAGTATGTGGACCCTGGTCTTATCTCTCCAACTTCAGATGGGGATGATTTGCCCATCAGGAACACTCATGGCCGTCCGTATCAAAATGAATATAATTACTGGTGAAGAAAAAAGGAAGGAACACTGAGGACTGAGAAACATTCCTGCAAAATCAACATGCGTGTGCTAAACTGTTACTGTGAGATGAGAGAAGTAAATGATACCTGACTAATGAATTCCTCCATTTCCCATGAGCCTCTGTAATAAACGAACCTGATTGGATGGCTGTGTCTGGGTTTGGCCATAGCTGTGGATATAGGCAACTGTTCAAAATACTGGTGAGACGTAAGTAGGCTATTTAGTCAAACTACAACCTGGAATTCAAGCACCGTAAGCAGAAACTGACTCTCCCAAAGGTTTACGAAGATGAATTGAGCCCTTTCACGCAATGTCATCATCATTCCATGGGGGCTAAAGCTAACCGGAGGCACTGCTTTGTTAGAATTTAACCTCATCTTTGTTTTAACGCAATCACAACAAACGGACTGAGATGCAACTATGAGCAATAACCAACCGTTTTTAACTCACACTGACCACTTTCAGACAACCTCAAAACTCAATAGGCTGTTTTCTAACGTGTGCATTGTGTCACCATGGTAACTATGAAAGTGAACTCCATCGACATACATGCCTCCCCCACAGTGTGATTCCAGTGCAAACAAAGTAGGCTATCAATACCAACTAGGTGCCAAAGGGTTTTTTGAGAGCTGTCCACGAGTTTTGGAGTGATTCAGTTTCCACAACAATATAAAACAAAGTAATATTTCTTTTGTAAGGTCTGTTAGCTCCATAATGAAGGTCAAAAGTCTCAAAAAGGTCTCCAAATAGGATGCTAAATACTTTAATTGTCCTTTCTTCTTCTATCTATCTGTACTTCCAGAAAAATCACAGACCTCGACGGGCCTCACAAACTTCCGGCCTCAAACTGTTTACACGAGGGTCCATGTCAATTGATCAAAGCCCGGGGTCCCTCAGCAGGAGCCGTGTCAGTACTGCTAATGTGATACTGCGTCGCCGTGGTTTCAACTTACACTCCCATATTTAGACTGACTCTCTGGTAGCCAAGCTGTGACATCCCCTGATTGAAGCTACACCGGGCCCCTGCAGCTTCAGAAGGAGGTCTACAAAACATAATGTCATTCCAGTTGGGTTACCGGGATACAAACAAGGAAACATTTGATATAGAAGATAAAGCATTTTAAATATAATAAGTGAAAAGCGCGGCTGGGTGCAACAGTGGCACGATTGGTACAGTGTTTTTGGTTCAGGTACGTATTGTTGGGCAATCACTGAGCTACTTCTACACTAACAAGTATCTAGACCTGGGCGATAAGAGAAAAAAATAATCCATACCGATAAATTGATTTTTGATTCACACTTCCTCCATCTTATTAAAACACAGATGGGTAGATTGGAGGCATAAAGAGCAGGGCGTCAGGACCAATCCAGTTTTTGTGTCATGTTGATTGATAGGACCAATATTTCCAGAGAAATCCACATTTGATTACACATTACCGTTAGAGATAGAAATATCGGCACTTTATCGGCATATTAACAATGTCATGTCCGAGCTCTAAATGAGGTCTTAAATTGTGCCCATAATCGAAAATAGTTCTTTACTTTCTGTAAGTTGGATTATTATGATGAGAAGCGCCAGAGGAGAGAAAGAGGAGAAAAGGTGAGGAATTCAAACTGTGGAGATTTAAGTAAAAAGGAAAAGACACATGAAGATAAAGAAACGTGCTGTACCCTGTGTAAATAACCCAGAGTATCATTTGTCTTTGTTAAAACAGCTGATTTGATTTTTTTTTACTGCATTCTATTTACTGTTGTTTACATTAACTTATGCTTTTATGTGTAGCGCTTTTATTTTGAAGGGTCTACTTTCCGTTAATGCAAGAAGGTTAATTGGCTTGACATCGAGAAAAGATGTTCTACGCAAATATTTTTTGTTTTCATATATTTTTATGCCTTTGTTCAACTACTACTCTGAAGAACCATAAGGTATGTTGTTGATTCAAAATATGTAAATATGTGTTTTTAAATTATTTTGCGTCTTAAAATATTATCTTGGTTGATTTGTGGTGTCAAAATGAATGTAAATAAGTTACACTTGCATTGGAGTTTTTTGTGTATTTGTATTTACACATTGTATTTTGTATTCCTTTTAGCTCTTACGGCTGATTGGAGGATTTATTGCCATTAAATCTAAAAGTCGCCAGTTTAAGCATCAGTCTTCATTCAGAGGGATATGCTACACCCTGACTCAGAGCTTTCGCCAAAACAAGAGAGCGGTAAATCAACTTCAGCACCACATGATCTTACTGTCACACTTGGTTAGCTGTAGACCTGGCTGTTGACCTGTCATCGAGTTTAGATGGCCATTTATCTTCTTCCAGTTTTTGGCCCAGCCCTACAAATAACTATAACATAAATAAACTAATGTTACTGTATTATATTGTGATGTGTGAGCTACTTTTCCCAGATAATTTCCCTTGTGTTTTCTAAGTCTAATATTGCTTTTATTGCTTTTATATCAACTTTGTGCAGCACTTTGGGAACAATCTTCAAGTTAAAATGTGCAATGAATAAACAAATTACATTGGATGCTTAAAAAATTACATAAATATATACTAAAACACAACTTAGGATCAGTTCCTATGTGGACTCCATAGACTGTTTTTTGAGTGAACTTGTTTGTGCAGCAGACAGCAGTGGTGAGGGCTGTCTGTGCCAGGCCTGTCTGCATCATGTGAGCCTCAACTCAATTAGACTGTCTTTCTTTCACTGCTCCCAAGTCAGAGAAACCACATCCACAAACTCCGCTGGGCTCTGTGACAGCCCCATGTCCCCTTCCTTTCGCACAGCACACACCAGCTGAGGCTGCGAGGGAGGAAAAGTTCATGACATTTCAGAAAAGCTCTTTGTCACATGCCCTCAATGTTCTGGAGACTCATGCATTCTAAAGAGTCAGTCATGTTTGATGATTAAACTTAAATAAAGAAAAGAAATGCCTGAATGAGGAGTGAAACTATGACTAAATATACAAATAGTTTTGTCAATCAAAATGAACAAAAGAGACCAGTTGGGACAGGATCGAGTTGCCTATGAAACAGTTTGACTTAATTTATTTACAATTATTTATCATCAAGAGTTCCACACAGTACAAATGTCCAAGGAATGATGCTGGTGTTGTGGAAACGTACTGTATGATTAGAAGTTAAAGGTGCACTATGTAACCTTTTGGCTGAGGATTTCTATGTAAATGTCATCGCTCTGCCTGGAATGTTCCACAGTATGACATTAAACAGCTCTTCCTCACATTTATTCAGTTGCAGGTGGTTTTATAGTCCAAAAAATCAGGGCTGTCTCTCCACAGATCTGGCCTGTAACTTGGTCTGAGGATAGAAAGGTTTACTGTAAAACATTCCAGAAGAAGCAATAATGACTCCATGGAGATAAACAGGTGACGGACCATCTACAAGAAACATAAAGGTCACATATTGTGCATGTAGTGCGTTCAGACCAGAGCGTCAAGGCGTCCAGTTTACATGCAAAGTCTAGGGCATCGGCGTCAGAAGTTGAAAATGCTGAACTTTTGGTGTTGGATGTGCCATGTCAACCAATCAGGGACAACTATCCAGTGACGTAGCGTATGTTATTATCCAGAAGAAAGAGAAAGACCCGGGAGCCACAAATACCAGAACAAAAAATCTATGCCATGTCATTAACGGAGTATAAATATATACGTACACGCCACAACCGCAGAGCCGATCGCCAGGACTACACCAGGACTACACCAGGACTACACAAGGACTGGACCAGAACTGAACCAGGACTAAACCAAGACTGAACTAGGACTGAACCAGATCTAAACTAGGACTAAACCAGAACTGAACCAAGTCTAAACCAATGTCATCAGCCACCACACTAAAGTCACTCTCGACTGGGAAAACAAGGCACTTGAGAGAGCAGCAGATGACCTGGAAGTGCTTCCACTGTTTTTATCTGGTTGGTCCAAGACAAGCAATGGGGGCATTTAAACTGAAATGTAACTAGAGTACAACTAGAGGCGTCCAGGGCATTTTTTGATGCTCCAGACTGAACGCACCTTCATTTTAAATTTTATAATATTCATCTAAAAAGGAACAAGTGCACTGACTTCCGCGTTACAAAACTGTGGTACCCAGTGCGAGTTGATGTCGCCGTAAATGTCATCCCAACAAAGAGTCCTCCTGTGGATTTCAGATCACACTAATGGTTTGTACCAAAATGGCTACGTGATGCTGCTATCACATGCGTATCACTAATTATGAAAATAAAACTAGAAAACAAAAACAAAACAAAACAAAGTCCAGAGCAGTGGGTGTGTGCCTGTAGTGGTGAAAATGGGGATTGATGGGCAAAATGGCGTCTTGAAAATAAGCAAATACAGATTTACTTAACAAAATGTACTCATCTACAAAACTGGGTGCTCCATATCCCAATTATGCATTTATTCAACAAAATGTGCATCACCAGTTGTTGACTAAAAGTTATAAGCACTATTAGACTAATCTTTATCAAAAACTACAAAGCCAGATCTCCAGAACAGTCTCTGGCAGACCTAGACAGTCCTTTGAGGTATGCCTCAGTCCTGTCAGATCCAGGAGATGGGGCAGTGCTGAGGACCCCACACATTTTCTTCAAAGGGACAGGAGACATTTTCCATAAATATGACTAAAATAGTTCTGAAAGAGGCAGGCACATCCAATTTGAAAATCCTTGCTGTACAGAGGATGTGTGCCTCTTTCATCTCAACACTGTCCAGTCATTTTTAGAGCACTACATTTAGACACTTGTCTAGTTATAATACTATTTACTCCTCCCACTTATTCAATGTATAATCATGCTTAAAGGTGCACTGTGGGACTTTTCTGGTGGAAGGCACTTATCTTATCTATCTTATTTATCTATCTTGTATTTATTCCATATTTTTTGGCAAATAAATAAATAACACATGCTTTATGAACAGCTCTCCACAGATCTGACTTGTAACTTGGCCTGGTGGCATCACTGTCTGTCACTAGCTTGTTTCCATGGAGATAGATAAGGTAGAAGCTATACTGTGGAACATTCTAGGCAAAACATTAACATCTATGTAAACAAGCAGATAGACAAGCAGCTCTTAAGGTGAAAATAAGTACTATGGAAAATAATTTGTTCCATCAGATTTTGAATGTTTTTCAATTTGTTTCAAATTCAAATAATTTTTTTCAAATATTCAGCACAGATATTTAAAGCCCTCGAAGCCAGCACTCAAAATTCAGAGTGTAAAATTCACAATGAAAAACCCGAGATGGCAAGACAGAAGCAATCGATCGTGCGTGAGTGAGGAGGACAGAGGCTGTTTCTTACTGGCTGTTCTCTTCTGTGGGCGGGGTTTACACTTATAAACTAAAAGAGCTGAGGTTTTGATGAGGCTAATCCTGATCGCTTCACTGCACCATTTCCTGCTTGTTACTAAGTTCAGTCGGATCACGTTGGATCAGTTCCTTTTGCCTTGGCATCTTGGATCATTCCTGCAAATTTTTTTCACTGCCAATTTTACACTCTGAATTTTGTTGAATTTGAGGACTTGAAAATATTTGTGTTGAATATTTAAAAGGTGACTTTTTATACAAAATTTCAAACACTTTGAAAAAGTACTAAAGTAATTTCAGCAACTACAATTCAGAATAAAAAAATTCAAAGTGAAAAATTCAACTGTATTTAAAATTCTAAATCTGATGGAACAAATTGTCTTCCATAAAGTACACTAAGCATCTAATTAGAAACCATTTTAGAAAGCATTTCCAATAATCAGGAAGTGTGTGATAGCATGCTAGCGCAACTACACACTGGTCTCTGGAAAGTAAACTGAATAATTAGAATGCTCTGAATGCATAAGGTAGTAAAGAATAATAACTTTGGACTACTTCAAATGAACTTTTTCACATTGTTGAGACAGTAAATCAGGTGCAACAGTTTAATATTAGCCTATGTTATACAGGCAGCAGTGAATCCAGCAAAGAATGCTTAAAAGTTTGTTGTGGCTCCCTGTGACTTTGGAAAATAAATAATGAGTATTTAATTACATTGTAATTTTATTTTAGTTAGTTTGTTTTAAAATGTAATTCTAAATTTGTAGATAATGATAATCTTGTAACATTAAAATAAAACATCTTTAATATTTTTGTTGCTCAAAATATGTGTCAAAGCCGCGATGTGCGGCACTCGACATGTATCTGGATCCCGGACTTACCGGTACCTGCACCAGCAGCAGGATTTATTGAGATTTTGGACCCCTGGTAGGTAAATGATGGACTAATCCAAGAAAAAAAGTTTCTGAAGAGAACAGAATGTTTAATGCTACGTGGGCAGATTCATTCATGCTCCAGTGATGATGAGGAACACAGAAGCAGATTCATTTTTGGTTCACTGCGGATGGATAATTTAATCTTGGATTTTTATTTCCTACAAGCAGGACTCAAATAAACATTTAGTAATAATATGTTTAATGCAGCTTTGCACAAATTTGTTTCCGTTTTATAGAAACAAAACTTAAAACTGCATGGCTCATTTGCATACACTGCACTGAAAACACAGCTCGGTGCTGATGCTTCAGTTTCTGTCAGACTAAAGGACACGACTCAGTGGAATATGACTGTTCCCTCTGTGACAGAAGATGTACTGCACATGGTGAGTCTGATCTGTACTTCTATTGCGTTGGAGATGGTTCATGTTAAACTTTTCAGAGATTATACGTCTGCAGGACAGGTAAAAAAAAAAAATCATATGCTGTGTTATCCTCATTTTAGGGTTTTGTGGCTCCGGGTGTTTTCTTTTCTGTGGGAGATGCTCCAAATGGCTCTTTGACTATTTAAGGTTGCTGACCCCTGTCCTATATTATGCAACATTGACTCTTGTGAGCTTTAAGCCATGTTAGAATGTTATTGTCTTATCATTTGAGCAAATTAACAGCTACCATTCTTCTCTTATTTTGTAGAGATTTTGTAGAAATGATTCTAGTGAAGGTTTATGGAGTTTAAAAACACACTGGAGCACTTCCTGAAGGTGGAACTGAGTGTTTCCTGTTTGAGAGAAGAACTCAGCCTAAATAAGCAGGATTTGTGTTAAACATTAGTGAATGAATCAAAACACAACTCTGGGTATATTTTCAATGAGGAAACAACATTATAACATAGATCAGAAAATCCTGTAATATGGCCCTTTAAATACTGCAGTAGTTCTAGTGCCACCATGCTTCATCTGAACACAGGTAGCAGTGAGCCTGGGAGGATGCGTGTGTTTGTGTGCCCTACATTGGTGTTTGGGAGGAAAGGCTGAGTGAAGCGCTCCGTCTCCGTCCGCCTGCCGCACAAGGGCCCCTTTGTGTCCTGTTTGTCCAAGGGCCCAGAGTGGCCCCCGGACCACAAAACCCTCACACAAACCCAAAATGGTGGACATGTCCCATTTGTGGACAGATCCAAATGAAATATACAAGCAGGGAACATCGATTTACAGAGGTGGGTAGTACTCAGTTACACCTACAGTTAATTTGTACTTGTACTATCTGACAGTGTAACAGTACTCTTACTTCAGTAAAAGTTGTGATTATTCTTCCCACTGTGAATGGCTATAAACACTGTGTGTACCTGCATCAGATTAGTGAATTGTTCATTTGTTTGCATATCTGTCCTTATTTGAATAAACAATAAACAAGTAAATAATGGAATATGTCTGACAAAAGCTTTATGTTGATGATATGAAATGATTTGAACCAGAGCTGGGCAGCTATTTAAATATTTAATTGTGATTAACTGCTTGAATTGTGACTAATCGCATGTTGCATATAAAGGTCAATAAACAGCATAATAAGGGTTTGTTTTAGCTTCTAGCTGTTTACTTTATCTAAATATACACTGATGCCACTCTGCTCACTATGAGCCTAATAGAAGGCAGGCAGAGTCCTACTTCAGTCCTGATTCAGGTCTGGTAAAGGCCAGTCCTCCTGTTTAGTCCTTGTTTAGTCCTGGTTCAGTTCTGGTGCAGTCCTAGTTCAAACCAGCAGTTGTAGTTCAAACCTGGTTACTAAACACATGGGATGGCTGACACACAAGATTTTGTGCACTACCTTCTGATTACATTAACTATAAATTATAAATCAGATGTTACAGTTACTCTTACTTAAGTAGTAGTTCCCAAAATACTTTTTACTCTTACTCTATTTCCACTACTTTTTTACTTCCACTTGAGTAATATTATTTTGAAGTAATTTGGCACTTACTTGGGTGAGATTTTTGGCTACTCTGCTCACGTCCGCCTCTGTGGCAGTTCCACAGTGTTGTTGGTTTAATCAGAGCAGTGTTTGTGACAGTCTTTTGGATGGGCCTTCACCTCTCCACAGTTCATCTGCAGAGTGGGCTAATGGTCAGAATACTGTTGGTTTTTCCAGGCCACATACTGGACCAGTGTACACACCTGTGGAGAGCGGGGCATGTGGGACAGAGAGCACGCTTCTGTCACTGTGAGGAGCCACAGCCTGTGGATGACCTGGCAGAGTGGTTTCTGCCCCACAGCCAAAGAAGCTCCAGTTTGATTTCCGATCTAGATGGGGCCAGTCTTTGTCAGTGATGGAAGAAGCAGTTTTGTTCATTAAAATATACAGCAGGCAACTTTCTGGAGGTGTCATGTCAGTCCATAGAAATCAAAAGTTAAAACCGTACTTTGGAACTTTCTTCATGGAAATGGTTACAACATTTCCATGGAAACAACCAGGAGGTCAAATAAGAGTCAGGTTTGTGGAGATGCAAGTCCACTCAGAGTGTGCATGCTTTTCTGTGCTAAAAACCAAAATAAAGAAAACATGCTTTTATTTTACACTACTGTTCAAAAGTTTGGGGTCACCCAGACAATTTTGTGTTTTCCATGAAAAGTCACACTTTTATTTACCACCATGAGTTGTAAAATGAATAAACTATAGTCAAGACATTGACAAGGTTAGAAATAATGATTTGTATTTGAAATAATATTTTTTTTTCCTTTAAAATTTGCTTTTGGCAAAGAATCCTCTATTTGCAGCAGTTACAGCCTTACAGACCTTTGGCGTTCTAGGTGTTAATTTGTTGAATGATTTGGAGAAATTTCACCCCACGCTTCTAGAAGCTTCTCCCACAAGTTGGATTGGCTGGATGGGCACTTCTTACGTATCAGACAGTCAAGCTGCTCCCACAACAGCTCAGTGGGTCCATAACACTTCTTTCCAGTCTTCCTCTGTCCAGTGTCTGTGTTCTTTTGCCCATATTAATCTTTTTCTTTTATTGGCCAGTCTCAGATTTGGCTTTTCCTTTGCCACTCTGCCCTGAAGCTGCATCCCGGAGTTGCCTCTTCATTGTAGATGTTCACTGGCGTTTTGCGGGTAATATTTAATGAAGCTGCCAGTTGAGGACCTGTGAGGCGTCCATTTCTCAAACTAGAGACTCTAATGTACGTATCTTCTTGCTCAGTTGTGCAGCGGGGCCTTAGTTTAAAGTTATCTTCATTGAAAAAAACTGTGCTTTTCTTAAAAAAATAAGGACATTTCTAAGTGACCCCAAAATTTTGAACGGTTGTGTATGCTTTGGCTTACATGCAGACCTATTATGCTAAAATGACTTTAAGCATAACATGTTCACTGTCATCGGCATACGCCCACTGCTCTGTAATTACTTCGTTCTCCAATATTATTTTTTTAATTAGTGATACAAGTGGTGCAAGTGATATGTAGTTACTCACTGGCAGTGCCGACCCTTTGTTGTGATGGCAACGGCGCCAACTCCCAATGGGCAGCGCCATTTTTCTCACATAGAAGAAGTAAGCAGACTTTTTTTTTTTATTAATTTGTTTTTGAATGAATATTGCAGTTTAAAAGATGTAAACTACAACATAATGATCCACGGGTGTCAAACATTATACCTATAGCAGACACATGCGCAAGGTCTTTTTTAAGTATAGATACCAATGCACTCAAGACCACCCCTGTGAGTACGAGTAATAGTAACTGCTAGGACGTAACATCTGTTTCATCATTTGTAAATGGAGGGACAAACCACGAAACAATTCACAAACAAGGTATCTACAAAGTATAGAGTACAAAATGAAAAAAACGAAATCATATCTGACTGGATGGACGGGCAGAGCAAGCGACACAAATGTTCCAATCACTTAGCCTGGTCAACATCAAGCTTTTGCCCTTTGTCTCACAGCAGGTATAAGTAAGTATTTTTACTTCAGAACTGTTGAAATAGGAGTAAAATAATGGTGCTTGATTAATACACCAAGAAGTACAATTGTATTTTTTTTTTAGAGACAGACCAATATATTTGTTGGCCGATATATTGGGCCGATATTTGGACTTTTTACCCCTCCAGCACAGGCCGATATTTTGTTTTGCTTGATCTGCTGCCTAAAACACACACAAAGGCTTATTTGCTTATTTAAATGTGGCACAAAATATGACTACACTTTTCCCTTATGGGTTTGTGGTAAAAAACAAAAAAGCAGCGGTCGAGTTTGGAGTAAATTTAAATGACATAATTCGAGGAAAACTGTCAAACTTGGCCCTGCATATTGCCTAAAAAAACAAAACAAATAAACATATTTGTCAGGTTTTTTGTAGTAAGTTACTCAAGTAAATCTGAAGCTGACATTTTGATTTTGTTTGTATTGTTGCTGGCTGAAAAATTAATTATCCCTCTAATAGTCCCAACAGGTCAAAGGTGACTCTGCATTTGCCCAGCGTTGCCACACAAACCAGGATGTGTGAGTGTCCTGATCATGAAACACACTCAAACACACACTTGGGCAGGTCTTCTCTATGATGAATCCAGTGTCTTTCTAGTCAGCGCGGTAATGAGAGTGTCCATGTGGCCCGGCTGTAAACCTGTCAGGAGTCCAGCTGCTACCTGCTCCTCCAGATGTCTGTCTCAGCTTCCTCTTTGGACACAGCTCCTCCTCCTCTTCCTTCTCTTCTTCCATAGGGCTGCACAATATGTCACTCACAGTCAAATCCAAATGGGAGTTTGAGGCAATCATCGGATCTCAAAGGCTGCAATTATTTAATACATTGTAATCTGTAAAGAACTAAATATCCTGTCTTTAAAGAAAAGTCTTGTTGTACATGGTGTGTGGTTCCCAACACTCACAATCCAACAGTGATGGGAAGAAGACTTGAACATGTGTTTAGTTACACAATGCTGAATACCTGAATTAAAATGTGTTTTGTAACATATCCCGTTGTGTGGGCCGGTCACAGTACTATATTCTGAATATCTGGAAAACTTCTACATCAAGCTGCATTATAGTGAGAAAACATGTCATATAATTACAAACAACTTTACTTTTGTTGTTATGCGTTTATTTATGTCTAAATAGAGATGAAAAATCACACATGCACGCACTGCAAGAACGATCTTTTATATTTTCTCACTAACAGTGCAGTTAAAAGCCAAAATGCATGATGAAGTACTGTCATGTACTCCTTTTAATTTAGGAAAATAACTGAATACTTATACCACCAAATTAAACTGTAATTGGAATACAGATACTCACAATTAGGATTCAGAATATGTGTTCTCAGGACATGTATTCAGTTACTGCCCAACACTAACTCATGTATCTTTAGATATAAATATGAATGTTATATGAATGCATTTCCTTGTTTTAAAGGCACCAGAATTGTCCGATAAAGACGAGGGCTGCATGATGTTGTAAAAATATCTTATATAACATTTTTCTGGCAAGCCTTACAATTGCAATTTGATTTACGATTTATATACAATAGTATAAAAGTTTGTATTTACAAACATTTGCAGTTTTTAAACAGAATAAGAAAAGATATTTTAATTCAAATTACGATTTCAGTTACTCTTGCAGCTCTAACATTCCCAAGGATGTAACGTTTACTTCAAAGTAGGGATGTGCAAAAAATATTAAAATATCGACATATTGTAGAGTTACATTTGATGATACAGTATCGAAATCATGGGCTGCTGTATCAATATATTGCAGAGTATTTTTTGGGTATATTATACAAAATTACAATTGTGTTGCTTGTTTGGAGAAAAGTTAACTTGTTTATGCTACATATTTGACATTTTCACTGAGTAAAAATGGGTAAGTAATGAGTAATGTTTTCCATATTAACTTTGCACAAACTCAGTGGTATCTGAACCGTATTGAATTGATTTAAAATATATCACATTGAATTGAAAGTGCACAGTATCGAAAAACGTATCGTATCGTGGCCTATGTATGGGGTATGTATCGTAACGGCACCTTCTTAATGATACCCAGCCGTACTTCAAAGATCATTTTATATGTGAATACTGTTTAATTTCACTTTGAGAAATCATTCCGAGTACTCCCTAGTCAGTGTTTGTTTATCTCCAGTGTTCCCCCGTACCTCTGGTTGGGAAACACTGGTTCAGACCTCACTGTAGCCTCCATTTGTCCTCCTCCAAAGCTCCAGTCTCACATATCTCACACAGGGCTGCACGATATCGCATTTGAAATTTGAGCTGGCACATTTAACAAAGGCTGCAATTATGTAGATAATAGAAAGTCCTCGGCATAGAACAAAACATCCCTTCTCTTTAGAAAATCTTGCTGTACTTGTAGTTTAGATCGCACCGATGTTGAAATGCTGACATGAGTGGGATTCTTGTATTCGTTTAGCAGTTCATGTTTCAGTCTTCTCTCAAACTGGGATAGATACGGACTCTCCGAGGTCAACATCAGATGCCCTTTCCATTTGCCAAGTTGGAAAAACAATGACCAGTATATTACGGTAATGATTCAATAAAGCAATAAATACCTGGAAAGTGCTCAAATCAGTCACAAGGAGGATCCAACTTTTCTGATGGAGGGTCTGTCAAATGCCTCCCTGAAGATGTTATTGCTTTGTCTGGAATGTTTCACAGTATGGTATTAAACTGCTACTACTTCTGTCTTCATGGAGACCAAACCAGACCAAGTTAGAAGTCAGATCTGCGGAGAGGCGACCCCGCTCAGTGAGAATGCCTGTTTTTCTATGCATTTCTGAGCTATAAAAGCACCTGCAAGTAAATAAAAGTAAGGTAGAGCTGTTTAATGTCATACTGTGAACATTCCAAGCAGAGCAATAACATCCAAGAGCACCTTTACTGTAGTAACCTGGACAGTGTTACTACATTAACAGTTCGTAAAGCAACGTTTGATCGTGTATTCCTGCTTTTGATGGCATTAGAAATTGGAGCTCGCACTTAGGTACTGGCCATTTACCTGCGCTGTCTGCAAACATCCAAATTCATGTTTTCATTTTGTTAATAATTGGGATAGAATGTCGATACTGAAACTAGTATCGAAACTAGATACTCATTTGACAGTAATGATACGAAAGAAGTCCCATTCACAGGACAGAAATGAACCTTTCCTGAATACCTTTAGAATGATCTTGAACTGTCGATTCAAAATGCATCTGAATCGATTTTTTATAATAGAAATAATAATAATCACTGCGGGGGCCCCCTCATAGGATGGGTCAGGTGCTATGAGGATTGGGCAGCAAGCTGCCCCCACGACCCAACTGGATTAAGCGGGAGAAGATGGATGGATGGAATATTATTCACTAAAATTCATTAGTTGCTGATTTAAAAAAGGTAATAATTTATATTTCATAAAATTTGTTTCTCGTGAAGTTGTAGTTAACAATATTATTAGAGCTAATTATTGACAAACTGCAATATATCATCTATTGTTTACGTATCGGGATATATTGTGATATATCAAATTGTGACATGGATATCATGATATGTATCGTATCGTCAGACTTAAGGCAATGATTAAATGTTGAAAATGACATTATTTTATCTAAATAAAGACTGTTTTTATAATCATCATGGTATCAGAATTGTCAATGAGTATCAAGTTTAAGGAGGCACTAGGGATATCAGCAATGATACTGAAAAATTTGCTGGATCGGGTATCAGTTCCGTAATATCGGTTCAGCCAATATACTAGTTGCGCCTTTAATAAGTCTTTTTACAGGCTGATTTTGGCCTGAGCTTATATACAAAACTGTTCAGTAGCTATTTGAAGGATAAATAACAGTTACATAACATAATTAGATCTCTTGTGTAATAATTTAACTGTGTTTTAAGAAAATAAGCCTCCTTTTCCAGCCCTACACTGGTATCGGTTAGTATTGGTTGTCGGCAGATACTTAAAGTCAAAGTATCGATATCTGTATCAGAACTGAAAAAAAGCTGGATCGGCGCATCTCTATGGCCCCGTTTACACATACACAGATCTTTTTTTAAAACAAATATTTCCCTTGATCCGTTTTCTGAAATAACATTGTGCACACAGCATCGTTTTCAAAAGAGTTTCTGTTTACATGAACCCGCATAAATACGCCATTAAGCGATGACGGTCATCTCACCCTCGATGTGAGGACGCAGCAAGTTGGAGAGTAACAGCAGTGATGACCGCGAAAAGCCTAACATTTTCACTCAACTCCTCTGGGAAAACCACTTCATTTTCAAAATGATCCCACCAGACAGCGGTCCACCCAGGTCAGACCCAAAAACGGTGACGTTGGAGGTGACGGCAACTGGGTCTTTGAGTCGTAAAGAGAAGAGAGAAAATTTCTGAGCTCCGAGCCTCATTTGTCTCTCTTCATCGATATAATACATCAGCTGTGCAAATGCAAACACAGGACAAATGTTTGCAGCAGAAGTAATGCGACTGCTGCTCTGATGCTTCCATGATCATCACCAGAGAAAAATGTTAACACTGGTTGCACTTTGGCGCGTCAACTGCTTAAAACGCCATTTACGCCATTTACACGCAAACTTGAAACCGTAGTTTTACAAAATCTCCACTTTAGCCGGAGTTTTTAGAAAGATTCGTTTTCAGAGGCGAATTCTCCATTTGCATGTAAAAGATGGGTACAAACAAAGGGAAATTCCTCAGTTTTTAAAAATATCTGTGCACGTGTAAACGGGGCCTTAGTATCGGGATATATTGTGATATATCGAATCGTGACATGGATATTATGATATGTATCGTATCATCAGAGTCAAGGCAATGATTAAATCTTGAAAATTACATGCTTTTCTCAATAAAGACTGTTTTTGTAATCATTGAGGTATCAGAATTGTCACTGAGTATCAAGTTTAGGGAGGCACTAGGGATATCGGTACTGATACAGAAAAATTTGCTGGATCGGGTATCAGTTCCATAATATCGGTTCAGCCAATATACTAGTTGCGCCTTTAATAAGTCTTTTTACAGGCTGATTTTGGCCTGAAATTATATACAAAGAAGTTCAGTAGCTATTTGAAGGATAAATAACAGTTACATAACATAATTGGATCTCTTGTGTAATAAGTTAACTGTGTTTTAAGAAAATAAATCTCATTTTCCATCCCTACACTGGTATCGGTCAGTATTGGTTGTCGGCAGATACTTAAAGTCATAGTATCAATATCTGCATCAGAAGTGAAAAAGCTGGATCGGTGCACTTCTAAATCTATTCCCTCGTGCGCCGAGTTTGAAATTTTAGCATCGTGACAACCCTAAGAGAATGTGAGTATCAGCACCAGTCTATGCGCTGCAGTTCAAAACATGTCACTCCTGGACGAGTCTCTCTCCAAAACGGTGCGGCCCTACTGTACACGTCGTCTCCCCCTGAAGAAGATTCTGCAAATACCTGAGCCGCATGCATTGTTGTCATGTCAGACTGTAATCCCGTCTGCGCGGCCTGTCCACACTCGTACAGTAGCAGAGTGCTCCCATCATAATAACAATATTGAGAGGTACGGAGGAGCCTGCAAGCCACTGCACGCAAACCACATACACAGAACCAGCACTGAGAGAGGGCTGCACGCGACGCCCTGTGTGGATGTCGTCTCACGCACGGTTTGACTGACAGCCGGCCCAGTGCATCCCCGTACAGCCACCTCCTCTCTAAGTACCTCAGTATTAGTGGTATTTAAGATATTTAGGGCTGGAAAAAACAATATCTAGGTATGTTAAAATGACTTAAATTAAGAACATTTTACTTTATTTGAGTAGATTCAACTTGACAAGTAAAATTATCTACCAGTCAAATAATAGTTTTTACTTAATTCAAGCAACATTTGATTTTATTTCTTATTTTAAGTGCAAAGAGTTGTTGTTTTTTTATTTTAAGTACAAAAATCTTATTCCACTGGCAGATCATTTTACTTGTCAAGTGAAATTTACTCAGAACTTTCTTAATAGTAGTAATCTCATAGTTTCCTGTTTCAGTTAGTAGTAAATAAAGATAGTTATGTCACAGTTAGACTCACTTATTTAGTTTAACTTTATGTGGGATTGTCACAGATAGTAATGTCTAGACTCATCTGTTTCGCTTAGCTTTGTGGAGGGTGGAGGGGAAATGTGAGAAACGTGGGATTGTTCTTTTTTATAATCACTGTAAAGCGCTTTGTGTTGCATTTTTTGTATGAAAAGCGCTCTATAAATAAATTTGGTTGATTGATTGATTAGTCCAAGTAATTTTAGCTTGATTAGATTTAGTTTTTGCAGCGTATACGATTGAACCTATTGAACTAGCTGCCCTATGTTACAGCCTGATACAGTTTAAAGTGCCTACTAATTTGACTAAAACACTGTTAAGATTTATATTTAAGATTTGTGCAAAAACACTCACCAAATTTGGCAAGTTTTTAACTTTAAAATGTGACTTCCTAGTTGAAAATTGCAACATCACACTAGAAATTCATAATTGCTACCTAGAAAAACTCAGACAGACATTATTATCTGACAAATACAAATATAAGAAAACACCTTTATTTTGTTGAAAGTATCAATATTTCTTAGGTGTAAATTTTGCCAAACTTTTGGATAGAATTCTCTGCTGTGATGCCGTCAGTGTGTTTAGAATTCTGCACTTCCTGTAATTGTCTTGATTTGCTTAAAATTATTATTTATATTTACAAATTTAGGCAAAATTAGACAATCATAAAAATACACACTTTAAACATGCACTGTGTAATGTTTTTTGCTTTGTTTTGAATGTTTCACAGTATGGTATTAAACCTTTCCATCATCATGGAGACCAAACCAGGCCAAATTACAGGTCAGATCTGTGGAGAGGCGACCCCGCTCATAGTAAGAATGCCTGTTTTTCTACGTATTTTTGAGCAGTAAACACAGTAAACGTGTCATTGAATAAATATAAGGTAGAGCTGTTTAATGTCACACTGTGGAACAGACAGGGAAATTGCATACCCATATAAATAAGCAGATGACGGACAGCCAAGCAAAATATTTACATAGTGCACCTTTAAAGGTTTTAGCCATGTTAGAACTTTGTTACCTGAACAAAACCATACCCGGGGTTGTGTTTTGTTTCATTCACACATGTTTAAGTGACATTACTTTATAAGTTTAGCTACAACTGCAAAGCTCAGAATGCTCTGTTCTACCTTATGAAGTCATGTAGTGGTAGTTTTCAAGTTAACAGCTACCTTTTACTTTTTGTTCATTAGAGATGGGCAATTTGAGGGCTGAAATTAGCTAAATGATTCTAGTGGAGGTGTTTAAAAACACAGTGGCGCATTTCCTCTATTACCACATGACATCACAAGGTGGACATCACAAGGTGGAGTGTTTTCTGGCTGAGAGAAGAACTCATTTTAATATACAGGGTTTGTGTATTAAATAAAACACAACTCCAGGTATGTTTATGATGAGGAAACATAACAGATGAGAAAATATTGTGATATTGGCCCTTTAAAAAGTACATGTTTTCATTTTCATTCTGGTATCATAATCGGTATTGAGTATTCAGTATTGCTTAATAACGAAATCAAGTTTGAAATTTTCGTATGGTAACAACACTGCACAGAGCCAACATTATTAGCGCTGTATTATCAGTTTGGCATTTGCCAGGTTACCTCAACCTCCAACCCTCAAACTCCCAACATCATCTGATAAAAATCTCCTAACCTGCCAGAAGTTTGATGGCGTCGTACAGCGAGTCAACTTCTGCACATTATCGGTCCAGGATCACACTGACAATCAGGAAAAGTTCAGAAAACGTTCATACAAATACTTCTATCTGATTGGTCGTCACAACAGAGGAGCAAGCAGAGAAATCAAACTTTGACTAATCCCAGTTGTGAGAAAAGCCCATAACTTCGCTCAGCACATTTTGCACAAACAGAACAGCTTGTATTTCTTCTAAATAGAACTAAATAAACATGTGTCTCCATGTTTGCTTTGGTTAGTTTGATCGATTTCATCTTGTAACTCGCTTCAAGTGATCTCGAGCTCAAACACAGCAGTAACCACCATCACCCAGCAACATGATGTGACGTGATCATAACATGGACTGATCTCTGTGTGATTCCAATATTTTTACAATTGTCTTGTTGAAAGGATGTGATTTGTCTGTTGTCTTGTGATCTTTAAAGGTTCTATATTAAACAAAAGCTTTAAAGTATGTTAGAATGTTGTTACCTCATCAAAAACATACCTGGAATATTTATTTTGTTTTATTCACACATATTTGAGTAATCCTTTGTCATTACTGTGTCTGCATCTCCAAAGCTCAAAAGGCTCTGTTCCTTGTGATATCATCAAGTTAACAGCTCATTTTTAGCTGTCATCCATGCATGTTTGAGTAGTTTAACAATATCTCCTGGGCCCTATTCAAACCCTCCTTATGGTTAACTATAAGATTCTGTCCAATGCTCAGCCCACAAGTCTATTATCCACGTTTCCACACGACAATTCTCCATAAATATACAAAAACATGATACAAAACTGTACACAGCAACTTGACAAACCTGATGCTATGTGCAGTAGTAGCGTTACTGGTAATGAAGTGCCCCATAAGAGTGTATACCCTCTCTTTAATGTGCACTGTTCCATATGTAATAAATAAACATAAACGAGGGATTGGTGCGATTAATCAAAGTCTGAGCTTTATGGTTTTTAATGGAGAGGTTCACAGCGAATACTCTGTCGTTAAAAATGTGTGCCTCGGAGAAGAGTTCAGAAGAAGAAATCAAACTTTCTTGTGTGTGTGTGTGTGTGTTAAAAGCCCTGCACCTGAACAAGTCTTTAAAATGTGAAAAACAGAAGCAGTTAATTTTAAACAGTTTGGAGTTAATCCTCACTTACCTTAAACATTCTGAGCATCCCAATTATTCACCATGACGAGTTTATAAGCGCTTTTCACAAATTACAGAGGCCAGAGCGGAGATTTGTCATGACGGTAAAACTAACAACAACTGGCATGCACTTCCTGATTACAAAGCCGTTTGTTGACAGCATGCAACTGACTTATTTTGACCTCAAGAACGGCTAATTATTCACAACTTTTCACAACTTTCTAAGGCCAGAGCGGAGTTTTGCTGTCACAATAATGCTAACAACTAGCATGATAACCACCCACTTCCTGACAGTAAAATGCTTTAGAATTAGATGCGGACAGTGCACTATGGACTTATTTGATCTCAAGAGCTGCTTTTACAATATGTCTGTACTAGGGCAAGACAAATTTTGCTCAAACACATGGAAAAAATCAGGTACAGGTTTGGCTATATGAACATAGCTAACCTGCTAGCAGCTGCGTTCCAAATAGGAAGTGAGCACTTCTGGCTCCATTGACTCCAATTCACAATTCACTTAAAATGTTCAAATTACCCCGCCCTACATGATACTGCTGTTTTTATTTTGCTGTTTTGTCTATGAATTAATTCCTGTTCCTAATAAGGAACTTGGCTCCAAATTTGCCCCTGTAACTACTAGCTGCGGTTAGCTTCATTTGACTGGATGATGTCACACTCCCTTAGTCTACTTCTTTATACAGTCTATGGCACAGGGCCTTTAAATGGCAATGATAAAAGTATAGTTTATGTTCAGAAAAATCAGGATAGTTCAATACGAGAAAATTTGAAGATATTTCTTTATTGTTGTCAAATTGCCTGGGGTTAATCTTCCACCAAACCCTCAAGTTCCCACACCCAGCTGTGTTAGGGTTCAACGCTCCTGTGGCAGCTATCTGGAGCCGGTCCATTCAGAAGCTGTTTTATATTGTTATGACACTGAACATTTTCAAGTGAAAGGTTCCATCTGCTCAATATCAACACCCACACGATTCCAAAAATAGTTTCTGTAGAATTTCAACTACATGAATAGATAGTTTTGAAATTTTAAGGTTAATTTCCACAGAAACTTGGTTTGTGTTTTCTCAGTTCCTTTTTGCTGATGCTACAGATTTGGCTGACTGCACTCTGACAGTTCTGGAATCCATGTGTAGTGTACCACTGTTCCCTTACTGCTGGAAAGTGAGTATTGTTCCTAATGTACTCAAATAACCATCAAAAATCCCATATATACATATATATTCAGGGACTGCCCTAAACTCATCCATGGTGCTGTTGGGAATTTTTCCAGATAACATAAGAGCAAAGAGTAATTTTCACTTTTACTTTTAATTGCCAAAAAATTATAACTGTCTCCTGGCTCAGGCCACTGCCTCCCGCAATTACCCAGTGGAAAAGTAAAATAAAAGATGTGTATCATATGGCGCAAATAACTGCAAGGTTACAAATTAAGCCAGATGTATTCATGGTCTTCAGTTCAAACCTATATTTCAAATGAATGATCATGTTTTAGTAGGTATTTTTGTGTGAGTTTATGGGCAATATTATGAATGGGCAATGAGGAGACAATGTGTATGACTGGATCTACACTGTAACTTTATTTTATTTTACTTTTATTGTATTTTAATGCTGTTTCATAACTATATGTGGCTTGCATCAGAAACTATTTAATAAAAACATGTTTAAAAATAAGTCAAAAGAAATTAAACAAAAACACTGGAGTTACTTTAAAGGAGCATTATGTAACTTTTCTGGAAGAGGGTCCCCCAGTTGCTTGTTTCCATGTGTCCATGTTAGTACTTTGCCTGCAATGTCCCAAAGTATGGCATTAAACTATCTCCACAGAGACAAGCAGGGCAGGAGAAGCTACCAAACCAATTTACAGGCGAGATCTATGAAGAGGCGATCACACTCACAGTCAGAATGTTTTTAAAGCCATTTTTGAGCAATAAAAACACCCATAATTGAAGAAATGCATCTTATATAAGTTTAATAATATATTGTGGAACATTACAAGCAAAGTAATATCATCTCAATGGTGGCAGACTCCCAACCTGAAAAGTTGCGCAGTGACTTTAAAATATAGTAACAACAACAGTGTTATATTTCTGGGGTGATCTGAGGTGAGAGTGTTACCAAAATAATATTTAAAGCAACATTTCCAGGCAAAGCTATAACATCTCCATGGAAACAGCTAATGTTTTTCTTATTCCATAAAGCAATTTGAATGACTTTGTGTATAAACTGTGCTGTACAAATAAACTTGCCTTGCTAAGTTACAAGTCAGATCTGTGTAGATGAATTCACCTTATTCCTGAAGTTGCCGTGGGCGCCGCTGTCGTCATTGGGGTTGAATTATTTTGATTTCAGCTGCAGATCCACAGTGAATAAGTTCTATCTGGAGAACACGGTTTTAAAGCCCTCCAGAGAATCGGTGCAGTTTTGACTTGTTGGTGCACATGAACACTGAAGATTTTACAGAAATACACCTACTTTATTTCATACTGTAGCTGTGATTTTTCCTCAAATCCCCAATTGGAATGAATGGGGTTCTCACTTAATAATGGACAGGGCGAAATACGGCCAATATTTTAGAATTGTTGTGCAACACCAGGGCCAGGGATCTGCAGGTGAAAAACAGGCTATTTTTTTAACTCAAGTTTAATCATGTGGTTTATGAAATTGAATTTTTCTCTTTCAAATAAACTAATCTAAAAATACCAAACCTGAAATGGCCAAAATACCTAATATATATTTATATTTTGAGGGTTAAATATTACTCAATGGAGCTCTAACAATTCATGGAAATGCAGTTCATAAAAAGGAATAAAAAGGAAGTGTTCGGCTGTGTTTTCAAGTTGCATTGTGTAACTTTCCTGGAGAAGGGTTTGTTGCCTGTTTGTTTCCATATGTCATTGCTCTGATTGGAATATTCCACAGTTTGACATTAACCAGCTCTACTGTATATATTTATTCAATAGAAGGTGATTTTACTGCTCAAAAATAGCTTAAAAAAGGCCTTCTGACTGTGAGCTTTACTGGGTTGCCTCTCCACAGATCTGACCTGTAACTTGGTCTGGTTTAGTCTGAAGATAGAAAGATTTAATGCCATACTGTGAAACATTCCAGACAAAGCAATAACATCTCCATTTGACAGACCCTCCACTAGAAAAGTCATACAATGCACCTTTAAGATTACCGATATTATACTAATCATAATGCATTAGACTTACCGTAAAATACCAAATAAGAGCCGGGTTTCAATCATTTTGGTAAATAAACGCAGAGTCTAATGTACATGCTGGAAGACAGAAGTGGTGCTGCAACAACAGAATGCAGGACTGATGCTTGCGTCGTCTCTACAGAAACCAAACTTAAAACCACATGGCTCATTTGCATAAACTATAAGGGCTGAAAAAAACAGCTCACATGTGCGCTGATGCGGTTGATGAACATTCCCACTCTGCTGCTCCACACTCGCTGCGTTTGTCATTTGTTTTAACTTGCTAAAGAAATGTCTGCATGTTGCGAGAGGGTTTTAATTACTTTCTGTAATTCAGGAGTCGCTTTCAAATGTGGGAAACTCCCGCTCTGTGGATATTTTGTTGTAACATTTTTGATTAACTTGCCTACGTCTGTATAGAATGTCACCTAGTCATACTGGTTAAAAAGACTTGAGTACCATATTTTCCCACTTTTGCTAAGCAAGATTTTTGCGAGGAAGGAATTAATCGCCCAAATTGCCGCCTGGTCTCAAATAAAAGCCTGGTCTGTTAAGTGATTGAAACAAATAAACGTCCCGGCTGTTATTTGGTATTTTCCGGTATATGTATGTGCATGTACGCTTTACGTTTTGTGCATTCTTCATTCCCTCCATAGTCTGAGGTGGTAAATAACTATTAGCCATCAGAATCCATCTACATTTATGCACACACCACATTCATGCTAGGCAATGTGGGCGAAGTGTCTTGCCTAAGGACACAACAATTGGTTTTTTTTTGTTCAATCTCTCATTCAGGTACTCACCAACCTCAGCCTTACTTGGCTTCTGAGATCTGATGGGGCTTCGCAACGAGGTCTGACAACTAATAATGACGACTTTGTGAGACGCAAAAAAACAATTTCAATTCCATTTATATGCAGCTCTAATCTAATCCACCACAAGCGGAAAATGAATATTATTCCAAAAGGTAATAGACTATCCATCAAAAGAGACTAAACAAAGGAACTAGAGTTATTTTAATACAATAACAACAGTGGTATTATTCCCGGGGCTAATTGAGGTGAGTGTATTACTGTAGAGATAAACAGCTTTCCCCGTACCCCTGCCTGACCCTACCCTTTCTAATCCGGCACTGTCTATTTTCATTTTTCGTCTTTTTTTCATTTTATTTTGGCTAAAGAGCAGTACAACCACAGAGGCGTAGGGGGAGCGTTTCCAGATTCACATTCCTGGATCAGATATTGGATGTTTCCTGGCAGCGTGCACAGCGGAGAGAGCGGAGGGAACGGGGACACCTCACAAAGACACAACATGGGGCAGGACTCATTTGAACTGTCTGCAGACGCTAACTCGACGTGTCCACTGCCTGAGGACAAACACTGGGACAAATAAGGATGCTATGTTTGGACAGCGGTTAACAGTGTCCACATGGCTCGGGGGAAAGTCTGTGTGCTGTCTACTTGAGTTTTTGTTTTACTTAAAGATATTTAAACCTCACATATGGTTCTTTTTCAGTAACAGAAAAAAGAAAACAACATCAACAACTTTTGGACATAGTGTGATTAGTATTTAACTTGTAAGGGTATCTATTGCTTTTCAAATTTGTCTCATAAGAAACAATTTGGGGACTTTTCCTATTAAAAAGTAATGATTTGTTTTAAAATTTGTTTTGTGCTTGTGTCTGCTGAATACTTATAATCTGTGACATCCGTCCGTCATTAAGTTCTAATTTGCACATTTTAAATTGCAATATTCATCTACTTAATAAAAGAAACAAGTCCACTAACTACCGCATTAGAAAACTGTGGTGCCCAGTGGTGCTGATATTGCTGTAATCATCACAACAAAGAGCCATCAAGTTGTTGGCGCCTCCTATAGATATCTGTGTCACATGAGCTGCAGATTTTGTTTTTATTTGCACCAAAATGACTGCAAAACACTGCCAAATCCTATGTGCATCACTGATTAAGAAAATTAAAGTAAGTACAGAACAGTGGGTGTATGCTGGTGGTGAGCACAAGAACTGATCGGCAATATAGCGTTTTAAAAATAAATGATTAAAGACCGCTGTCACGACCCTTTTCTCCTAGTGCTGTGTGTGCGATGCCTGTGCCTCTTTTTATGTCTTTTCGCATGTGGAGCTGAGGGTGGACCTAGGTGTGCATGGTGCGTCTGGGCCTGACGCACTGCACTTATTTAAAGGCCTGCCTACTGTTGGTCGCTATCTTTCTCAAGCCGCCACCTGTGCTGCACCGCCTTATCCTCCGTTAGCTTTTTACCTCGGTTTCACACATACAACACTTCATACACTATGACCACTCACTCATTCACCCCTCTACACTACTGACAATACAGACAGCCACATCTCATTGTTATATCATTTCCTCTATTTCCGTTAATGTTATTTTAAATAAACCTAATTAATTTTGATATATTTCTGTTGTCTGGGGCCCCTTTGTCATTGCCAGACAAGACATTGTCAAACAAGCCTGAATCACTCCAAATACAACTTTGAGAGGGGGAAACAACTATAACATGGTTAAAAGCTCAGAAAAGTCGACATTGCAGAATAGGTCTGCTTTAAATTGCAAATTTAATCAAGGCTAAGGAGAAAAGGAGGAGATGCAGGTGGACTTCTGCATGCACCACTCTCCCCTCACCAGTGAACATCCAGAGAAGGGACAATCAGAGAGTAGACTCAAACCTTCAGTGTACATCTGGACTCACTACACACATGCACTGTACAGAAGGGCCAGAGCAGCACCACCTCCTGACTGAGGTAAGGTGACCAGATTTTCAAAATAAAAAACTGGGACACTCGGTTTGGGGTGGTTAGTAATAATAAAATTGTGAAATGAGTATGTGATTAAGGAAAAGTTACTATAGTCACATTTTCTTTGTTTTGGAAATTTTTATGCAACTTTTCTGTATTTTACCTAAACAAATGTCAATATACACCTCTTTTTACTGTTGGCAGGTATCAAATTGGTCAAAAATAAGGACACCAGGGACATTTCTTGTATAAAACTGGGACAAATCACAAGTTTTGAATAAATCTGCTGGGACAGGGGACACAGGGCTCAAAACTGGGACTGCCCCGGGTAAATAGGGACATCTGCTCACCCTAGACTGAGGAATACTCTACACTTCTGACACTGATCCAAAAAGCAGTGCTGCAGTAATGGCAAAAATATGAGATAAAGTAAATAAAAATGTTAAGGCCAAAAGTGTGAACTGAACTGCAAAAAGTATTTATTAATAAAAAGATTGTGCCAAAATGTCGTTTTGCCTCGTCTTGTGCAAATAGTATCTCACCCCATTTCTGCTGCAACAGCACATGAATCATCCTCTGTATATTTTGCAGTCATCAAGATTCCCTGCAGGTGGGAAGCTAGCTGGAAGCACTACAAGCTCTGTTACTCAAGTTGATCTGAGTTTTATTTTAACATGGTTTGACCAGAAAGAGCTGACATGGTTGGAACTACAACAGTTTTTCAGTTATTCACTCTCACCTTTTTGTTGAGCATCACATTTGATTTGATTATACAGTATAATTGAGTCTTTTAGCCCTCACGTTCAACAGTCTGGTTTATTATTCTCATTAAACCTTTATTTATCTGGAATTTTGAGCGCCCATTTCTATTCTCTTTCTGTTCTTGACCCATTTCTGTGTTTATTTCTATTGCATCATTGCATCGTTTTTCATCATTCTTAAACCCGTGGACATATCAGTTCTGATCACAGTGAATGCAACAGGCACCGAACAAACAATCTGGCAAAGGTAAAGAATGAGATGGTTTTAAGATAAGGCTAAAACAATAGCCGCGTGCATTATTGGCAGAGGCGGCATCATAGTGAGTCATTTATGCAGGGAAATGGTCAGAATGACTTTAGCGAAGGTGGTTACTGGAGCATTCTCTGAAGAAGAGTGGCACCTTATGACATCACTGGGTGGAACAGAGCAATTACAGGTCACAGCTGGGAGATAAGTGTACATAAAAACTGAAATAAGCCACAGTATGACATATGTTTTTACGCCTACAATATACATGCATTCTTTGAGCGGGATCCACAAATGTCTAGAAAGTGTACTTGTACCAGCATACTTTTACTCCTACTTGATTATTAAGTAGCAGTACTCTTACTTGATCAAAAGTTTATGCTACTTTTCCCACTAGGAGTAAGTTTACAAGTGACAAAAACCTTATGTTGTCGATAATAAATGATTTGAACATTTGTATTTCTTCTGATATATGTATTTTTTCACATTTATCCATTGAAAATACTAGATTTTGTGCACTATTTAATGTTTTTTTCCCCCTTCATATTACATTAACTTCAAACTTTAATTCACTTTTACTTGAGTAATTTCTTGCACCGCTACTTTCTACTTCTTAACTCTTAACGTTACTATCACTTGAATACAATTTTTGGCTGCTCTACCACTTCTGCCTATAACTCGACATGGTGCTGTCCATTGATTTCTCCATGCAGATAGAAACGTTTAATATGAGTCAGAGGAACATTCCACACAAAGCAATAACATCCCCATAGAGACAGCACTCTTCCCACCCCTCCATCATAAAAGTTGCACATTTACAAAGCCCGTCTGTGTGATATAGGTCAGGACTTCATATCGGGCGATATGTGTGGTTGGGTTTGATCGTGCATGTTCCGGTGCGCTCTATATTTTAACAGTGTGTAAAATCCTTATGACATATGATTTCCTGCAGGTGTCCGCCGGTTACTCTCGCCGTACAGCCTATAGGGGCCCCTATGCACATGTGTGTTTCAAGGTGCTCATTAGGAGCCTGTGAGGGGGATGGAGTCAGGGGAGGAGACTAACCAAAGGGGCGGGACAAACCGACACGCACAAGGAACTAAAGCCCCCATTGGAAATTGGGCTAAAATACCTCCCTGCTTCTCCTTTTCGCTGATCTCTGAGAGTTACGTCACAAGATCAACAACTGATCATGAATTTTTCTTACTAGTTGGATAAAAGCAGTGGATATGACATACACAGAAGTAATTTCAGAACTATTATCTAATGTACATAATGTTAACAAAGACAAAAACCTGTGTAACCTGTACAATAGTGATGATTACATTAATAAAATAAACGGCAGCTGCTGTTTTGTTGTAAAACTCACTGTTACTTACTGTGTCTTTGTATTTTTTTCACCAACTGTAAAACTATGATAAATATTTACTACACCAAAATCTGTCTGATGCACTTTATTTTTTATACCAACTGTTGATGTTACATTTCAAACTCGATTTTGAATGGAAATCTAAATTTCCGAGAAGGCTGCCAATTGGAGGAACTCTGTTTGCTGTTAAAATGTTTGCCTAACAAAGGTGCACTGTGTAATGTTTTGCTTGGGGATCCGTCACCTGTCTGTGGATATTGTCATTGCTCTGCCTGAAATGTTCCACAGTATGACATTAAACAGCTCTACCTTACATTTATTCAAATACAGATGGCTTTATAGCTTTACAATACCTAGAAAGACAAGCATTTTGACTATAATGCAATAAGTTTTTGTGTTTCATATTGTTTATTTCTTTAGTGTACTATATTTCATGTAAAGTGAACTCAAAATTGCAAACCTTGAGTTTTTGCAAAAGCTGGAAATAACCTGATGTTTGTTTATAGCCCATACAGCAGCCTGATGGTCACATACAGATCATATAACCACAAGGCCAACACCCTCTTGGTCCATCTGTGAACCTAATGTGGTAAAGCAGCTACTATATCTGTGCTTCCAAATCAAATCATGAGAGCAGACTGTTCTACTGCATCTAACCGCTATGGCTTCACTGAACGCCTCACCTGGAAAGTACAAAATCACAATCCAGATGTCTGATGCAGAAAAGAAGAGAAAAGATATCTCCTGATCACCACACCAGCAGCGGCCTACTTCAGGATGTTGGCGACTATAAAAAGTTCCTGGGCTAATAAACTTCCAGGACTCGCCTCGCTGAGCTCACCTGCCTTAGGATAGGGTGCCTCTGGGGCCTCACGCTCCTGGGTCAGTACCTATTAAGAGACTGCCACCCACATATTTAGGGAGTTTGGGGTTGTAAGTTTGGGGGTCTAGGCTGGATTGGGTTGGTTATTCAACGTTGATGCCAAGAGAGATATCTGGAGCCTTCATGACCCAGGATAAAACCCAATAACCTAACCTTAGATCAGTGTAGATTGCGTGACTACCTCACAATATTCTAGTCTCGTATCCTTTCTTTCTTTGTGCACAATAAATCTATAAATATATGGAGATCTTTGTGTACTGTGTCCTGCTTCCCATAAGTAAGACAATAAATAATAAGCCCAGATTTAGAGAAGTACTTTTAGTGTTCTCTTCTCACTGGGACTAGAGCCTCTGAACCAGGTGAAGTGGAAGGTGCGGTAAGTTTAGAAGTGATTCTAAAGCGTTGCCTTTGACCAACCTGGAGGGGGGAGATCAGACTGTCTGGGTAAGTCTTCCAGCATGTACTTAAATAGGAGGAGATACATACACAGGGGCCTTTGGAAAATGCTAAGAGAAATGTTGCTACTGTTGATACTATCCAGAAACTAATCTACTACTCTACTAATCGCCTGCGTTGGACTTCCTCCACACTCCTCCCTTACCCTGTTGCTGGTTCTGTGGAATGTTTGTACTGTGTTTTGACTATGTTGCTGATGCTCAGAGGTTTTTTTTTTATTTTGTGTACTCACTCCAAACGATATCCCATTCTGGGGCATGGTCTGGGGCGGTCCTCTTTTTTTTCCCCTCCCCCTGTCCTCATGTGATGCTGTTTTTTTGTTTATTTCTATCTGCTACCTGCCTTCCTGGCCGGTCCGTGTTGTCTTCCCCATGTAATATTGTTCTCTTTGTATGTTGTAATGTACGGATGGGGTGACAGATCCAATTTCAATTGCTTTGTATGTCTTGTACATGTGAAGGAATTGACAAATAAAGGCTACTACTACTACTGACATAAGTTTTCGCAAGGTCCTAACTATGGAGCGAGATAGCTGTCAGAAGTATTTGTGTGCGTAGGATAGAAATCCGTGCATATTTGGGAAATCCGTGCATATTTAGCTGTAGTTGAGCATAAAATAAATATTCATAAACTCTCGAATGAGTCCAGTCATACATAAAATGTGTTGTGTGTATTTTTTCCATCAGAATACGAATTGAAAAGTTACAACATCATGAATTACAATTACAAAATGAAAAGTTACGATTGCGCTTTTTACAATGCGAATACGAATTCACAGACGCAACTCTACTGTCAAAAAATATGCCATCTCCACTCGCTGATACTGTGCAAACACTTCGGTCAAATGACGCTCAGTGACACTTAGACCAGGGAAGACTGTACCAAGATGGCGGCGGGATTAATGCCAAGAGGCTGAATGCGACATCTACTGTTCATAGTATTCGTATTGAAGAAAGTGTAATCATTTCATTTTCGTTTCATATATTAATACTAATAATAATAATAATGCATCAGTTTTATATAGCGCTTTTCAGGACACTCAAAGACGCTTTACGGAGCATTATTCATTCACTCCAGACCCGGTGGTGGTAAGCTACTATTGTAGCCACAGCTGCCCTGGGGCAGAATGACGGAAGCGATGCTGCCAATCTGCACCATCGGCCCTTCCGAGCACCACCACCATTCACGCACACACCACTTTCATACTAGGCAATGTGGGTGATGTGCCTTGCCTAAGGACACTACGACAGTTTTTGCCACTGGCCCCATTGTGGCACCTGGAATTCCCAGTGGTCTCCCATCCAAGTACTAACCAGGCCCGGCCCTGCTTAGCTTCTGAGATCTGACGGGATCAGGCTTTGACGAGCTGGTATGGCCACAATACTCAATACAGATTTTGATACCACAAAGTAGTAAAGTAAGAAAAAGTAAAAACACTCTTTCTTTAGATTGGTTTTCAACATTAGATCATAGTACTTTCTTTTATATTCCCATGTGCTCTTATATTTGTGTAATTCCTCAGTGGTCCAGGTAGGTTCCATAGTGCTCCATGAGCGTTTACTAGTCTTTGTGCTCTTATACTTGTTCTGATACAGCTCAAGATGATTCTAAAGCTGTTCAGGAAAGGTTCATTTCTGTCCTGTGAAGGTGACTTTTAGTATTGATTATCTGATTTTGAGACTTTTCAGACCCTAACACCAACTCAAAATAAAAAATAAGGAGGTAAGCAAAATCAAAGCCAAAGTTGACACCACACTTATTTATGAGTGTTGAAATTCAGGACATGTTCTTGTCCTTTTGCTGTGAAAATCAATTGATGCCACTGGACAGTAGATGTAGTGAGACTGTCACGGGGGACGCGGGCTCGCTCGGATACAGAAATGTGTAATTAGCTTTCTATTGAAAATTGTTTAATGTGTGAATACATTAAAGGTGCTCTATGTACCTTTTCTGGAGGGGGATCCACCAGCCACTTGTCTCCATGGAGATGCTATTGCTTTGTATTTAACTATATGTCTTGCACTTGTTCACCAGTAGAGATGGGCAGTTCCTTATTCAAGTGAAGGTGTAGGTAGTTTAAATACACAGTGGAGCATTTCCTGTATTATCAAATGGCATTAGAAGGTTTTCTATTTGAGAGAAGAACTAAACAAAACTAAATATGCAAGATTTGTGTGTAAAACTTGTGTGTGTGAATGAAACAAAACATAACTCCAATTTTGTTTGTGATGAGGGAACAATACTATAACATAGATCACAATAAACAATGGTAATTAGTATCTTGAGCTGACATGTCTTATTTGAGTTTATTAGTTTTATTGTTTTAGAATAAAACAGCTAAATCACTCCCCTTCAGAGCGATATTGCAACACAAGCAGCAGCCTGCATCACTAATGAAACTACTGCACATCGCATCAGGTTTGTGTAGTTGTTGTTAGAGTTGGGCGATAATACGCTCATACAGTACACTGAGGTATCAAAAGTACCAACAGTATCAGTTTCATTACCGTCATTAAAAAAAATCTGCAGCGCATAAGGACCTAATTTAATATTACGTCGCATTTTGGCTTCAGGATGAATGATGGGAGAGACAGCAAATGTTGACGGAGCTACGACCCTGCGTCAGGCCAGAGATCCCACCACAGTCGCTTTGGACACAGGGCACAGCGCCGACTTTCTCCCCTCAGCTCTTTCTCCTCTTCAAACGTCGTCACGCACGGAGATTTCCATCCACACGCAGAAAGAAGAAAAAAACCTGACTGATGCTTTGTGTGTGATGTTGAGCTGAAAAGTTTGTGATGGAGACGTTTTATTGAACAACGAGAGTCAAGAGGGGACGAGGCGCTGAAGTGGAGAAAGTTCTCACTTGAGGCCGAAGTCAGACTTTCACGGAGGAGACGGTAACTTCTCCGAGTGCCGAGAGCGCAGGTCTGTCAGATACAACATGCTGCAGTGGGAAATATCACACGCCGTGGACTGTCTCCTTTTACTTTTTTGTCTCTTCTGCGTTTTTCTTGTCTTGGCATGTCCCAGATCATTAAATGGAGGGAGATACGCATTGGTGAAGTTTGATCAGAATTTGTGCCTCATCCTCAAATATAATGCTGCTTTTCTGTTTTTGAATGGTTCAGGTGCAGCTACAAAATAATTCTTAATTAGTCACGGTAATAACGTATACCCGGTAAAATACTGAGAAGGTTTAACGGTATCAAAATTTGTATACCGCCCAACCCTAGTTTTTGTGTACAGTTTTGTATCCTGCTTTTATTGAATTCTGGAAAATTGTCGCCTGGAGTATGGGTGACGTAGGCTTGTGGGCGGAGCATCGGGAAGAATCTCACAGCTAATGTAAGGAGAGAGATCGCTAAATTACTGAAACCTGTTTTTATGACACCTAAAACCTCTTCGGGCATGTTCTTGATGAGTGAACAACAATTTGACAAGATGGAAAGCTAAACATAATTTGCTCCTCTTTAAACACAGCTGCCTGCAGTCAGTGTGGACAGGCCCTCTCAGACCAGAGCCCACAGAGCAGGAGGGGCCCGGCCGGCTTCACCACGTGGCCCCCGCATGCCCTCACCACAGCCACAAGTGACCCCCGAGCTCTGTAATAATGCTTTAGGAGGGCGCAGGGGACGATTATTATGTCTAAAAGTAGAACAGGAAGTGTGATCATTTTATACTGGCAGCAAGATGACAGACTGCACAGCACACAGTGAAAACATGTCTCAAGTCTGCTATAAGGAAAGAATACATATAGAGCACATTTACTTACCTAACTTTTTAGAAATCATAGTTTTCAGATTACTTTTCAAGCAGCATACTTTTACTACTACTGAGTTTTTTTTTTTATTGAAGTAACAGTGCTCTTAAGTGACAAAATCTTTATGTTGACAATATGAAATGATCTGAATATTTGTTTTGTTCACAGGTTTTTCTAATTTCTGTGGCATTTCTTTTGAAAATACCAGACTTCAAATTATATTAACTTCAAAATATAAATCCGATGTTACGTCCTTAAACTTGCTCTTTAGTACTTTTTAGCTTTTCCAAATACTTTTTCCATTTGAATCATTTCTTGGAGCACTACTTTGTACTTCTTCTTGAGTATTATTGTTCTGCAGTAATGTAAAAATCCTTGGCTGCTCTACCGCCTCTGCAAATATAGTTGTATTTTTCAATGATAATATAATAAAAGGTGAAAAATGCATTCTTTTTTTCTGGCATCCAGTGAAGGCGCAGTGGTTTTAGTCATCGGATTGTCGTTGATAACACCTTTTACAAACCAACACTATAAGCCAAAGCCCGCAAAGCAATTACATCTCCATGGAGACGAGCAGGTGGCATTCTCTCATCCAGGCCACAGCTCTGTGACGATGCAGAAAGGGTGAAATAACCACAGTGCACCTTTAAACTTAAAGGTGCACTGGGGTTATTTGAACTTTTCTTAGTGAACTTTTCTGGTGGAAAGGTCATTGCTTTTCCTAGAACGTTCCAAAGTATGTTATTAAAGGGCCTATGTTACACAGAATTCTTGTGCGCTTTAAGCCATGTTAGAATATTATTTTATCTCCTTAAAAACATACCTGAAATTGTTTTGTTTCAATCTCACATGTAACCCTGGATTATTGTGCTGTCTGTATTGCCGAAACTCAAAATGCTCTGTTCCACATTGTGATGTCATATAGTGGTAGTTTTTATCTTTTATTCAGATTGACAATTCCAGGACTGAAATCATACAAATGACTCTAGTGAAGGTGTAAGAAGGTTAAAAACACAGTGGAGCACTTCCTGTTTTACCACATGACATCACAAGGTAGAACAGAGTGTTTTCTGTTTGAGAGAAGAACTAAGCCTAAATATTCAGCGTTTGTGTGCTAAAAGTGTTTGAATGAAACAAAACACAACTCCAGGCATTTTTTGTGATGAGGAAACAATATTATAACATAGAGTAGGTCAGGAAATAGCATAATTTAAATCCTTTAAAAGTATTTATGTCCCTGGAATTAATCCCATGTCAACACAAGTTACCATTCAGATCAATCTGTGAAGAGGCAACCCTGTAAGAACAGTACCTTTTCCCACTGATCTGACCCCTATTTAATTTACCCCAGTACAGGTATTGATGCATATTGTATAAACTGTTCTTGAAGTCAAATTAAGTCTGCTGCATGCTGTCTGCATCTTAGAAAGCATTTTATTTCAGAGTCAGAAAGTGCATATTAGCATGTTAGCTTGTTTTGTTTTGATCCTCTATGTTAAAGTGAAAGCCAAACCTATCAGAGCTTCAGTGTGCTTATTTTTCTATAGAGAGCAAATAATGAAGTTACTATCATGTCTGGAAATCTAATGCTCAATGTAAATGAGATGTCGCTCATGTATTCCTACCAAAAGTCTGGTTTTATGTATGGTAGTTGTTTAATTATTAATTATAGCTGCAATGCTAAATTACAAGGAGCACCTGAGCGTCTCTTAGCCCCTGTTAACACCTAATCAGTTCTCTGACCTGCTGTAGTCTGGTACAGAGTGCTCTGACAGGGTCTGGGGCAGAGCCCATTTCAAACGGGCTATTTTAGCACACTCGGATTTCCCTGTGCATGTAAACGTAGTGACTCACACAGAGCAGCTGCTGACGAAAACACAAGCTCAATACCAGAGAAGCCCAGTGAGATGGCTGTTGCCGGAACAATGCTTTTCTACGTCTTCCCTGGACTTCACTGTCAGAGCGCCTGCCGAAAGATTCAATTAAATACAATCGAAGGCGCCATTTATCATTGTGTGGGAATGGACTGTTTACAGCTACAAAGAGGAGGCCCTGGAGGTGTGAAGTACGTGTCAACAACAGCACTTAATGAAAGGGAGAGCAGCACACACACACGCACACACACACACATGCAGGCACACACACACTTACACACACACCTACACACACACCTACATACACACATCTATACATGCACACACATACGCAGGCACACACACGCACACCTACACATATGCACACACACACACATACACACGCACACAGGCATACACACGCACACACATACATACACACGCGCGCAGGCACACACACACAGGCACACACACGCGCACACACACACATAAACACACACGCAGACACGCACATGCACACACAGACACACACACACGCACACACATAGGCACACAGACAGACACACGACACACCCAGACAGATAGGCACACACACACATGCAGATAGGCACACACACACACACAGACACACACACACAGATAGGCACACACAGACATGCACACACACAGACACACAGACACAGATAGGCACAGACACATGACACACACACACAGACACACGACACATATACAAGTGCACACTGACAGACCCAGACCTATTGGTAAATGTGATTTCACTGTGAATCCATAAGTGTCTTGTCCAATAATTTCAGTACGTCCAATAGTTCCAGTACATCCTGCCTTAGGAGATATTACTCTATGAAAAATGCCATGGTACTGTTCATTCACTTTAACCTGCAGTGGTGCCAGGATAAAGGAGCACTGCGCAACATTTCTAGCAGTGACTCTGCCATCTGCTCATCTCCATGGAGATACTTACTTTTCCTGGAATGTTCCTCACTAAGGTGTTAAACTTATCTATCTCCATGGAGACAAGAAGGTGGTGGTAAGATGGAATACAATGTGTTCCATTTTAGCAGCTGCTCCAAACACTAATTGCAGCGACACTAACACAGTCATTAAGTGAAGTGTCTTAGGACTCAAGGTAGTTGTTTTCTTGTTCTCCAGTTTTTACCAAATGGAGAACAAGAGCCAGTTTTCCTTATTAATTATATTGTACTTTGCCATGAAATATCCAAAAGGTAAATTCACAAATGTTGAACCTGGTATTTTCAGTTATTGACTAAACCATATAACTCCCTGTATTACACTGCAAATTTCTCTGGTCAGGCCAAGATTTTAAATCTTATATCAGATTATTCATCTTCTTTTCAGGTTCATTATCTACTATCTACTAGTTCTGAGATTGCTTCATTCTAGTCTAGAGATAGTTTATTTTAAGATAACTTGTCATGTAAAATTATCTTGTTGCATGGATATATCATTTGCTGCTTATAAAGCTGTTATGGTCCAGACACTAATGAGTGAACCAGGCAGAGTGTTTTGTTTGTTAGACTTGTGGCTGTTGTAAGATAGGTTAAAGTGGTGTTAAGATTCTTCAGTGTGCAAATTGGCGTTTTACGTGGAAGTTAAGAACCTGCCCAATTCACTTACACTAGTTTGTTGACAGGTTCACTACCACAGTGAGATCTCCGCCGAGGCAACACTGATCTGTGCCGTTTTTTGGCTTCTAACAGAATTCCACCACCTCAAGCAACAGACTTTAGCTTCAAACGTGCTGGAGTTCCCCTTTAAAGTGTATAACTTCTGTGGTGAAGAATCCCACGTGTGCTTGTCCCTACAGAGACATTATTGCTTTGCTTGGAATGTCCAGCAGTATGAAACTAAACTTATCTATTACATGCAGGTGAAACCACTAGGCCAAGTTACAGGTCAGATCTATGAAGAGGCATCTCCGCGCAAATATGAAATGCATGGATTTTTCTAGCAACAAAACACCAGTTTAAAGAGGTGGTATTTTGCTAAATCTTCTTTTTGGAGTTTTTTATCAGCGTCAATGAGTGTTTAAAAAGCTCTGTATAGGCAAAATGTCAAATGCATTCTGCATTATAATGTTGTTCACTTGTGTTTTATTAGTGGGATGCATGCTGAATGTGTGGTGAAGGAGGAGTTACTTATATACAAAAAGTAACAAAAGGTGATCTAAAAAATGCACCTAAATATATCATGTGTTAGCAGTTAAAACCCCATAGATGTAAAAGACCCTCACTTTAAACCCAATTTTCCAGGATTTTAACCAAAACTAGCTATTCATTTTGCACTGTATAAAAGCTCTCTATACTTTGTCCTGGTTGGCGTGGGCAGCACAAGCCTAACGCGACTTCTATTATAGTAGTAGTGTTCCCGTTGCAGTGTGTGTCTTTACAAAGCCTAAATGGACCTGACACCTGTCCTGGTCTGGAGATGTTGTGGACAGGTACAGATGCAGTCTTATAGCTCCTCTCTCTGTGCTGTGCTATGCTCCACTGCCCTCCTGATCCCAGCGCAGATTAACACCGCTGACGTGACTGCAGCTGACACATCTGAAGAAGTATGGGAGAGGAAATATGTTCTAGAAGAGAATGAAGGTGATTTACGCTACGTCTGAAAATAAGAGGAACTTTGAGATATTATTATTCTAGTAGAAGTACAAAGTAGAGATCCAAGAAATTACTTTGATTAAAACATTAAAAGGACACAACATGAAGTAAATCATATTTAAAGGAGCGGAAATGTTCAAATCATTGCATATTGTCAACATAAAGATTTTGTCATTTGTAAACTTACTCACAGTGGGAAGAGTAACCAACACTTTTACTCAAGTTAGAATACTGTTACTTCAATAAAAATATGGCTCAAGTAGAAGTAAAAGTATGTCGTTAGAATAGAAAAGTACAATTTCTTGGTGTGGTTAGTGGCTGTAACATATAAATGACTGAAAGTGAAGATTAAACCAGGTCTAAACCAGGTCTACACCGGGTCTACACCGGAAAAAGCTTAAAATGACTTAAATTAAGGACATTTGACTATATTTGAGTAGATTCAACTTGACAAGTAAAATGATCTACCAATGGACCAAGTGTGCTTTCTTTTTTCAAGCAACATTACGTTTTGTTCCTTATTTTAAGTGCAAAACATTCTTATTTAAAGTGAAGCGAGCTGTATTCATGTTTGAAGTACAAAAAAGTCTTGTTCCACTGGACCAGTTGTCAAGTGAAATGTACTAAAATCATGACAAACCTTTCTTAATTCAAGTGATCTGACCTTGGCTAGATTTGAGTTTCTGCAGCTTACAAAACAAGTCTGCACCTGACTAGCATTAGTCAAAGTGAATTTGCATAAAATCAGTCTCATCACAAGGAGGCAGAGGGTGCACTCTTAATGTGTTTTTTTTCTCAACTAGAACTAAACCCAAGAGTTGCATATGCTTTTGGGGTTGAAAACAAGAATCATGTCATCATTTCTGGTTAAAGGTCTTATGCTATGCAAATTGGGTTCTTATAAGCTTTAAGTCATGTTATAATGCTGTTAACTCATCAAACATCACACATCAAACATACCTGGAGTGGTGTTTTCTTTCATTCACACCTGCTTAAATAATCCTGCATTTAGTAGTCTTTCATCTCTAAACCTCAGAATGCTCTGTTCCACTTTGTCATGCCATGAAGCGGTAGTTTTACAGTTTTAACAGCTACCTTTTACCTTTTGATCAGTAGAGCTGGGCAATTCCAGGGCTGAAATTATCTATATGATGTTAGTGAAGGCGTATAGAGTTTAAAAACACAGTGGAAAAACACAGCGGAGCACCTATTATCACAACTTCACAAAGAAGTCTAATAGTACGTTCACACCGTAAGCATCCAAAAAAGCCCTGGACGCCCCTATTTGGACGCCTTTGTATTTGAATTCAGACGCCCCTGACGCGCGTCTTCGAGGTCGTACAAAAACGGGAGAAAAATACATGACACTCATCCAGGGCATCAGCTGTGTTCTGTGAGTGCTGTGTTTTCCTGGCCAAGAGTGACTTTAGTGTATATATTACATAAAACACATGAGTGGATCTCCGGCCCATGGAGGGCTCCAGGCCCCGAGCCGGCTCTTGTCCCTGACTGGATTTCAGTCTGATGCCAAAAGTTCAGCTTTTTCGACTTCTTTTGATGTCTTCTGACGCAGACGCCTGAACGCTCAAGATGTGCCGCCTCGACGCCAGATTCGCGCCGCGCTGACGCCTGAAGACTTGCTGTAAAAGCGCAGGACACCCTAGTTGGGCGTCCAAATAGACTTTACATGTAAAGTGGACGCCCTGACACTGTGTTCTGAATGTACTATAAATATGCAGGGTTTGTGTGTTAAATGTGTGAATGAAACAAAACGCAAGTCCAGGTATGGTTAAAACGACATTATAGCAGATCAGAAAATAGGCCGATTTAACCTCTATATGCAGATAGACACAGACACGTTTTTCATGTTTCAAGCTCAGAACCTCTAGACCTGATTCACTGGCTGCAGATGCTGGGGTTTAGGTAGTGCGGTTTCAGATCAGAGAGAGGCGTTTTAGGTTCAAACCAACTGGATTTCAGTATTGACACTGGCAGCCCACATGAAAGAGGCTCACTCTGCTTTCTGATGTGATGTCTTGAGAACAAAAACACATTAAAACGCGAGGCATTATGTCCAATGTTTAAATAAGAATAAATCAGCATTAGAAGTGTTATCATTAAAAGCTTTATTTGATTTGAATGTGCTTACTTAAATTAAAATCTTACATACTGTTCCTTAACTTATCTACCTTACCTCTATAATGTTCCCTCATTAAAAACATGCCTGGAGTTGAGTTTTGTTTCATGTTTGACTATTCCTGTGTATTTAAAAGTGCACTGTGTAACTTTCTGATTGGGGGTCTGTCGCCTGCTTGTTTCTATGGAGATGTCATTGCTCTGCCTGGAATGTTCCACAGTATGACGTTAGACAACTCTACCTTACATTTATCCAATTACAGGTGGTTTTACTGCTCAGAAATACCAAAAAAACAAGCATTCTGACTAGGGTTGTCTCTCCACAGATCTGACTGGTAACTTGTGTAACTTTTCTGGTAGAGGGTCCATCAAGTGGCCACACCGGCTCGTCAAAGCCTGATCCCATCAGATCTCAGAAGCTCAGCAGGGCAGGGCCTGGTTAGTACTTGGATGGGAGACCACAAGGAATTCCAGGTGCCACAGGGGGGCGCCAGTCGCAAAAATTGTCGTTGTGTCCTTAGGCAAGGCACATCATCCGCATTGCCTAGTATGAAAGTGGTGTGTGTGTGAGTGTTGGTGGTGGTTGGAGAGGCCGATGGCGCAGATTAGCAGCCTCGCTTCTGTCAGTCTGCCCCAGGGCAGTTGTGGCTACAATAGTAGTTTACCACCACCGGGTCTGGAGTGAATGAATAATGCTCTGTAAAGCGTCTTTGAGTGTCCAGAAAAGCGCTATATAAAACTGATGCATTATTATTATTATCAAGTGCTTTCTTTTATGTAGATGTTATTCCTTTGTCTGACTGTTTCACAGCATTGCATTAAACCTTTGGATCATCATGGAGACCAAACCAGACCAAGTCACAGGTCAGATTTATGGAGAGGCCACTCCACTGAATGCCTGTTTTTCTAGGTATTTTTGAGCTATAAAACCAACTGTAATTGAATAAATGTAAGGTAGATAAGGTAGATAAGGTAAGTGCACATTAGCAAGCTAGTTGCTGTTAGCATTAGAGCCACAGCAAAACTCACACCAGGCATGGCCAAACTATGGCCCGGGGACCAAATGTGGCCCTCAAAGCAGTTGTTTTGGCCCTCAGGCTTCCAGGTGAATTGGCCGATACTACCACAAGTAGTACTTTTTACTGCATGTTTTTGAAATCTACCTTGATCAAGCAAATTTAGTGTGTCCTTTTGAGAGTCTAAGCCTGAACAAAGGTCTAGTGGGTCATTCAAACTTGTTATAAATGCACAGATTTGAATTACTCACTGTTTTGACGACCAGTCTATGATCCTCAATCGGACCTCACACTGCTCTGTGTTTTAATATGTGGCCCTTGATGAAAAGAGTTTGGACACCCCTGCTCTACACTGGTCTCTGAGAACTGTGAGGAAAAAAAGTAAGGTAAATGAGAAAAACTTTGAACCACACACCGCAAACTGCTTAAAATAGGCTTGTTCTGCTTTTCATATTCTGTTTCTCAGACGGTAAATATCAGGTACAGTGCCTTTAAGTAGACGTATTATTGGACTGAAAGAGGAAGAGAATGTGCTATCCGCCTAAACAGTTACATGTGTGAATAATATTTTTACAGATGAAAAGTCTACAGTCTCAGCCAGAGGAGTGAGGCGCGCAGACATCTCACACCAGTAGGGGGAGACAGTGGGTAAAATGCTGTGTGGGAAGACCGATCACACCAGAAAACAACTAATCACAGACAACAAACACACAAATAAACAATTTTACTCCGCAGCCAATCACAGCAAAGAAAAAGCTGTGGACCAATCACGGAAGGCACCAGGTATTTACAGCTTATGTTATCCAATCAGATAGTCCCATATGTATTTCACAGCAGCCAATCACAGTAGAGAATAACTCATCACGGCACCACAGTCACAGCCAGGGTACCAGTCGCAATTGGAATTTTCTGGAATCTTTTTATTTATATTTATAACCATTCAAAAACAAAAACAACATATGGGTTAGGGTTATGTAGATATATTATATTATGTAGTTATATTATACTACTATGTTGGTTTTATTTATATCTTCACAGTTGGATAATATTATGATGACAGCTCAGAAATGTGCTTAAAAAGTGCAGAAATATAGGGGGCACTGTGCTGAATTTACTGCCTTCACCATTTTACTGCCACAGCTTAACTATTGGTGATTCATTTCTCCCAACACGGCACGCAGCTGTTCACAACCACTAACTGTGTCTGTATTCCGACATCACATGGAAATATTAAATGGAAAAAAGACATTTGAAGGCAAAAAACACAAGTAGCCACAAGAACAGCATTGGACAGTGTGTGTGGGTGTGCTCCTGTGGATTTTTTTTAGACAATTTTTCCTGTTTTCCTAAAGCTTTTAATGTCACTGAGTAGGCTAAAAGGCAAGACAACCTTTTTCATCATTAGCAACGAATTGAAGCTGTTCAATCCACTTATATGGTATGGCTGACCCTGATCAACCAAAGCTACCATCAGTAATTAGATTGGCACATCTACCCCTGTTGTCTTCTCACATTTCACCACTAGATGGTATCTACATTACAGCTGTTTGATGATGTGCAAACTTTGGCCTGGCAGAAGAGCAGAGGCACAGGTGAGTCTGAGCAAAGGTCAGGTGAGGGGAGGGATGAGGGGGAATAGGTTTCACATCTGGTTACCATCTGATAGATGGTAGTTTTAAAGTTTAAAGAGTTTAACGTGTATTCAGCTCCTGTTTCTACCTTCTTATGCTTGGTATTCTATCTGCAGATATCCAAATTAACCATTTCCATTTTCCATTGATGTAATGATTCAGAAATCTCATGATTCGGTTTGGTCCATGATACAGGACCCGCAATTCAATTAATCTCTTTGGCTCCTAATCTGACACACTAAAATATTTGCAATTCCCGATACCGATCTCATCTGGATATAAATCAGCAGTAGCGATGCATCCCTAGTGGCTGCTGTTGTTTTGAAGAAGACTTGGCGTGACAGATTCCTGAACAGAATCCTTCTTTTGTTTTGACACATGTATCACAAAATATAAAAATAAAGAAGACAGAAATGCATTTCTTTCCAAAAATCAGGCAGCTCTAATAAAGTCTGCCACAAAGTGAAGAGGAGCTAGTTGTGAGGATGATTTAGAGAAGAGAGCCGAGTGGCTCTGTACACCTGTGTGCTGCTCTGAAGCACAGAGTCAGCACAATAATGATTAGTCAGAGCACTGCTTTTATCCAACACACTGTGCCCCTTTTATAGAGCCGCCTGTCCAGACACATGCCTGCAGCCTGCCCAGTGCTCCTCCTGCCAAGATCTGCTCTTTCCTACACACAAACATGCTCCTGAATGCAGCGCTCTCCACACAAGCTGTTAACACACGCACCGAGCTAAAGGCCACGTGTAGAGCTGTTTATGATCTGCAGGGGGAGTAAAGAGAGGTACCAAATAGGAACCAACATAATAAAAGGATAAGAACAAGCAAAACTGCTGAATATACATGAATACATTACAGGCATAACACCTTTTTCATATTTGCTCATTGTAAGCTCATGCTATGCTATTTTCTGATCTATTTTATAATGTTTGTTTCCTTATCAAAAATATACCCAGAGTTGTTTTGTTTCATTCACACATGCTAAACACACAAAGCCTGTATATTTAGACTGAGTTTTTATCTCAAACAGAAAACACTCTGTTCTACATTGTGATGTCATGTGTAATACAGGGAGTGCTCCACTGTGTTTTTAAACTCCATTCACCTTCACTGGAACCATTTAGATAATTTCAGCCCTGTTAACTTGAAAACTACCACTACATGACATCACAAGGTGGGACAGAGCATTTTGAGCTTTGGAGATGTGGACAGACTAATAATAAAGAGTTACTCAAATATGTGTGAATGAAACAAAACACAACTCCAGGCATGTTTATGAAGTAACAACATTAGAACATGGTTTAAAGGTGCATTGCGTAACTTTTTCTGGTGGAGGGTCCATTCTCTCTACAAGGAGACCAAACCAGACCATGTTACAGGTCAGATTTCTGGACCCCCTTCACAGTCAGAATGCCTGTAGAACTGTAGAACATTCAGGAGGAGGAATGACATATCCATAGAAACAAGCAGGTGAAGGACCCCAAAACAAAAAAGTTACATAGTGTACCTTTAAAACTCACAAGAGTCAATATAGAATAAGAAAATGTGTCCAAGTTTTTACTAGTAGCACAGGATCCATGCCAGCTTGTGCTATGAAATTCAAATTATAATTGCGGCTTTTGGCTCTGTGGTCTTTAATGGACAGTCTGTGCTTTGGACTTTCATTATAAATTTGGATTAAGCATGTGCCTTATTTGACATTACCGGGAAGCATTTCTTTTTCTATTATGTAAGATGAGGGTTATGTAAAAAGTTTATATCGTAAGAAGCCATAGAAGAGCAGTTAGTTGAATTTAAATACTAAGAAATCATGCTCAATACTGATACCGATACCACAATAACACACATAATTTTAAAAAATGATTGCACACATTAAATTGTACTTTTTTATATATTGCCATTTGGTCTTATGTATATTAGTCTATGTGCTCTTATACTTGTTCTGATACAGCTCAAGATCCTTCTAAAGATATTCAGAAAAGGTTCATTTCTGTCCTGTGAATTTGATTTGTTTTCGATACCTGCTCAAGAGTATCTAGTTTCGATACTAAATGTATTAAGAGTTTTTAATACTTTGACAACCCGTCGCACTCGCTCTTCAACCCTACGCCGCTAACCAGTCTGTCCAAAAATACATTCTTTTTGTGTTTTTATTAGCAAAGAGATTCAACAAAATGAATCTTCAACAAATTGAAAAACATTTAAATTCACAGTGCACAAGGATATAATTTACTATTTCAACTTAAAGTGCATATGACTATGACAGGTTTTGATGATTCTTTAATTTCTACTTACATTGATGGGATAATACCTGTTGTAAACGTAAATTATAGTTTTACCCCAATCGAAAAGCAATTTGTGAAGAAAAGTTGAAAAATCTGTTGAAAATTACAGAACGTGGAGACTTATATGGTATGGCTGACCCTGATCAACCAAAGCTACCATCAGTAATTAGATTGGCACATCTACCCCTGTTGTCTTCTCACATTTCACCACTAGATGGTATCTACATTACAGCTGTTTGATGATGTGCAAACTTTGGCCTGGCAGAAGAGCAGAGGCACAGGTGAGTCTGAGCAAAGGTCAGGTGAGGGGAGGGATGAGGGGGAATAGGTTTCACATCTGGTTACCATCTGATAGATGGTAGTTTTAAAGTTTAAAGAGTTTAACGTGTATTCAGCTCCTGTTTCTACCTTCTTATGCTTGGTATTCTATCTGCAGATATCCAAATTAACCATTTCCATTTTCCATTGATGTAATGATTCAGAAATCTCATGATTCGGTTTGGTCCATGATACAGGACCCGCAATTCAATTAATCTCTTTGGCTCCTAATCTGACACACTAAAATATTTGCAATTCCCGATACCGATCTCATCTGGATATAAATCAGCAGTAGCGATGCATCCCTAGTGGCTGCTGTTGTTTTGAAGAAGACTTGGCGTGACAGATTCCTGAACAGAATCCTTCTTTTGTTTTGACACATGTATCACAAAATATAAAAAAATAAAGAAGACAGAAATGCATTTCTTTCCAAAAATCAGGCAGCTCTAATAAAGTCTGCCACAAAGTGAAGAGGAGCTAGTTGTGAGGATGATTTAGAGAAGAGAGCTGAGTGGCTCTGTACACCTGTGTGCTGCTCTGAAGCACAGAGTCAGCACAATAATGATTAGTCAGAGCACTGCTTTTATCCAACACACTGTGCCCCTTTTATAGAGCCGCCTGTCCAGACACATGCCTGCAGCCTGCCCAGTGCTCCTCCTGCCAAGATCTGCTCTTTCCTACACACAAACATGCTCCTGAATGCAGCGCTCTCCACACAAGCTGTTAACACACGCACCGAGCTAAAGGCCACGTGTAGAGCTGTTTATGATCTGCAGGGGGAGTAAAGAGAGGTACCAAATAGGAACCAACATAATAAAAGGATAAGAACAAGTAAAACTGCTGAATATACATGAATACATTACAGGCAAAAGTTTGGACACCCTTTTTCATATTTGCTCATTGTAAGCTCATGCTATGCTATTTTCTGATCTATTTTATAATGTTTGTTTCCTCATCAAAAATATACCCAGAGTTGTTTTGTTTCATTCACACATGCTAAACACACAAAGCCTGTATATTTAGACTGAGTTTTTATCTCAAACAGAAAACACTCTGTTCTACATTGTGATGTCATGTGTAATACAGGGAGTGCTCCACTGTGTTTTTAAACTCCATTCACCTTCACTGGAACCATTTAGATAATTTCAGCCCTGTTAACTTGAAAACTACCACTACATGACATCACAAGGTGGGACAGAGCATTTTGAGCTTTGGAGATGTGGACAGACTAATAATAAAGAGTTACTCAAATATGTGTGAATGAAACAAAACACAACTCCAGGCATGTTTATGAAGTAACAACATTAGAACATGGTTTAAAGGTGCATTGCGTAACTTTTTCTGGTGGAGGGTCCATTCTCTCTACAAGGAGACCAAACCAGACCATGTTACAGGTCAGATTTCTGGACCCCCTTCACAGTCAGAATGCCTGTAGAACTGTAGAACATTCAGGCGGAGGAATGACATATCCATAGAAACAAGCAGGTGAAGGACCCCAAAACAAAAAAGTTACACAGTGTACCTTTAAAACTCACAAGAGTCAATATAGAATAAGAAAATGTGTCCAAGTTTTTACTAGTAGCACAGGATCCATGCCAGCTTGTGCTATGAAATTCAAATTATAATTGCGGCTTTTGGCTCTGTGGTCTTTAATGGACAGTCTGTGCTTTGGACTTTCATTATAAATTTGGATTAAGCATGTGCCTTATTTGACATTACCGGGAAGCATTTCTTTTTCTATTATGTAAGATGAGGGTTATGTAAAAAGTTTATATCGTAAGAAGCCATAGAAGAGCAGTTAGTTGAATTTAAATACTAAGAAATCATGCTCAATACTGATACCGATACCACAATAACACACATAATTTTAAAAAATGATTGCACACATTAAATTGTACTTTTTTATATATTGCCATTTGGTCTTATGTATATTAGTCTATGTGCTCTTATACTTGTTCTGATACAGCTCAAGATCCTTCTAAAGATATTCAGAAAAGGTTCATTTCTGTCCTGTGAATGTGATTTGTTTTCGATACCTGCTCAAGAGTATCTAGTTTCGATACTAAATGTATTAAGAGTTTTTAATACTTTGACAACCCTTCGCACTCGCTCTTCAACCTTATTTTACGCCGCTAACCAGTCTGTCCAAAAATACATTCTTTTTGTGTTTTTATTAGCAAAGAGATTCAACAAAATGAATCTTCAACAAATTGAAAAACATTTAAATTCACAGTGCACAAGGATATAATTTACTATTTCAACTTAAAGTGCATATGACTATGACAGGTTTTGATGATTCTTTAATTTCTACTTACATTGATGGGATAATACCTGTTGTAAACGGAAATTATAGTTTTACCCCAATCGAAAAGCAATTTGTGAAGAAAAGTTGAAAAATCTGTTGAAAATTACAGAAAGTGGAGAGTTCTAAAACATCAGGGAGAATTCTATACACACAATTAGTACTAAATAAACACATTTTTCTGATACTTTAAACATTATTTACTTTTTTTTTGTCATTTTTTACTTGTCAAATAATACTTTTGTGTACATTAGAGGAGTTTTGGCCCAGTGTAGCATATGGTAGGTAGGTTACGGTTATGAAATTCCGTAATGTGATATCATACCTTTCAGCCAGGAAGTCAAATTTTTTTGATCCACAAGGGAAATTACTTGGAAAGAGTAGCTCACACATGACAATATATAATAATAAAGAGCAAAATGAAGTAAAGTAGTAAGCAAAAATAAGATAGAAAATAAGTAATAGGAATAGTAGAAAATAGTGAAAGTTTGTTGTTTGTCTAAGTCTAAAATTTAAAACCTAAAAATACTTTCAAACCAAAAAAAAAAAGCAAACAGTTTTAGCTACATCTCAAATGTAATGATCTCCAAAGTGTTTTCATAACATTTGTAGTGAAACCTGCATAGGCACTTTAACTGTCAGTAAAACACAACTATAAAAACATCCAGCGATCAGAATTCAGCGCGCTGTGACTATGCAAAAATGCAGCCGTTACAAGATAAAAACAAGTTCCAACAGAATTTTGGTACAATGCGATCAAGCACAAAAAAGAAAAAAAGAAAAGTAAGCAAGACATCCATTCTGTCTCTCATGACTCACCGTGTTATTGCCTCTCTCTCTTAGTCAGCACCGGGACAATCAAACAAAACAAAACCAGTTTGACAGTTTTACAAAGCACAAGAGAAATATGTCCTCTGCTTTTGAACCACATTCAAATGATGCTGAGGAGATTTGACAGGAGCCACGGTTGGCATAGCAGCACCTGGGGGACTCCTCTCTTCTGGGTTTTGTGTCCGAAGCTAGAAGTTAATGTTGGTTGAATGTTCTTCTTATGTTTGTGTGCGTTGTCTATCCTGATCCTGCTCCACTAGCTTAGCGTGACCAGACGTCCCTATTGACCCGGGACAGTCCCAGTTTTGAGCCCTGTGTCCCCTGTCCCAGCAGATTTATCCAAAACCAGTGATTTGTCCCAGTTTTTTGCAAGAAATGTCCCTGGTGTCCCTATTTTTGACCAATCTGATCCCTGCCAACAGTAAAAAGAAGTATAAATCAGTCACTTGTTTAGGTAAAATGCAGAAAAGCTGCTTAAAAATGACCAGAACACAAAGAAATGTGACTATGCTGACTCACATTAGAGCCGAGTGCATACGAATTTTCCTTAATTACACTCTTGTTTTACAGTTTTATTATTACCAACCACACAAACCAGGGATGTCCCAGTTTTTTTATTTTCAGAATCTGGTCACTCTACTCTAGCTATTCTCCTCTTCAAGATCTTATTCAAGGTCTGGAGATGGGTCCCACAGGTGCTAACATTAGAAAGAATACTACGGAATACCTGTTGAACTCGCTCTCGTATGGCACATAGCACTGTTGTTATACACATGCAAACCATAGTTATAAAATTCCACGAGTTTGGACTTGAGGTTGGGCGGGAGAGGGCTAACAAGCTGAATCACAATAGGTCAGATGTGTGAGAAATGTTTATTCAAACCAATCATTTTACTTGACTGTATAAAGATTTATAAACTAGTATACAGTCTATGATTTGAGTGCGGTCTCTCCTGTGCGCCAAGGATGTACCTCAGGGCTGTAATGTAAATTCGTGGGCAGACGCACCGGATCTGATGTGAGATTTTCTCAAGACTTCAGGCTCTCCCATAGACCGTATATATAAATGGACATAGCTAACCTCCTAGCCGTCACATTTCATATGGGAAGTCAGCTCGTATTGACATTGGAAGATTGTCACCCTTCTCTCTGTAACTGCTGCAGTGAACCTCATCATTTTGGTCTTACAACATTCATATTAACACGCTTTACATGATCCTGGTGTTTTTATTTTGCTCTTTTGCTCATAAATTAATTCCTATTCCTAGTACGGACCTGGCTCTAAATTTGCTCCTATAACTGATCCTGAGCTTCATTTTACTGGAGCTGAACACTATGCGTGACATCACACTCCCTCAGTCCACTTCTTTTTATAGTTATATGTTATAAAATCATCACGGTGAATAATTAGGATGCTCGGAATGCACAAGGTAAGTGAGGAATAACCAAGCCCACTTAAACCGCTTAAAATAGCCTAGTTCTGCTTTCATATTATAGGAATGGAAGAAGCGAATGTGCTATCTGCCTAAACAGTGACATGTGTGAATATTATTTAAACAGATGAAAAGTGTAAGTGGGCTCAGACGGAGGAGTGAAGCGTGTTAGAATTCTCACAGCAGCGAGGAGAGACAGTGAACAGGCCGCCGTGTGAGTAAGCACTGACATACATAAGTGGTACATAAGTGTTGTCCAATCACACCAGAAAACAACCACGAAGCCAATCAGACCATATTCATCTGTAGGCGAGTGGATCTGACCGCTCTACCGATGATGTTTATGTCAAGAGCTGGATTCGAACCGCCAACCTTCAGGTCAGTGAAGGATTAAAAGCAACTTTGATTTTTCTCAATAAACTGTCTGAAACATAACTTGCACGAAAAAGTACAGAAGTGTATTCATTTTTATTGTAGATGTATTCTGAACACCATCAAATGTAAGAGTAACTGTACCAAAATGCAGTTACTCAAAATCTGTATTCTTCATGTCTATTTTTTTATACGTGTATTTAGTTGTTGAAAAATGCCTGGGACAGATTTATATAAAAGGAGAATGGGATGGATCAAAACATTCCGAGGAAACCAAATCAAGACTCCACACCAAAACTTCTGACACGGTTAAGGAATTTAACCTTGCACCTTCTTGCTGTGAGGCGCTAACCACTTTCTCATCATCTCCTACTCTCTCCACTACATTGCTAAGGTCACACTTTATTGTCCCTGGTTGCCCTCGCATTTGACCCACCCTTCAATGCTTCTGGGGCAACCTGTCAGGAGCAGTGGGACCAATCTACGTGATCTTGAGCTACTCTGGGTCAGGACTACCTTAGCTACCTTAATTGTGCAGGTTTTGGGTTCAGTCTACGTTGATGGGATGACCAAAACAAAACTTTCAACTCACGGAAAGCCCTAACACAGTTCATAAATTCAACCGTACACCTTGATGGTGTGAGGCGCTAACAACCCTAACCCTAGCCCTACCTCTAACCCTAACCCTACACCCAACCCTAAACTTAGACCCAACCTAGCCCTAGCCCTAACCCTTGACCCAACCCTAATCCTAGCTCAAAGCCTAATCCCAGACCTAATCCTAGCCCCAACTGCCACCATGCTATTTCAAATTCCCTGGCTGTCCTACATCGTCCGCAGATGGGACAATTACGACACAGAAGAGTTGGATCCTTAGCCATCTCAGAATTGCAGGCTCAGACATGCAAACAAGTGCACTAAACAATTTCACGGGCCATTAAAGTGCTGACAGACGAGCAGGCAGAGATTAAGAGTTTGATTTGGGAATGCTCTGCTTGAAGGCAGCCCTCTCTCCGGTTGGATTCCTGGATGCCAGATTCCAGAGATTTGGGCTTGGCGCGGTGCCCGGCTCATAGGCTCAGGGCCTCCTCTTGGAAAGTGACAGCTGCTCCTCGCAGCACAGTGGATAGAAGTCTTTCCAGGGAAGCAAGGGAGGCTGTAAGGTTTTATGTATGGCGTCCCCAAGCTCAATTGAAAAAAAAAAAGATAGTATCTGATAAAAGGAGCATGTCTAATGTTGTTTTGAATGAAACTTGAAGAAAATGTGGAAAAAGTACGCAGACTAGTTCAAGTCCCAGCACTGCGTCACATGCCTGCTTTGGAATGATATGTCATAATATACCACTAATGCTAAATAATAGTGCTATTCACATTGTTATTCATTCCCTCTCTATACTTGGTGATGGGGAGCCAGTCCAGGAGCCATAGCGAGCCAGGCTAAGCAGGGCTGGGCCTGGTTAGCACTTGGAGGGGAGGCTGTTGCAAATTCCAGGTCCCACTGTGGGGTGTTATTGTTGTGTCCTTAGGCAAGGCACTTCACTCACATTGCCAGGTATGGATGTGGTGTGTGCGTGAGTGTTGGTGGTGTTTGTTAAGCAGCCTTGGTTCCATCAGTGTGCCCCAGGGCAGCTGTGGCTACCATAGAAGGTTATGATCACTGGGTGTGGAGTGAATGAATCATGCACGGAATTTTAAAGCAACCTTTGTGTTTGAAAAAGCACAGTATAAGACGTTATTATTATTAGCCACAATCTGCACTAGTAGCTGTTTGAATCACTAGGGCTGGGTATTATAAACAAGTACTTATCATACAATACACATGTTGGTACAGGGTTCACCACAACTTATGCATATCACAAGGTACACAATGGCCTACCTATCAGAACACAAAATCGGTTCACTTCAGCAGGTATTTAAGTGCATCACTCAAGTAATTATAATGCATTTAAATGAGTCATATGCACTGATAAGAAGTCCATTACAATATATTGCTATTGACATTTACAGCCTTATCCATACACTACTAAATACCCACTGACACATCATGTTACACTGAGGGGGTGAAAGTCTTGCTCAATGACACAATGGCATGCACTGCATGAAGCAGGCATCAAACCACAGACCCTACATTCAGAGTAGATGTACATGTTCTCTTTTTTATGCAGAAGCCATAAATTATACTTAAAGGCGCACTATGTAACTTTTTGGTCGCGGTTCTGTCACCTGCTTGTTTCTATGGATACATCATTGCTCTGCTAGAATGTTCCACAGTATAACATTAAACAGCTCTACCATATAGTTATTAAATTACAGTTGGTTTTATATCTTAAAAATACCCAGAAAAACAGGCATCCTTACTGTAAGCTAGGTTGCCTCTCCACAGATCTGACCTGTAACTTGGTCTGGTTTGATTTCTATAGATATTAAGTTTTAATACCATACTGCGAAACATTCCAGATGAAGCAATAACATCTCAATGGAGAAAAGCATTTGACAGATGCTCCACCAGCAAAGTTACACAAAGCACCTTTAAGTAAAAGTATAAATAATACTAATCAAGTAAAAGTACAAAGAAGCTGTCCAGGTAACTGCTCAAATAAGAGTAAAAACATTTGTAAAAGTAAAAGTATTTGTAAGAGCTGTCTGGGCGTAACGCATGATTTATAGTTTCAAGCCGATTTAATTGCAAGAACAGAAAATTTGGTATTTTTGGACAAACCACAAAAATGAGAAAAACTAATTCAGGTCTGAGCAGAGCAAGAATAAAAAATGTTGAAATCATTTAATATTTCCATAAATATTTTGTCACTTGCTGACTCACAGTAAAAATAACCAAAACTTTGACTCAAGTAAGAGTACTGTTACACTGTCAAAAATATTACTTGTGTAGAAGTAAAAGTATGGTGTCTGAAACCTACTCAGAGATATACAGGTAAATGTAACTGAGTACTGCATACTTACCCCCTATATTGCCCCCATTGCTGACCAGTCACCATTGTTCTATTGGAGGATGAATTACAAGTAAAGGGCAGATCTCCTCATAGGAACTATCACAATCTAACCTTAACCTCCTACCTGGTACAACATTCACTTACTGATAACCCTATAGATAATTTCAAAATAATCACTGCCTTATCACACTTGGTACACTGATATTAATTATAAGTCCATGTGCTTAACTGCATGATCCTTAAAAGAGCCTACATTGCATTTTTTTCTGATCACAAACATATCTGGTGTTTTGTTTCATTTACACCCGTTTAACACAAAACCTGCATGTTTTAGCTGAGTTCTTCTCTCAAACTGAAAACACTCATTGCTGTGATATCATGTGGCAATACAAGAAGTGCTCCACTGTGTTTTTGAACTCCATACACCTTCACTAGAATCATTGTGATTATTTCAGCTATGGAATTGATATTTTTTTTTACTGAACTAATTGTAAAAGGTAGCTACCACTGCATGACATCACAAGGTTGAACAGAGCATTTAGAGCTCTGGAGATGCAGACAAAACACAACTGCTGGTATGTTTTAAGGATGACCTACAGCTCACAACAGTATTATCTCAGCAGATCATGCTGCAAATAGCCGTGCTGCTCATAAGTCATTTCAACTTGCTTCACTCCCCACCACTGCCAGCAGAGGGCGACATGAACGGCTCTCTGCCTTTCTATCACAGTACCAACATTCCAAAACATGGCAAACAGTCATTATGTGATAAAACGTGAAATACTGTTGTAAACACGCCCAGTAGCAGCGCATTATAAAAACCCTGAAAAGGGCACTACAAGAAGCTTAAGGTCATTGTGACCATTCATATTCAGTGTGACAGAAACAACAGCGTGCGACAGCGACCCTCGGCACCTCCAGCACCCCGCGGAGCTGTCAGGAGTCAGGGCTGAGGCAGGTGCAGCGCTCAGTACACACACACACACACACACACACAACACTCCATATACCCATCAGTCACAGTCAACTGTTATCAACAAGGTTACACGAGACACAGGTACGCAAATGAGAGATTAGAAGTAGCCACTTGTAGATATGGTTCATAATGTTAGTTGGACAGTAAATTAGAGAATCTCATTGGCTGGTGCTGGGAAGCCTCGATGATGGTTCGGACCTTCCCTGATGCCGGGCTGAGCATCAGCTGAATGAGAAATTAATTGGACGTGGACACTGTGCCATAAGCTTTTGGTCAAAGTGGCGCGTCTCGTGACAAGGTTCAGCTCCCTGTCAACTGTTCCAAAGGCTCGCGCACAAAGCACGTCTGTGCGTGGACCTGTTGGACGGAAGCTGCGGGCGGCACAGGTTTCCTGAGCCGCTCCAAGCGCACTGAGGACGGACTGAAGCGCCTTGAACCAGGGGGCACTCTCCAGTCTGCCGCGAGCGCACACCTGTGGCTCTCCCATTCATCACACAGAGATGTTCTTACCGTGCGGTCCTCGTGGAGCGGCGGGGGACAGCGGCAGTGACAGCACCACAGAGCGTCAGACGCGGCAGGGAGAGCAAAGTAGCCCGTGGCACAGAGCGCCAGAGACAGCGGTGGAGCGCAGATGTTCAGTGAACAGTCGGTGTGTGAGCGCGCAAACACGCCATCTCCTCCTCGACACCCCGCCGCCTCTATTTACTCTGGCTCAGATAAGACACGCCCAGAGAGCGCGCGTGGCTCCAAAACGCGCCTGGGGGTTGTGAACTGTCAAAGCCAGACTATAGCTGAGGCGCTCCTGTGCATGGCCCTGTGCACGCTCCTGTGCACGCTCCTATACCATACCGGGCACAGCGGACACTCGAGCTGCTCGTGCGGGCTAGGTTTACCTTCGCTGCGGATCACCGTTTCTCTCCAGTCTGGAGGGAGTCTGGAGGAGGTGCTGAGGGTTTTGCGCTACCACACTCTGGCATTAAAGGCTATAATAATCCCAGAGGAAAATTCCAGTGTAGAAGCTCAAGAGTTGGCCTGCAGTTTCCGTGTGTTTAACTCACTTTCCACAGGCGGTCTGCCACTGAGGTGGATCGGAGCACTTGTCATTAGATTACAATGACCATTTCCTTTTGAAATATTAGGTTATGATTACACCTCAACATCACAGGCTATATATAAATGATACATTCATTCAATTCTAGGGGAACAAGTTGGTGGTCCACTGCAGCCTGCACTGTAGAGGCAGGTAGCGTGCATGGTGCTGCAGTAGGGGGCGCCACCGGGCCTTAACGGTAGTCCATGGACAGTTTTGTGCTTACACAGAAGTTAGTCATGAGTGAACAGTTCTCACATGCACCACAATCCAAACGCACTGTATATTTAATAACTCTTGCTCCAGCAGTTACTACAAAAAGCTCTTCTAAAAAGTTCTGTTGGAGTCAAAATTATGACCCAGATGTTACTCAACACTAATACTAGTAGCCCATCTAATCCACTTAACTTAAGGGTCCTATGGCCTATTATGCAAAATGCTCTATTCCACCTTGTGATGTCATGAAGCTGCAGTTTTCAAGTTAACAAGTAAACACACTGGAGAACTTCCTGACATACCACAGTGTTTTCTGTTTGAGAGAAAAACTCAGCCTAAATATGCAGGGTTTGTGTGTTAAATGTGTAAATAAAACAAAACACAACTCCCACAATTTTAATGTATTTCAATGTATTTTTGACGAAATAAAACAGCTTTATCCACCTTATCCCACCTCACTCACTTTTGTCTCTTAAATGCTCCTAAACCATACTTTATTGTGGTGGCACTTCTGGTTAAACGTTATCAAATTCGTGTCAGTGGAGAATTTGGGAAAAGTTTGCATCTTAAAAATGACATACAGTCTGCCTTTTGTCTGAGAGAAGCCAGAACTGTGGGATGATGAGGAGTTGATTGTTTTTCTGTATCTTTGGTCCGTCTCCACATGAGTCAGTGCCAACATTAGACTCCTGATTAGGGTTAAACGCCTGTTCTCTCCTCTCTTCACAAAACCTTGATTGGGTTCATGTGGCATCATTATATTCTAAAGTGTTCAAATTCTATGGTGGCACACAGCTTTGTATACAAGCTGCTGGCAGTGGTGGAATGTAAAAAAGTCACAGACGCAAAGTTCTGTACTTAAGTAAAAATATTGTGTCTGCTAGTGCTGTCAAAAAATATCACCTTATCAACAAGTTAAAACAAAAGAATTTTAACTGTGTTAATCTTTTTGTTTTGTTTTATCACAAACCAGTTTTATCATAAGCTGCGACCACAGCTAATAACTTAGAAAAGCTACAGGATCTGGGTGTAAACAGGAACCCAAACAATTTGTACGAAACTGAGAAGCACGGTCAGTTGTGCTGATGTTATTCATACAAGGAAAAACTAAAATAAAGTTCGCTCCAAAACATATGATATGGTCAATCCACGCTTACCTTCAATAAGGACGAGACAGAGACAGAAGTTTTGCAGCTTCACTTCCACCTGTTCTCACTGCTCCGAGCTGTTGTGATATCCATAAACTCATGGAGGAGCGTATTGCAACAGGACTCATATCTGCCTCAGTATTTAATAGATATTTCTGCCGCTTGACTTATTTTCTCTGCTAAAAGCGTTATCTCTGCTGCTGCAGCATGTAAACAAACAGCACCGTGTGATGACATCATCACCCTTAGTACAGCAGCCTTGGGGCGACAAACATGGTCGCAAACACTTGCAATAAAAATAAAACACATACACAAAGCATGCCTATAATATACAAAAAATATAGAAAAAAAATATATACATATTGTTTGAACAAACTGTTGAACAAAATTCAATACAAATAGTATCAAAATCATCATTTCAATCATTTGAAGCTTTATTAGATCTTAAAATCTGTGCGACATACTTTTACTTTTTGCTCTTCAAGTGCATTTTTAACTGATACGTTAAATTAAGTATATTTTTTCATGTGATAATTTTTACTTTTACTTAAGTAATTTTGCTCTGGTGTCTGCACTTTTACTTAAGTAACAAAATTGGGTACTTCTCCCACCACTGATCACTGGATCGATCTTTAGATTGTTTTTTAGGGTCATAAACATGATGAGGTTTTTTTTCAGATTTTGGTTAAAGAAGCAAAAATAAGAAAAAGCGCATATGACACAGATATACATTTTACTAAAACATAATTATATTTAAGATTTAACATTTCTTCAAACTACCACTTAATATAAAACTATACTAAACATTTCCAAGACAATATCCCACCAAAAAAGAAATAATCAGAAAACCATGAAAACCTGCCACATGCACTTTACCGACTTTAACACAAATGATGCACTGACAGACTCCATACTTCATGCATTCTTTATTAGTTCAAACATCACAGAGCTGCCAGAATAGTGACAGGACAATCATCTTCATCATCACAGCATCTTAAGGCTTTAGTCCAACGAGACCCACATCTACGGCACCATTGCATAAAGACACACCACCTCTGCTCCGGGTACAGCACGAGTATAGAACCGCTCAAACATTCACATTGAAAAAGAGTTAAAAAAAAAACTTGGTATCAAAATCAAGCATTGGCATTAGAATGTTCGAATGCATAGACAAGTGAGGGTTGACCAGATGAAGCAGCCCACAGTTGTCTTCATCAACATCGTAAGAGTTAAAATGAGTTCAATAGACAATACTGATTTGAGTAGTTTTGACTCAGAGTTTTTGTGTTATATTTGTTTTGGGATATTTGGGTTATTGATAGAAAATTTCACATTATCATCATTTTTATGTTTTTTTTTTTTTTTTTTTTAGTTTTAAAGGTGCACTGTGTAACTTTTTGGTTGAGGGTCCGTCACCTGCTTGTTTCTATGGATATGTCAGTGACATGCCTAGAACGTTCCGCGGTAGAACATTAAACAGGTGTACCTTGCATTTATTCAACTACAGCTCAAATACACCCAGAAAAACAGGCATTGTGACTCTGAGCGGGGTTGCCTATCCACAGATCTGGCCTATAACTTCGTCTAGTTGGTCTATATGAAGATAGAAAGCTTTAATACTACTGTGAAACATTCCAGACAAAGCAATAACATCTCCGTGGAGAAAAGCATTTGACGGCCCTTCCACCAGAAGCATATTTTTAAGATGACCAACTCTGAAGCTTTGTGGAATTCATGAGTGGGTCCAACCTGAAGTTTGGATTGAAACTACTCGGATCTACTCCAGATAGATTAGTATCTGAATTCAAGTCATTTTAACACTCAAAGATATACATTTTTTGCAGTGAAAATTCTTCTGCTCAAACATCTACCAACGCGTCCTTCAGCCTTGTGACAGGTCGTTATTCACATTGATTTGAGTTTGGACTAGTGGACGTGCCCAAGGACAAAGTGTCCAGATGTCTTCCTCACTCGGGTCTGTCCCACATGTGCGAGACAGGGTTAGCAGCAGCAGTAATAGTAGCAGTAGTAGTAGAAGTAGTAATAGTAGTAATAGTAGTAATAGTAGTAATAGTAGTAGTAGTAGTAGTAGTAGTAGTCAGTCCAAAAGCTCCTTCATGAAGAGTGGTTCAAACATAAGGCTTCGTATAGTCGTATTAACAGTTTTACAAATGTTCAAGCATCCGACGGTCAGATTCAGACACACTGCTGAGTAGTGTGTGTAGTAGTAGTATTAGTAGTAGTAGTAACCTGGCTAGCCATATGACTTCCCATAGTATTTGCTCTGTAGCAATAGTTCTGTAATCGAATAAGTCTAATTCTGCCCGGTTTGAGTGAATGTAAGAATGTTTTACGTTTTGTTTCATTCACACATTTGAGTAACCCTTTATTATTAGTCTCTCTACAATTCCAAAGCTCAAAATGCTCTGTTCCACCTTGTCACGAAGCAGTAGTTTTCAAGTTAACAGCTACCTTTTAAATTTTGTTCAGGAGAGATTGGCAATTCCAGGGTTGAAATGATCCTAATAATTCTAGTAAAGATTTATGGAGGGGATCACATGGGATCACATGGTGGAAGAGTGTTTTCCATTTGAAAGAACTCAGCCTAAATTTGCAGGGTTTGAGTGTTAAACGTGTGATTAAAACAAAACACAACTCCAGGTATGTTTTTGGTGAGTAAACAACTTAAATAGCACAATATTGGGCCTTTAAAAACCTTTCTTCGCATATATAGTGAATGATATTTTTCCCCTTATTGACGTAAACAATTCAAGTTAAGTTCAGATCCCTTCTATAGTTCCACTGTGATCATCAGCATAAAAAATCTACTCACTGAAGTGGTTTTGTTAGTAATATTCTAATATATTCATGTGCCAGTGTGATTACTATGCATGCCTACAATTTCTTTCATTTTCTACACGCATTAGTGGGTACATCTGGTATTACTTTTTCTAATTTCAATCATAGCAAAACATGGCAAAAATCTGGTCTTTCAAAGCTGCCAGTTGCAGAGTTTTTTGTTTAGATTATTCAAAACGTTGCAAAGATATGGAGCATGCAGCCACCATCTTGACTGTTTTGGTAAGAGAATTCTTAAGACAGGACATGCTGCGTTGCAAAGAGCTTACCCCCTGGGACCGGTTGCTATGGAGTAATACGGATAAAGATAGATTTTCTCTGCACAGAACAAAACAACAGAGCTATATGGCTAGCCAGTATGTGGAGTGTAGCTGAAATGAGTATTTGAAATCACATGGGCCCTAGCCTTAACTGCAAGAGATTTCACTTTGAGCTCAGTCTTGAAAACAAAAAAAAATCTAAAAATTTCACGCAAAAAATACTCAATTAAAACAGTCAATACACATTTAAAAAGAACAAAACTTACAAAATAACCATTACCTGATATTACTCTGCACAATGAAAGTGCAACTTAACAACTACGTGAACGCACAAAATCAAATGGTGCAAAAGCGAGATTTCTTCACTATAAAAAATACAAAATACAGGCATAAAACGTAAAATTGTCTGGTGGCTTCAGCAGTTACAAATTCGTATTAGTGTTATGTCAGAAAGCCCCATGTATTTGGTCAGAAATCCTCAGTCAGGTTGGTCTGGGACTCTGGGGAATAAGGCAGTTCATAAAGTCGTACTCATTAAAACTAACCAAGGTTCTATGAATCCCGGATGACCGTCATGTCGCGGGAGAGATGAGATGAACTGTTAGTTACTCCTTCAATTTGAGTCTGTGTTTCACTTCACTTTTGAACCCCACTACATAATGAAAACAAAAACATATTTGATTACAAAAAAATATTAAAATTTCTTCATTCCAATCCGATATTTGGCTCAGGGAAGCTGCCGAGTACTTGCTGAGTACCAGTCCGACACCAAGGTCAGTGTGTAAAAAATAACTCCACAATCGCAGTTCTGGGTATTAACAGTAGCATTAGCCACAACACCATGAAGTTTGCATGTATGGTTCCTCGGTCATGAAAAATATTGTATCGGTACAATGAATTGGCTTAGATACTTGACGGTACCTTGAAAATCAGAGTATCAACGTTAAATCCATATCAGAACAGCTCTACATAAAACTTTGCCAAAAAGAACTATATATATATATAAAAAAAAGGATTGTAAGGTTGTTCGTACTAGCAGTACGAACAACCAATCAGCTTCAGGACCATTACCTACCTTTGAAAATAAGGACCAATAAAAAAAACAGTAGCACTTACATCCCACCTCTAGGTTTCTGGAGGGAGTTAGAAATAAACCCCCTTATAAAAAAAAACAAAAAACACAAAAATAAGATCAACAATTACAGTACAGGCAGGTCTTGTAGAGGAAAACATGTTCCTCTGAACTGAAATATTTGGAGTGAGAGTTGGAGGGGCAGATAGACTGTATATATAAATGGACATAGCTAGCCGCTGTGTTCCAAATAGGAAGTGAGCATAGGGGTGCTTCCGGCTCCATCGTCCCTAGCTCCAATTGACTTTAGATTGAAAAATTGTCACCCCTCTCTTTAAAACTGTTGCTTGGGCTTAAATTGTTGTCGCTCTACATGATCCTGGTGGTTTCATTTTTCTCTTTTGTCTGTAAAAAAAAAAATCCTATTTCTAATGTGGGCTCCAAATTTACCCTTTACTGCTAGCCTCGTGGTCGTCATTTGACTGGAGCCGAACGCTAGGGGAGATGTTACACTTCCTTAGTCCACTCCTTTATACAGGCTATGGGGGGCACAGAAGTGGGACAAATGGGGGGAGAGACAATTGGACATTTTTGGGAACAGCAGTGAGACAGGTAAGGGGGACAAAGGGGACCAGGCTTGAACTGCAGGCTACACCTCACTCCGCTGCCGTGGGACATTTTTGGCACGTTGGACATCATCATGATGTGGAGAGCTCGAAGGAGATGAACTGCTTTAGCCTCTCCAGGTACTGCGCATAGAGTTCGATGTCGTTGTGTCCTGCCCCTTCCACCCACAGAGGCTCAACAGCACGTGGGCAGCGCTCGTACATGGCCAGCCCGTGGGAGAAGTCGATGACCTCGTCCTCTGTCCCATGGATGACCAGCACCGGGGACGCCACCTTGGACACTTTGTCAATACTGCGGTGAGACGGGGACACGCACAGAGGAAGGACGATTAGAAATAGGTTTGTGGAGGTCACTCAATGAGCTTTGGTCTTGGGTAAGTGAGCATATGAATGAAGGCAGATTTGTGAATAGAAAAGCTTGCTAATATGTACTATTCAAGTGAAACTAAACACAATCAGTCATCAAGCAAATCATGTTTTCGCTACTAAACTGCATATGGTGCTTTAATTGCATTATTTGTTGTTAGTTTTATTTGCAGCCTTTTGGTCAAAAATTCATAAAAGAGAGTGTGTCCTGGCTGCAGTGTTGCACTGCTATTTTAAATACTTTGTGACATCACACATGACTTGATTACAGCCGAGTGTGATTAGACCAATCACACCGTTCCTCAAATGTCCCGTCCTCCCCCCTTACTTTCTTCTCGAGTCCTCCTGGTACTTCCCAGTTTAGCAGCTTCATTTAAAATGTAGTTGGTGGAGCAGTGTAGGTGTTTACCTACACTTACCTACACTTTATGTTAATGTTGTGGATCAGATAATCGTCTTATGATATTGTGTGCATATGTGAGTTTTTCCTCATGCTATCAATAGTGTTTTTTTCATTAGATTAAGGTGGACCTTGTGGTCTTGTGATTAAAGCTGGGGTTTGAAGAGAAAACTGAATGCCCCCCATAGATTGTTGCAAAAGCAATTTGTTTTTAGTTGTTTCTTCTTTTTTAGTAAAAAAAACAACTAATAAGACTGTGCTGTGTGCATCTAATTGTCAACCATTTTATGGACAAACACACTGACAGGAGAGCATGTTGGATGTGCAATGACAGTCCAACCATACTTCATGTCAATGTCAGGAAAAAATTATCTTATGAATGTGATATGATGTGAACTAGTGATGTGTCAAAGGGATTGTGATAGGAGGAACTACCGGTACTTAGACATTACACTACCAGTCAAAAGTTTAGACACACCTTCCCATTCAATATTTGTTCGTCCTTATTATTCCTCAAAGTTGTCACCCATCGCTTTGTTTTCAGTCACCTGAAATGGTTTTTACTTCACAGGGAAGGTCAAGAAATATAAAAAAAAATGGTGTTCAAATCAAGAGGTGACTATTTTTCTAAAACAAGTTCAGTTCTTTTGTAATGAAAATAAAGAGAAAACAACAATGAAAAAGTGTGTCAACATTTCTGACTGGTGGTACCTACATCCTTCTTTCAAACAGCACCCCAGCTATATCAGTGCCCAGCCCTATTTGAGATGTGAGAATTTAGGACCGATGAGAATAAGGATGGACGTTTAAAGGCACATGCCCATCATGCAGAGGAGGAGTGAGTTTAGGAGTCTGGTGATGTGGTGCTGGTACCTGGGGAAGGCGTCAAAGCAGTACGTCTTGCGCGTGTCTGGGAAGGCCACCCTGAGTCCGGACATGAGCGGGGAGTGAAGGATGACAGCCGCACACTCGTACCGCGCCGCCAGGTCTACGGTGGGCACGGTGCCAATGCTCTGCCCATACAAGATGATGTTCTCTGGGGCCACGCCGTACCTACAAGAGCATATGGTTCTTAGTTACATTTACATAAACTGGACTTATGTTGTTACTATGGTTGTCAAAAGTATTGAAAATCAGATAGAAGCCAAGAAGTAAAGAAAGTACTATTATTCAGTGTTGAAAAGCACATTCTATTGTCTAAATAAAAAGTGTTTGAATTATCATCATGACATCAGAATCTGTATTGAGTCTAGTCTTTAGTATTGAAATTAGGTTTGAAATATTAGTATCGTGACACTATTTGGCACTGTTACATTTAAATAAATACTAATACTAGGTAGAACAGATACTGAAACAAGTAACTTATGTGAAAAGGCTTACAGATTACAGATAAAACTGGACCTTTCCTGAATAGTTTTACAGTGGTCCATCTCAGAACTATACACTGGGCACTATGTAGCTTTTCTGGTGAGCAGTCTGCCATCGTGGAGAATATTTTTTGCTTTGCCTGAAATGTTCCCCATTATGTCAATAAACTAAAACATATCTTGTATTTACTCCATTGTATCTGTTAATTGTTTAAAAATAAATTATGTTCTAACTGTGAGGCAGGTCACCTCTTCATAGATATGACCTGTTCATCTATGGAATGCCACCAAGCCAAGTTACAGGAAAAGTTATGTAATGCACCTTTATTTATTTTCTGAATTGCATTGGATCCTTTAACAAGTGTTTTAATCCTCAACGTGTTATCAAAATTGGTACTGACTGAGTATCAGACCTTATTCCTTATGGCAGTAATTTACACAATTTCAATAATCACATAGCTTCAGTCAGTGGAATAAATGAGTTCAACGCTATCTTTTTATCGTCTATATTTTCTTAAGCAATTTCGCACTTCAAAATGTGTTGTCATGGCAGGCCTAGTGGTAGAAATACTTAAAGTTACAGTTAAAAATACTGCCTTTGATCATATAAGCCAACACAGCAGGAAGTCTGAGGGCCAACAAAAATGAGCCTGAGCCACATTTGGCTCCTGGGCCAAAGTTTAGATTCCCCTGATCTAAACTATATATTACATACCGTAATATGTTTTTGGCAGTATAATACCTACTGTACATTATGACTGGTATGGTTGTCCTTCCCCAACTAATAATTGATAGCAAAACTAATTTGTACAAGTATCAACTATCAATACTGACTGCTCCACTCTAAATCAGAACTAAGACCACATGGTAATATATACTAAAGAAACATCTGCTGTATAGACATTTAAGCGTTGTAACACTAGTAACTGGTAGCAACAGGCAGGGCATCTGTTCATTAATTTAATTAATCACGTCACAACTAAATGAAGCAATAAACCAAAATAAGTAGCATTATCCAAAAGCCTGTGTCTATACTCCATGTGATGCTTAACATTGTGATGATTTTGCAATACACTCTTGAACCATGAGTAATATGTTTTCAGTGAAAGCAGGGCTGCCAGGTGACCCGACAGAGTACACATCCTCGAGAGCACATTGCTCATGAGGAGGACAGGCATTTCACACAGTAGGCTATTCTGTGAGGCTGCAATGTCCAGTGTCCAGTCACATACCGGCTCTTATCTTATCTCTTATCTCCTGCAATAACCACAATTAGTAAATGCTGTTTAAGACACAAAGACCAGCCAAAAAATATTATTCATCAAGAATCAGCATAGGTCTAGTGCAGAGAGTAGACATGCCCATTTTGTTAATTTTTAAAAGTGCATATGACAGTGTACACTACTCGTTTCATAAAAAATAATTAACATGATTATATTTAAGAGTGCACTAAAAATATTGTCTAGGTTTTTATTTTATTTTTTTTAAATAAAATTATTATTTTATTTATTATTTTTAATTATTATTTTATTTTATTTATTTAATTCTGGTGGCATTTATAATTTTACTTCCTGGTTGGGCATGGGGAGCAGATAAGACATACATAGAGTCAAGTCCATAACTGTTATCTTATAAGACCTAACATGCAAAATTGACTTTTCAGAGCCATGTTTAACCATGTTATAGCTGTTTCCCCTTCTCGGTGACCCTCTAAGATTGCTCAAACATGCGCAAATGACTCCAAATACAACTTCAATCACTTATTTTCCAGACACCATATTGCCGATCAACCCCCGTTTTCACCACTACTGCTCTGTATGTACTTGTTCTCCAATTCTGACTTGTTTCTTGTATTAAGTTGATTTAGATGAATATTGACATTTAAAATGTGAAAATGATAACATAATGATTAATTTGGATATACAACAGCCTCGAGCACAGCATGACTATAGAACAGCCTCAAGCATGATAGGTGTACTTTAACAAGGGCCAAATTGTGCCTTAATGACACAGTAGTTATGTTTAGACCAATTAAAAATGGTCCTGTTTTGGAAAATGAGGGTTTAAACTGCCAGAAAAATACCTTTCTAACTTGTCTCTTTATTTTACATAGAGGTTTCAGTGTTGTTGACATAGATTGAGGTACTTTGAGGTATGGTACTTATATACCATATTTTTTGTACTTTTCTTTACAACTTTTTTCAAGAAAATGGAGCTTCCCTAATGTAAAACTATGATATTTATTAACCACAGGTACTATTCCACCAACTTTTTTATTGAATCAATGTAAACTTCTTGGCCATGAATCATATATTATTACTGTAGTTTTTAGTAAAACTTAAGTCTGCCCCTCTAACCCACTGTGAGCCACAGGCAGGCCACAGAGTCGTGCCCACAAGAACTATATCTCAAACATATTCAAATTCTGGAGATTCTTAACGATTTTTCCAGGAGCAAATTAAAAATGGATTAAGCCCAGATGCCCCGGGGGAGGAGCTAATGGCCGCTACAGGGCAGGACAGGAGTAGCAGGATTCATCTGCCAAAAACAAACACATCTGTGACATTCAGACTCAAGTCAATACAGCACTCACCTGTGGCAAGGACAAGAAAGTCTATAATGAGATTCTGAAGTAATGACACTGTTATTTGTAAAATCCCTCAGTCGTCCAGGTAGAATCCATAAAATGACACTGTCTCACCAGTGTTCACCATCTCACTAACCCGCTCAGGAGGCCAGTGTGGTTGTGGGCACTTTTCCACATTCTGCATGGCTATACTGGCCTTCAGGACTTAATATTAAGGAATTGTAAAGGAGATTCTGAATCACAACGGGACTTCCTGAATAAATGCAATGATTTTTGGTTTAAGGCTTGTGAAGGAGCAGATTTTTATTGAATTTCCTAGAGAACCTCTGTCTCAGCAGCTTCCCACTGGGCCTATCCATCCCCCTCTCTCCAATCATTGTCCAGCCTGGTGAGCTAATATACAGACATCTACATGCTCATACAGGCTGATACAGCATTATTAGCTCACAGGTTTAGCACAGTTTCCAACCCGTGCACTGCCTGCAATAAACTTTTATGTGGTTTCCAGGAAATTACGTGTATATGAGGGAATTTAGGGGATGGTTCAAGCAACAGGTCCAGGCTGAGGTCCATAGAGTGCAGTATAGAGCAAAAGCTGTGTATCACTAGTTGTAGACACGGTATAAGCGCTCCTGTACCGTGCAGAAGCGGAGCACGGAGCACGGAGCACAGTACTCACTTGTTCCGAAGCACCTGCCAGGCGGCCTCGATGTCGGCGTACAGGTTCTTCTCAGACGGCCTGCCGCTGCTCGCTCCGTAGCCGGCATAGTCATAAGAGAACACGTTACAGTTGATCCTGGAGCCCAGTCCAATGTAAAAGCTGCACATTTGGCCAAGGTCCACGGCATTCCCGTGAGAAAAGAGCAGTGTATAGCGGCTGTTAGGCGCGCAGCGCACGAACATGCAGCAGACGCGGTTCCCTCGGGAGCTTCTGGTGCTTAGCACCTCCACAGCATCCAACTCCCTCTGGGAGTACTGCCAGTCCGCCCGCTCCGTCAGGTGCAGGTTGGTGGCCCCGTTAGCATCCGTGTGCATGGAGTAGGTGGGCTCGGGCGGGAGGAAGGCCAGCTTAGCGGCAATGCGGCTGGGACAGGGCGGGCAGCAAAAGAGCCAGCACAGCTCGCCCAGGGAGAAGCCGTTCATCCTGGGACCCTGCTCGGGCATTTGGCCTCGGTGTAGTGTTAAAGGAGTCCGGGGAAACACAGGTGGTAGTAGCGGTGCTATTTATCAGACGAGTACATGCTGGAGGAGAAAGTAGCAGTAGTATCTTTGAGGGTGACAGGTGCACAATGCTAACAGCTAATGGCTAAACCTGGTGCCTACGGCACACTTTGTTCAAATGATTTCTTCAGATCCGCCGTATAAAATCCTGTGAACACGGATCGACCTCCAACTCATGTTTTCTTTGTTTAAAAACGCAATTTTGAGAGAAGAAAACACCGTGCTACTAATAGTTGCAGGATATCCGCACAACACAAAGCTGAGCTTCCGTGTATCGACTTGGCGTGTGTCGCACATTGATGACGTAGCATATTTTTGATAAAAAAATGTGTGTATATATGTGTGTGTGTATATATATTTATATATACACACACACACACACACACACACACACACACACATATATATATATATATATATATATATATATATATATATATATATATATATATATATATATATATATATATATATATATATATATATATATATATATATATATATATATATATATATATCTAAAGAGGTGTAGGCTAAGTCAAATTCTTCCCAAAATCCAGACAGCCCCTTCTGGGGACCATGTAGCTATAATTGAATGAAGAAGATACAGTGGAGACCCTGCAGGACCCCGGGGTAGCAGCTTCCAGGCTGGTCAGGTGTCAGCACTGTCAGCAGGTGTAATCACAGACCATTAGCAGAGAGCAGACAGCAGCTGTGTGGCCGTGCAGACAGGAGCAGGGATAATAGCACCATTACACTTTAGATCAGATTATCAACTCTGCATGGGCAGTCAGAAGAGTTCTCTCTGCAGAGTGCCTACTACTGTGTTGGACTCAACAAGAGGCACTATGTCTCACACTAAATGAAACTTACATTTAAATGTATGGCACCTAAACATTATGCATGGATGTGTTGAAATCACTAACAGTTCAATAATCATTAATGAAGTATCCGGTGCAAGATGTACACTTAAACAATCAGATCAACACTCCAGACGTTCCTGACGGTGGCGTCAGAGAACAGCTGGCCTTATAATATTGTATAATATTCCACTTAGAAACTCCTCAAACTCTTTCCACACTCAGTTGTGGTAAACCGCATCTGACGAAAGGAAATATGATCACTACCAACATCCTCACCTACACATTGCCCATCACACAACAACTACTGTAATTAGCTAATGATTCCACTAAGGGATCAAGTATAGTTTAGAATCTCTGGAATATAAGTATAAAGGAGGCGAAACAAGTTCATATTTGCTGGTTTGAGATTAAAGCATCATGGAGGATTTGGGGAGGCACATTTCAGATAAACCTGTCAATTTGGAGACACACAGGCTGCAAACACTGGCCCTGCACCACCAGGCAACCCCACCACCAGCTCCATTCCCAGACAGAGCACACAACAACAGCTTATGCAAATCCACATATCTCCCTCCTCACACTCTCCGCAGAGCAGTGACAGGCCTGCAGTGCATGTTTAAGCCCACTTCAAATCAAACTGTTTTCCCCTATATGAGTCATGATGAACCGGCTCACTGCACTGCCTGATGATGCCCTAACCACGCTAAAAGTACACAGGGACGATCTGGGTCTGTCACGATCATAACTTTTGATGGATATATTGTTTCATAAAAATATCACAATAAATGATAACATTGAAAACCATTTTAGGCTACAGATTTTTGTAACACTACTGTAAACTCATATACCTTATAGTAGCAGGTGCAATTCATACAAAACACTATGTACAATGTGTAAAAGCGTGCTGATACTTATGATGAGTTATTGATATAATTATTTGACCCAGTACTACGCATATGTTGAATACCACAAAGAAACAAAGAAAAAAAGTACTACTAGAGCAAGTATACACAATAAATACTGACCCCTCGTTTATTTAATGATAAGTCCATATCGTAATTATATTGGCCTATAGGAGGGGAAGATCCGGTGCTGGGCTCTCGAGGGATCACTGGAGATCAGGAGGAGTAATGCCAGACAAATGTCAGCTCCACTGAGTTCTTCTCAGTATCAGGTTTCTCCAGCCTCCATCGCACGCTTTGTACAGGCTTTAAAGGGCTAAGCTGCTTTCTCTCTCTCTCTCACACACACACACACGCACACACACACACACACACACACTTTTTCACACTCTATTCTGTCATCTCTCTCTCGTGCAGATAGAATTTGCAGGTGAAGTGCTGAGCAAAAGCTTATCCTCACTCTTCTTATCTCCCCTCTCTTCCTCCTCTCCACTCATCCATCTCTCTTCCACCCCAGCCTGTACAACACCCATCCTCCTCTACACCTTTTCACCTCTTGCACCTGTTCTCTTGATAATACATACATTTGTTTTTTCATCTGTTTTTACTTGAGCACACTGATTAGATTGACTTTTATATGTATTAGGTCCATAAACTGTGTATATTAAAAAATCAACATTTAAAGCTCTTACTAACTCTGGCTCCCATTATTATTAGTTTCATTTTATTTAAAACAAGGACAGAAAACATTGGACTCATAGAGAAAAGAAGCTCTGTGCCAGATCTAGCTGCACCTACTTTCCATCTGTAGTCCTTGGGTAGGTACAAAATACATTAAGAAAACTATTTACACTATTTTAAAAAATACTCATATTCATTGTCATCAACATCCTTCAAAATGCACATTCACCAAACTCATCACCATATTCATCCTTCAAAATATAATTCATCAACAACACCATCAAGACAAATGTCACATGTCAAAACAATATATTTACATCTACACAACACATCTATAGTACAATCAGTCAGAATGTTGCCCATAGACACAATCAGACACATTGACTTACATAGGAATATTGTGGCCCCTATCTGCTGCTGTAAGGCTTGTCATTTTGGTCTTAAATTATTCATATTAACCTGCTCTACATGAACTTGGTGTTTTTATTTTGCTATTTTGTCTGTTAAAAAAAAAAATCCTATTCTGAATATAGAGCTGGCTCCAAATTCTCCCCTATAACTGTTAGCATCACGGCATAAAGGTAAAGCCTGAAGTGATATTATGTCAGAATGAAGACAGAGGGTCCATCCCCAGGAAATCTGACACAAAGTAATTTCCTCTTCTTTTATTTATTTTGTAATGTTTTGTGTGTGTGTTTTATATTACTAAGTAGATTAAAGCATGTGGAATTTTATATGAATATGTTATTTATCTTTTTATGTCTGCACTTTGGAGCCCTCTACACCAGACCAAGGCAAGCCCCTAGGTGACCTATTGCCTACATAGAGATGCTATGGCTTTACCTGTGATGTTCTGCATGTGGCATTACACATATTTATCTCCATGGAGACACTTACAGGTCAGCTCTGTAAAGAAGACTACACTAAGAATGGAGTTTTTTTCAAGGCAATTACAATCACTAGGAATTTAATAAATACAAGAAATATGTTAATGGAATACTGTGGAGAATTTCAGGAAAAGCAACAATCTCCATGGATACAAGCACATGACAAATCCCTCACCAGAGGTAAAGTGACTTGCTCAACAGCACAGCAACAGTAAAAGGCTTTCTTTGACTTTTTCATTTCCACCAGTTCACTTCCTTTAACCTTTGATCCTCTGATGCAATCTTTTCTACAGATAATGGTGTTTTTGAGCTGTCCACGTGTACGTGTACCAGCCTTTTCGTGCCTTGCCCTAGTGTTAAATCAGTGGTCGGTTGCATCTTTATGCTCTGCCAACATTGTACAGCCTGGTACGGGGCATTCCGTGTTTTAACGATATCATGATGTTATATGATGAATGCATTTTAATTTATCTCTTTCTCCTCAGTGCATGTCTAGCCTTTAAGAGCACGTAAATCACTGAAATGGTTTCCTGGTTAGAGAAGAGGAGTACATCTTGAGTGGCAGTATTATTTATATATGTTCAGTCTGACTTTTGGATAAGGCTTTTTTTTCTTTTTTTCTTTTTCCTTTTTCTGAGAATTATCACATTGACTGTCAGAAACAAACACCTTTAAATAACCTGTACCTGATTTCCGCCCCCATGAATTTCAGCAGAATTTGTCCTTGTTGTTTACCGTAATTGGTCTCTGAAAGTTGTGAAAAGCGCTCGCAGTGAATAATTTGAATTCTTGGAAAGCATAACATAAGTTAGGAATAATTTTAGACCATTGCAAAACATTAACTAGTTCTGTTTTTCATGTATTTAAGACTGGAAAAAGTTAAGATGGATTCACTTGTTTTTATTATTATTCCATATAACATTTCTAAAAAGCAAAGAGACTGAAAATAATAAAATTACTTTACACCATCAACTGCAAAACACTAGGTCCATTAATGGCTCCACATGACGACTCATATTCTGAAGTCATTTTAGTCTTTTATTAATTTTTTTTCCTGTGTTCTCCAGTTGTGAGCACCAGCTGGCCCCTCAATGAAACATTAAACCCCCAGACTGCGAGGGGAGAATGCGGCCACAGTGTTCCCAGAGACGGTGTTCCTCATGGGCAGCTGCTTGCACCAGGGTCCCTCTAACTGCGATATTTACACCCAAGGGAGGAGCAGAGGTGGGTACAACAGCTAAAAATTGTCCTAAAACTTTTCCTGGAGAGGGTCCGCAACCTGTTTGTCTCCATGGAGATGTTAATGCTTTGGTCTGAATTGCCCAGAGTATGGCATTAAACTAACCTTTCTTGAATTTATTCAAGTACAGGTGTAATTTGTTGCTCAAAAATATCTCTCCTTACTGTGAGTGGGGTCGCCTCTCAATGAATCTAACCTGTAATTTGGCTTACAAGTCTCCATAGAGATTCTTGAAGTTTATGGCCATACTGTGGAAAATTCTTAGCACATCCTCACGGAAACAAGCAGGTGACAGATCCTCCACCAGACAAGTTACACAATGCATTTTTAAAGGCACTGATTTTGTTTTAAAAACATGAAAAAACACTCATTCAAAACAGTTTGAGTATTCTAAAGTTATTCCTGACTTACCTTATGCATTCAGAAAATCCTAATCATTAATTGACATGAGTTTACAAGCAGTTTAGCATGCTAACCACTCACTTCCTGATTTTCCAACAATAGAATGTTTCCAGTTGCGGCAGACAGCGTGCAGTGGACATATTTTGACCTCAAGAGCTGCTTATAGAGTATATCTGCACCGGCGCCAACTCAAATGTACTCAATACATGGGAAAAAATTGGATAGGCCCACTTGACCTAGTTTTCTGGTTCATGGTCCATCCAAATGTTATTGCTTTGCTTGGAATGTTCCACAGTATGGTATAAATTTATCTACCTCTCCTTTATCCAATTACAGGCTTTTATTGCCAAAAAATACTCGGTTTGGTGGAGTCATCTGCTTGTTTCCAGTGAGACTGCTAAACCTTATGCCATGTTGTGGAACATTCTAGGCAAAACAAGTGACTCATGGTAGCTTAAACGGCCCATATTGCACTATTTTCAGATCTGTTATAATGTTTTCTCATCACAAACATACAGAGAGTTGTGTTTGGAAGTGGTTCAAGTGTTTTTAAATTCTGTACATCCACGCTAAAATCATTTGGAAGATTTCAGCCCTGGAATTGCCCATTTCTGCTGAACTAAAGGTAAAAACTTGTGAACTACCGCTTCATGACATCACAAGGTGGAACAGAGCATTTTGATTGTTGGAGATGTAGACAGACTAATCATAAAGGGTTACTCAAACATGTGAATGAAACAAAACATAACTCCAGGTATGTTTTTGATAAGGTAACAGCATTATAACATGGCTTAAAGCTCACAAGAGTGTTTTAATGGATTGTGGGTTCGAAAACTTGAGTCATTTGACAATAACTTATCTTATTTGTCTTTTCTAAATAGATTAAAATAGTAATTTCCTCACTGTGGAACAAATAAAAGTTTACCTGAACTTATTGTACATCGAAATGAAATATGTGCATAACTTTATTTGCTTACACATAATCAGCAATCCCCTATAGTTCTTGTGTACGCCCACTGATAGTGGTGCATGAGTGGGAGAGACGGACACCGAAGAGGACCATGGTGACGTGTAACAAAGAAGTGTTTATTGCCACAAGCACAGTCTGTTACACAAAAGAACGGCCACATTGGAGCACTTTATACAGGGCTGAGTGTACACAGACAGACTAACTAATGCCAGAGTTACGTATGTACCACACTGCACACAATATCATTAGATCTACACAAAACATGGACTGTGTGAAAGAACAACAGTTACATAAAAATCACCTTTATTTACAAAAACATTGAGTGGAGATTTTAGCAAAAGCCTGTGTCCGAGCCATCCCACAGCAGTGCGCACAAGTCCACGGCCCCCAAATGGCAGCAGGTCAGCGGGGGCGTCTTGAGGAGCACTCCAGAATGCAAAGAACCACCAGGAGGGCTCTTCTTTCTGCGATTGTGGTCTGCTTTAATAACGTAAGCTTTATGAAAATGACTACATAGAGTGAGAGAGGTAGTCTGGCTAACCTCTTTGAATTCTGTACAGTGAAATTTTTCCTGGGACAGCCTAGGCCTAATGCAGTATTAGGATTCCCCCAGTCCCCCTGCTTGTGTTTGCACAACCGAGCTGTCAAATGGAAACATGGTAAGATAGTTCCATAGTCAAACTTTCTGAGATTAATAGGATGAGTCTTGCTGGCTTTAGAATTAGCATCTTGATTGGATGGTACAAATAAATATTGAATGCATGTACTTGTGTTACATAAATCTCCACCTCACTGGATGGTTCTTGGACAAGAGAAAACAGCGAAACACACGTCTAAATTTCAGTCCTCTTAAAAGGCATGTTTCAAACCAGGAGTCAGGAACATGTTTTAGTTTGAACCTTTTGCCCTGCCGACTTAGTCCTTCCCACCACTGTGACATTGCACCATTAAATGTGCATTATGTAACTTTTCTGGAAGAGGGTATGCCACCTGCTTCTCTCCATGGAAATGTTATTGCTTCACACTATGACATTAAACTTACGGTCTCTATCTCCATGGAGACAAGCAGGTGATGCCACCAGGCCAAGTGACAGGTTGGATCTGTGATAAGGACCCGCTGACAGAAAGTATGCTTGTTTTTCCAAGCTGTTTTCTTAGCAATAAAAACCGAAATAAATGCAAGACAGATCAGTTTAAATGCTGTGGAAGATTCCAAGGAAAGCACTAACATATTCATATTCAGCAGGTGGCTGACCCCCCACTAGAAAAGAACACCCTTACCAAAAATCTAGAGTCCATTTCACAAATTTTGAACTCCTCAGTGTGTTTGTATATGTGAGTGAGTACAAGACCTACAACTGTAAATGATCTGATTGGAAAGTAACTGCCATAGGGCCAAAATGTCCTTCACAGTCCCATCCTCAGTTCCTCCTATGCGACAAAGCATGTCAAAATAGGTATGGGTCAAAAAAGTGACAGAAAAAGGTTCCTACAGTGTGGAACCCATATTCCCGGGTGTTTCCAGGGACTGGTTCAATGTTAATTCTGATAGGCACTCCAGGTCCATGCTTAGTCCATGGATGAGTGCACACAGAGCACTGTGAGCAGATGAAGGAATGGTCAAAGAGGAGAGCATTGCTTTGGAATGCTTCAGAAATCATCACACAACAAACTGTCCACAATGTACATAACTGGATGCTGTACAAAACACTGCTGTCAGGCTGGTTAAGGTGTGTGCTGAATGGGTGCATTGGACCTTTTAGAGAAAGCCACAGTGTTGCTCTGATGCAGGTTCCTGGAGAGCACAGGCCATGGACACAGAGGTGGAGCTTCAGTGCACTGAGGAGTGGATGAGGTATGTGCTGCTCATGACACTGAGTTGACCAGTCCACAGGAAGGGGCAGGGCTACTCAGAAAAGGGAGGGAACATTCCCAGGTCTGCGAAGTCCTCAATGTTGTAGTTGGCTGTGCCCTGGGTGGGGTCTCCTGCCATCGGCAACATGTCCTGTGGAGGAGCACATCATCAGCACAGAACTCCTACTGTGAGAGGGCCTACAGACTAGAACTAGACAAGACCTCTACAGGAGCTGCTGTTTTTATGTTACCTGACTGAGGGGGTGGAGTGTGTACGTCACCTGGAAGACCTCGTTCTGGCTGGGGGTGGAGTATGGATATTACCTGGAACAGCTCTCTTTGGCTGGAGATGTATGTTACTTGGAAGACCTCACTCTGGCTGGAGGTGTATGTTATCTGGAAGACCTCGCTCTGACTAGGTGTATGTTACTTGGAAGACCTCGCTCTGTCTGGAGGTGGAGTGTGTATGTAATCTGGAAGACCTTGCTCTGGCTGGAGGTGTATGTTACCTGGAAGACCTCGCTCTGGCTGGAGGTGGAGTGTGTATGTAACCTGGAAGACCTTGCTCTGGCTGGAGGTGTATGTTACTTGGAAGACCTCGCTCTGGCTGGAGGTGGAGTGTGTATGTAACCTGGAAGACCTCGCTCTGGCTGGAGGTGTATGTTACCTGGAAGACCTCGCTCTGGCTGGAGGTGGAGTGTGTATGTAACCTGGAAGACCTCGCTCTGGCTGGAGGTGTATGTTACCTGGAAGACCTCGCTCTGGCTGGAGGTGTATGTTACCTGGAAGACCTCGTTCTGGCTGGGGATAGAGTGTGTATGTTACCTGGAAGACCTTGCTCTGGCTGGGGGTGGAGTGTGTATGTTACCTGGAAGACCTCACTCTGGCTGGGGGTTGAGTGTGTATGCGTCTCTCCTGTCTGCTGGGTGTGGTGTTGGTTCTGCCACTGGGACCACACCTCACTGGGTCGTCCCTGGAACTGTGCACTATTCTGGCTGCTCTCTCCAGACACGTCTAAACACAGAGCGACACAGACCCTTAGTGTTACAGGTGTTGTTCTCTTGTGAGGTGAAAAGAAGACAGGATGGAGGGTTACAGACCATTTAAAAATGCTGTATAAGAAGGTTAGTTTAGGAATGATATACCACTGTCCCAGTAGGGAAATTTGTCCTCTGCATTTGACCCATTTTTCACTAGGTTAGGGAGCAGTGGATTCTAGAGTACAGCCCCCAGGGACCCATTTCTAGAACTTGAGCAGGGCTTAGTCAAATCTACCTAAGTTGGAGGATTTGACTCATTGGATTTGACTCATGTTGGAGGTTGATGGGGAAAATCCACTCAGATAAAATGAAAAACATGGATGGGAATCCAGGGAATGGACTGAAGAATTAAGCAAATTGAAACAGACACAGTGAGATCCATCTCCACAATATATTCATAATCAATGTGATTTACCAAAGGCAGTGGTGCGGTTGGTGAGCCCGGAGTAGGCGTTGCCGCTGGGGGAAGATGTGGCAGGTGACGACAGGGGGCTGTAGGAGGCAGGGTCTGTCTGATAACTGTGCCCGGAGCTGATCCCAAAGGGACTGGACTGGGCTTTACTGGACTGTGGAGGACAAGATACTCACATAAATGGGCTATGGAGCTAGTATACAAACAGTATGTATTCCACTTTATAAGTCTACCTTCAGCTTCACTGGTCATTAGAGAAGAAAAAAATCTATTGAAAATTAATTTAACAGAAATTAAAGTAAGATAATAAAATACCATTTAAATAAACAAATAAGTAAATGAAACCAAGTAAATTATTGAACCTTTCAGAATTGACACATAGTTCATAATTAACTTACAATGGATGTATTAATATTGGTCATCAATCTATATGTAAAACTATAAATATTCAAGATAATGTTGGCCAAAGACCACATGTGACCACATGGGAGCACTATCAGAGCCTGATTAAAAAACATAACAGTGACAGTGTGTTCAGACCTGTCCAGAGAAAGGGGGGCGGGTCCCAGACCAGCCCACCTGCCCAGGGTTCAACTGTCGGGAGATCTGAGCCAGATTCTGATTGGTCGATGCTGACGGCTGAATGTCATTCACACCTGGGACGTGGATCACTGAGGAACTGTGAGAAAGTACACAGGCGTTTGGCATTAAAAGTACAGTCTTCAATACTTTCAGATGCCCTTATCGCAGATTTGTTCAGGTGAGATGGGTAAAGATAACATGTCTGTTGTTATTGTGATTATATTTATAAATGGTATACAGGAGTGATGATGAATTCATACCATACAGTTTAGTAGGTTTATTGCACTAGTAAAATATGTACTACTTTATCTTAACCCTATAACGCCAAACGTATCATATTTGATACATGAGTTTTTCAGCCCTCCACATGAGCAGTGTGACATTTTTTTCCCTGAAAAACCTGATGTATACAATCAGATACATGCAGTGCACAAATAATCCAACAGTGGGTGTGATTCACTGATTAGAGGGTGCTCCAGTGACAATACAAGATTGCCATAAATAATAATATATGGAAAATGATATTTTAATTTTTTTGTTTGTTTGTTTAGAGGGACCAATAAAGGCTCCAAGTTCAAAGAATTGGAATTTTCTGCCAATTATTTAATGGTGTGGGCTTTACAGGGTTAAGTATAGGTTAAACCCCATACACATTTTTTCCCATGTATTTTAGCAAAATGTGTCTTGCCCCAGTACATACATGTTGTATAAGCCGCTCTTGAAGTCAAACTATGTCAGCTTTGTGCTGTCTTCATCTAACTATAAAGCTTTTTTTGTCCGATGATCATGAAGTATGTGTTAGCATGTTAGCTGTTGTTAGCTTTATTGTGATGACAAAACTCCACTCTGGCTTCTGAAAGTTGTGTTTAGAAACCCATCGCTGTAAATAATAACTTTGGACCTCTGCAAAATCAACTAGTCCTGTTTTTCATGCTTTTAAGACAGTAAGAATTTGGCAATTAGCAAAATAAGACCTTTTAATCTATATAAATCATTAAAAAATGTAACTCATAATGTTATGTTTTTGTGCAGTTTACATATTAATGACACATACCTGAAGCTCTTCCCTGAGTGTCCCTGTGTGAAGGAACTCTGGGAGTACAGCTGTCCTCCTGCTGTGGACGAGGGCACCAGCATCTTCTTGTCCCCGGCTGGGAAAGAGACAAATCTCTCCTAAATCTCAGTCCTCTTAAAAGGCCTCTACCTGATTTCAGACATGTTTTAGTTTGAACCTTTTGCCCTGCCTACTTAGTCCTTTGTGCCACTGTGATATTGCACCATGACACAGATTAAAGATGCATTATGTAACTTTTCTGGAAGAGAGTATGCCACCAGCTTGTCTCCATGGAGATGTTGCTTCACACTATGACATTAAACTTACTGTCTTTATCTCCATGGAGACAAGCATGTGACACCACCAGGCCAAATACTAGGTCGGTTCTGTGAAAAGCTAACAGAAAGTATATTTGTTTTTTCCAGGTATTTTCTTAGCAATAAAAACATAATTAATGCAAGACAAATCTGTTTAAATACTGTGGAAGATTCCAAGGAAAGCAGTAACATATTCATGAGACAAGCATGTGGCTGACCCCCCACTAGAAAAAACTAGAGTCCATTTCACAGTTACTGAACCCCTCAGTGTGTTTGTGTATGTGAGTGTGTAAGTATAAGACCTACAGTTGGAGATGGCCGAGTACATCTCGGCGAAGCGTGGATCCCGGTCCTGGGGAAACAGCCCCTCAGACTTGTCCATGGTCTTTCCGGCCTCGTGGACTCCACTGCTGACGCTGGCCACTGGAACCTGAGGGCCCCCATACACACACATACACTATTATAGACACACTCTGTGTCTTTAGGCCAGACACTTCACTTTTGCTTTGCTTTTTGCGTGGGTTTGTGCATGAATGACTGGCGATGGTCAGAGGGGCCAATGGCACAGATAGGTAGACTTGTTTCCATCAGTCTGCCACAGGGCAGCTGTGGCTACAAAAATAGCTTATCACCACCACCAAGTGCGGAATGAATGAAAAATTACTACAGTGAAGGTGGTGGTTATTGACGTCTTCCATATTTATCTAAAATGTCAGAAGTAGTAAACACAGAAAAAAATATTGAATGAGAACATGTCTAAACTTTTGAGTGGTGGTGTATGTACCACATACACACACATACATCCATACATACAAGTGTTAGGTAATGGCAGGACAAACACATCTGTCCTAGTGCAGGCACACGCGTTCATCAAGCCAGTAATGCTGCTTGGAACCATGACAGAGGCAGACAATGAGAAGCAGATGGAGCCAGCACGCCATCCTCCCACGGCGGAAACAGGGGCATAGTCCACTGCTCCTCATCTGGCCCTGCTGGTCAGGATGTTTTCAATAATACTTGTGTCGACTTAGACGTTTGTCGTCAGAGATTTTGCCAGTGGAATGTTTTGTTGGACAAAAAGTATAATGATAAAAACATAATCAAAAAGGAGTAGTGTCAGCAGTGACTAAACAGAACTGGGAATAGCCAAGTTGAACTGTAAACTAAGTTTCATGCACTGACGCAGTGAAAAGTTCCTAGCTTTCACAAACCCTTTGGTAAATGAGAAAATCGTAAATGATCAGGTTTATACGGCACTTTTATACTAGTGATGGATTATCTGTGTAATCTGAGGATTTTTCCAGTAATGTCTTTTCAAACAAACTCTTGAAAATTTTTAAATAGAAGAGCAGTTACGGTAAAATACGTCTGTAACTTTACTTAATCATGCAACAAATGATTTTATATATCAGATAAACACAATTTCTTATTACTTTTACAAAAACGTAGTAAATTTTATGATCTTAACTTAGAGAGGAGGTATCAATTTTATGGGGTATTCATGGTTACCACCATATTTAGATCACCATGTTACCTACCAAATTCACCGAAAGCATCTCAGCATATTTAAGTAGTTCTAGTTTCATTTTTGATGCCGAATCCCTGCTCCCCTCACACTCCCTTCAGAGCACAAACAGTGTACCTTCCATTAATGAAAGTATCTCACATTGCGTCAGGTTTGTCAAGTTGTAGTATAATGTTTTGTATTTTGCTCTTGTATATTGTGGGAGCACGGGGGGTTGAACGCTTGTGGGCTGAGCCTCGTACACTGGGTGTGGGCTCGGTACAGCTAATTGTAAGGAGGGTTTGATTGGTGTCGGACAGATCGCTAGATTACATATGTATGGGTGATATATAAAATCTCTTCAGAAATATTTTTGATGAGGGAACAATGTTATAATGGGGCAGAAAGCTTTAAAAAGTAGATTTTGCCTAATAACCCCTCTTTATCATATATTTGTGGTCTTTGCAGTGGATTATAGACCATAACAGCAAGACAAAGATCAGCACAGAGACACTAAAGGTGAAACAGGGTAAGTGTCTTGCTCAAGAACACAACAACATTCAACAGTGGGAGCTGAAATTGCACTGCCAACCTGTGGGTCAGTGTATTAGATTACTCTATCAGGATTCCCAGGTATTCATTTTTAAGCATTTGTGCTCAGCATTTGTCTCTATATTCAGCTGGTGTTTGCTTAAATACGCATTATTAGAGGCACACAGCGCAAAGCAGGCTGATTTTGCCACAAAGTGCTGCTCTTACAATACTCATTGAGAATAATAAAATTAGGTCATAGGGACTAGGGATGTCAAAAGTATTGAAAATCAGATACAAATAATACAGTAATTGAATTGATTAAAACTGGTATCGACACTAGATACTCATTTGAACAAGAATCAGCACTAAAACAGTCACATGCACAGGACAGAAATGAACCTTTCCTGAATAGGAATAAGTCTAGTACTCCACATAGTCAAGCACATGGAACTACCAGGACATCTGAGGGGTTACACAGATATAAGGCCACATAATATAAAAGAAAGTACTATGATTTAATGTTGAAAATTACATTATTTTGTCTATAACGAGTTATTTATTATCATTGTGGTATCAGAATCAGTATCAATTCTTTAGTATCAAAATTACGTTTGAAATTTAAATTTTGTGACAACCGTATGAATAAATGAAATATTATAAATATTTGACCTACTCTTGGAGAAAAAAAAAAGAAAAGAAAGAGAAGCCTTTTTGTTGACCAGATTAATCTTGGTTGTTTGGCGGTGTGCAGGTGGACACACTGACCCAGTGAAGGCTAAATCAATCAACACAAGTGGTTTATGAGTCCTCAAGGCTTCACAGAGCCTGGCTACTGGTCTGAAAAATACAAACCCTGTTTATCTACACAAGTACTTTGAAATGAATAATGAACCCTGTGATGCCATAAACATTCTTTTATTGTTAGCATTTCCAGAGGAGCATTGTCATGGTTGCGTGGACATGCTGGCAGTGTGGCGTGAGCTGTGTATTTGTGAGGTGAACATGGAGCTGGTGTGGGGTCAGTCATCAGCCCATCTGTGTCACTCCCAAACAGCTCAGAATCAGGAGAGGCTGCTGATTGCCCATGGGTGCTTTACACGTAACATTTCTCACATATTTGTCTAATCAGAGCCTCGGTATGTTAAGATTATGGCATCAGTGAGACAGGCTTTGATTATATTAAAGTGATGTGAAATTCTGATTCATCACAGCATAAGAGGCTTTGAAAAGAAAGCAAGCAGAATTTGTGTTGAATAACATATTCATCTATTTGGATGCTTAAAAGTACTTTAAGTCACGCATGGAAAATTCAGCCCTTACACAATAGTGTAATAGCAGTGTACTTCTTAAACAACAAGCTTTATTAGTGCTACTTCTACATGAGGTGTTTAAATTATATCATTTTGATTAGATACAAATACGAGTACTGAAAATGTGTATTAGAGTAAAAATAAAAAGTACACATGAAAAGTACTACTCGTACTGACTCAGTTTTTGAAGAATTTTAGATCACGCTTTTATACAAATCTTGCTCAGTCAAAAAGTGTAAAACTGAATCCAGTCATTGTAAACCTCAGTCCACATGCCCTGAGCTCTCAGTCAGAGCAGATGATGCACTGCTGACAGGTACAGAAAGAAGCACAGACAGCAGTGCATTGGGGTTTGGAGTCAGTTTTTAGGAAAACAATTCAACCATGGTTAAAAGCATTCATTGTCCATTTTGAATAATGTTTTCTTTAATCTTTACATCCCCCTACTCTTGATTCAAGATCTAGAGGAGGGTTCCCTGCTCCCACTGATCCTTTCAGAACAAACAACTATCCCTATTGTACACTGAGACTTTTTATATACATTATCAACCAAATAAAGGTTGTATTATGTGACTGATGGCTTCTAAATAAAGAATATTTACAATGAAAGTGTATTATTGATGAAAATTAAATCAACATCTTTTTTGATATGAGCAAAAATGTAACTCATTACAGTAGCATGGCTAAAATTATACTCAATTACAAGTACAAGTTTAAACATCTACTCAAAAACATTTATATGTTACTGAGTATCTGTAATGAGTTACTTCCCACTCAAGCACATCTCCACACAGTACATGGTGTGAAGAGACTGACCACTAATGCTGGTGTTTGAAAGCTGGGACTGGCTGTTTGAGTGTTGGTACCTGGGACAGGTCGTAGGCACTGAGCCCATCTCTCTGGTGCACCTCCAGCTCTGCCTGCTGCTGCTGCTGGAGCTGTCTGCAACACAACAAAACAAAACCTGTCAAACTCATACGGGCACACTGTCATGTGCTTTTGGAATCCAATACACTTATAAGTAACCTTAGGGGGAGACACAACAGGCAAAACTCATTTTTAGTTAATTTTTTTGTTTTTTTGGTTGGTTTGGTCTCAACATACAAGCTAATCTGCCCCCAAACCAGAGGCTTTATTATTGGATTTAATCAAACTGCAGCCATTGTTTTCTATGGGTTGTTGTATGGGTCAATTTTCTCCAAACAGGACATATGGATCACCCCTTGAAATTACACCTACATATACTTTGTGTATTTAAAAAGATTTTGACAAATTGTCCAGAAGGATTTATTCAAGATTTTATTCTAAAATTTGGCAAAATTTGAATTTCTGGGACAATTTTCATAACATTTCATATTCTCCAATACTAAATAAAATATATATATATATATATATATAATATATAGGTCTGAACCCCCTCAGCCAAATAATCGACCACACTGGCTATGGATACCGACTCAGAAACGGGGCCACCATCAGTCACCTCCTCTACATGGATGACATCAAGCTTGTACCCTCAGAGCGAGCGAGACATCGACTCACTGATCCACACCACCAGGATCTACAGCACAGACATTGGAATGTCATTCGGGCTCAAGAAGTGTAGTAGGATGGTGACAAAGAGAGGGAAGGTAGTCCACACAGAGGGGGTCTCACTCCCAGAGGGAACAATAACAGACATTGAGGACAGCTACAAGTACCTTGGTATCCCACAGGCAAATGGCAACCTTGACGAGGCAACAAGGAAAGCGGCGACAGCCAAATACCTGCAAAGAGTACGGCAGGTCCTAAGAAGCCAGCTCAATGGCAAGAACAAGGCGCAGGCAATAAACAGCTACGCCCTGCCAGTGATCAGATACCCAGCAGGAATCATAAGTTGGCCAAAGGAGGAGATACAGACCACAGATGTTAAGACACGAAAGCTCCTGACCATGCATGGAGGGTTCCATCCCAAGTCCAGCACCCTGAGACTGTACACGAGCCGGAAGGAAGGAGGCCGAGGACTAGTGAGTGTGGGAACCACTGTCCAGGATGAAACATCCAAGCTCCACAAGTACATCAGTGACAAGGCCCAGACTGATGACGTGCTCAGAGAATGTCTCAGACAGTGGGGCGCAGAGGAAGAGGTGCTGGAGGGACCATCATGGCAGGACAAACCCCTACATGGGGCGTACCACCGGAACATAACTGAAGTGGCTGATATCAAGAAATCCTACCAATGGCTGGAGAGGGCTGGTCTGAAGGACAGCACAGAGGCACTCATCCTGGCTGCACAGGAGCAGGCCTTGAGCACCCGAGCAATAGAGGCCCAGATCTACCACACCAGACAAGACCCAAGGTGTAGGTTGTGCAAAGAAGTGCCTGAGACAGTCCAGCACATAACTGCAGGGTGCAAGATGCTGGCAGGGAAAGCGTACATGGAGCGACATAACCAAGTAGCGGGCATAGTGTACAGAAACATCTGTGCAGAGTACGGGCTGGAAACCCCAGGATCAAGGTGGGAAACGCCTCCAAAGTTTGTGGATAATGAGCGGGCCAAGATCATGTGGTACTTCCAAATACAGACTGACAGAATGGTGATGGCGAACCAACCAGACATCGTGGTTCTGGATAAGCGGGAGAACCAAGCCGTGGTGGTGGACATTGCAATACCGAGCGATGGCAATGTCAGGAAAAAGGAACACGAGAAACTAGAGAAATACCAGGGGCTCAAAGAAGAGCTGGAGAGAGCCTGGAAGGTGAAAGCATCGGTGGTGCCTGTGGTGATCGGAGCACTCGGGGCCGTGACCCCCAAACTAGAGGAGTGGTTGCAGCAGATCCCAGGAAGGACAACAGACATCTCAGTCCAGAAAAGTGCAGTACTGGGAACAGCAAAGATACTGCGCAGAACTCTCAAGCTCCCAGGCCTCTGGTAGAGGACCCGAGCTGATGAGGGTGAGAGAGACCAACCACCGTGGAAGGTGAGAAATGCGTTTATATATATATATATATTTATTTATTTATATATATATTTATATATATATATATATTTATTTATTTATTTATATAAAATTAATCTAATATCACAACAAAATAAAGCAGGGAATTACAAAATGGCTCTATATTCTTTTTTAAATATCCTAAATAAGGCACATTTAGGCCGTTTTTACACATAAAATGCCTTATTTTTATCAAAGAAATTACATATATTCAGCTGCAGTGTCTCACCCTAAAGGCAGGAAATAAAGGAAAGAAATTTTATTTTTTAAATCTTTATAGGAAAACCTTGAGACTAAAAGGCTTTTACTGCTCTGCCCATTAGCAGTAACTACACTTGTGGACACTCACCACTCCACTGACTGTAATGCCTCAAATCTGACATTTATGTGAAAAAAACATTTTATATTTTGCTATATATTGTTGATAGGTTCCTGATTTTTTAAACTAGACTGGCCTTGCAGACATGGGTCAATGCAGCAGTGGTCATCTGGACATTGCTTTTTAAGCAATCAAGTTTCCACTTCCATCCAGAAGTCAGTTTCATTTTGTACTGGCTTGAGGCATTAGGATCTATACTAACCATTAACCAAGTCCAGCTCCAAAGAGAGGAGTTTTCGAGTGTCACTTCCCTGCCCTTGTTTACTATCTAACATCATTATGGGTTTGTATATTGGATGTATATTGTCTTAACAGTGCTGAAGGGAACAGCCATTGCAAACAGTCTCCAGATGACCACAGTCACAACCTTCTCTACATTGCTTTTAAAGTACAAAATAAAAGGCTCACATTAGAGCTGAACAAGTAGAAATGTGTTGAGTGCATGTCTGTGTCAGAAGTGTCTGATAGAAACAGCATTAGTATATAAAACAGGTGCACTTTGTCTTCATGCCTCTCAGCGACTACAGCCTGTCTGCTCCACACATGAAGAGGAGCAATAACCCAATAATCACACACTTACACATAACCATACCTTTTGTATGGACAGTGCATCACAATGTCATTTCAAGGTACAACAATATGTAACAATATGTTATAGTGGCGGGTCCATGGCCTGCTTGTCTCCATGGAGATGTTATAGCCTTGCCTAGAATGTTCCATAGTATGAAATTAAATTTATATATCTCCATGGATATGAATAAACGCAAGTTAGATCAGTTTGATTCCACACTATGGAACATTCCAGGCAAGGCAATAACATCTCCATGAAGACAAACCCTCATCAGAAAAGTTACACGGTACACGTTTAATTAATAAAAATAACAAGTGGATGCCACAGTCAATCCTATTTGCCAATCCCTAGCTCCTAACAGGTGCTATAAACCAGCGGTCCCCAACCCCCGGGCCCGGTACTGGTCCATGGGTCGTTTGGTAGCAGGCCGCACAGAAAGAATAAATAACTTACATTACTTATGTTGTATGTTTTATTTTGAAAAATAAAGAATTCTCTTCGTTCCATCCGTCTATGACTCTTGATGATGTCAAGATGCTTCGGTCACATGATACATTAACACTAATATTAAACCCACAAGCTGCAAAATGAGTAAAAAACAGATGCCATTGGAAACGTTAGTTTTATATTTACAAAATACCACAGTTTTTGTGTTGGTCGTATCATTTTATTTTGTCATATTTATCCACCACACCTTAAAGGCCTGTCTGTGAAAATATTGTCTGACATTAACCGGTCTGTAGTGCAAAAAAAGTTTGGGGGCCACTGCTATAAAGATCCTGTATTGCACAAAATGGATTTTTTGTGAGCTTTAATGTTAGAATGTTGTTACTTCTTCAAGAACACATCTGGAGTTGTGTTTTGTTTCATTCATGTGTTTGAGTAATTCTTTAGTGTCAGTCTGTCTATTTCACTAATGCTCAAAATACTCTGTTCTTCCTTGTGATGTCATGTAGTGATAGCCTTCAAGTTAACAGCTTTTACCTTTAATTCAGTATAGATTTGCAATTCCATGACTGAAATGATCCTAATATTTTAGTGAACCTTCACTAAATCCATGCAGGGATTCAAAAACACAGTGGACCACTTCCTGTTATATACCACATGACATCAGAAGGTGGAGTATTTTCCATTTGAAAGAACTCTATACTCTATACTATAAATATGCAGGGTTCATGTATTTATCATGTGTGAATGAAACAAAACAAAACTCCAGGTATGTTTGTGATGAGGAAATAACATTACAACATTATAACATAGATGAGAAAATGTCTTAACAAAAGTCCTTTAAACTCTATAATGTAGTGATGTAACATAACATATTTGTTTGTGCGAGGTCGTCCTTACTTGACGTTGGTGTTGGTGCAGATGATGTACTCGATTTCATCTGAGTAAGGGTTCTGGAAGGTGAAGCTGCTGGTGCGGATCAGCATCCACTCTCTGCTCTTCATCCTGAAGCGGTACATGACAGACAGAACCTGGCCCTTCAGCTTCACCACCTTCAACGGAACAACAGGACGAAGGTCACAGGATGGTCAGATACAGGGAGGGACAGTATATCGGTGATATTTTCGGTACTGGTGATACTGATACTTTGCTGCTGATGTAATCAACATTCCCTAGGGTCCTGGGGGTGTGATGCTCAGTGTAAGCTCTTTATTAGACTTTAATCTGAGCTTTATTCTAACATAATTTGACCGTAAAGAACTGACTTGTTTGGAACTATAACAGGTAAGATGATTTGTGCACTTAAACATGTCTCTCACACATAAAAGTCACTAGCCATTAGTCATTAGTCACAGTTTTACAGTTACTCAATTTTTTGTTGAAAATCAAACACCTAAATAAGACCATGAATGCCTGAAAATGTAACGTAATGGAATTGAAACCATTTTTGTGCTTTTTCTTGAGTTTTCAGACAGTCTTAACCCTGGAGAACCCAAGAACCCTTTTCTTCTTCAGAAAATTATGAACTATGCCTTAAATGATTGTTATAAGTTCACTGAACACCAAAATATCTACTTTTTAATTTTTAACCCTTTATTCCCTGATTTAGGATTTGGGTCAAATCTGACCCATTGGGCTTTAGGTGTATAATTTTAAAGAACGACTATAAGATACACTGTCAATGCAAACTGTTTTAAATTTAGGAAAACAATCAATAATTTACACCAGAACATTTAACAATAGTTATTTTTGCATGTTAGAACTGTATTTCTAATGTTTAAACACACTTTGGCCAACTGAAACAAGAACACAAGGCCATAAACGACTAATAAAAAACTAACACCATTGGTCTTTGCTTATCCAAAATCTTTTCTACTAGAGAGAGGAAATCACACTAGACATTGTGGTAGTCTTTGGGCTTTTAAGGTTAAATTTGACATTTTTTTCAATTTGGTTCATTTTTAGTAGCAGCAATTAACAGTGGTCAAATTTGACCCCGTGGGTTCTCCAGGGTTAAACCTTTTTTGACCATGTTTGCTCCTGTGTGCATTGTGTCACCATGGTAACTCCTAAACAGTCTAACAGCAGAGTATTAATTGTTATATTTAGTACATATACTTACATTGTATTGTATACATACGCATACATTTTTTGTAAAATGCCTATCTCTGTGTGGCTGATGGGGCATATTGGGACCCTCACTTCTGTCAGTGTACGATAGTATCTTACCACCACTGAGTATAAAGTGAATGCATCACTGAGGGTCCAAAAAGCTCTGTACATTGTATGAATTATAATTAAAATGGAAATAGAAGAGCAGTAAAGAGGGGGATGTATGTTAAAAATATGACAAATTACATTCAAATCCTCATAAATTATTTGTTTTTACGAACTTTACTTAAAAGTGCACTATCTAACTTTTTGGTTGGGGGTCCGTCACTTGCTTGTTTCTATGGATATGCCATTGCTCTGCCTGGAATGTTCCACAGTATGACATTAAACAGCTCTACCTCACATTTTTTCAATTATAGATGGTTTTATTGCCCAAAAATCCCTAGAAAAACAAGCATTCTGACTGTGAGCGGGGTTGGCTCTTAACAGATCTGACCTGTACCTCATTCTCCATGAAGATAGAAAGTTTTAATCCCATACTGTGAAAAATTACAGAAAAAGCAATTACGTTTCCATGGAAAAAAAGCATTTGATGGACTCTCCACCAGAAAAGTGACACAATGTATGGACCTTGCTATAGATTTGAATTTGTCATTTATCAATATGATGGATATAGTGGCCAGTACAGCAAGATAAATATGGGGTATTGGTATCTGTTCCATATTGGACCATTCCTAGTGAAAGAGGACTGAGATGACTTCCTCCTCTGCCTGCATTCACAATAACACAGTGTGATCTGGCTCTGGTGTGTGAGACTCAGCATTAGAGTGGACAGTACCTGCTGGAAGCTCTCCCGTAAGTGGCTCTGGTCCTCCGGGTGACAGAACTCCAGGATGTCTTTGCCCAGTAAGTCCTGCACACACATATGCACAGACATATACTCACTATAAAACCAAAGAAAAAAAAAACAGCTGCTGCAATTCCAATATATGTTTGAAACTTAGGATCCAGAGAGTGCACACTGTAAGCATCTCCAAGAGTGATAACAGACTGAAAAATGACATGATAAACTAATACAAGAATAGCATAAATTTCAGAACATATTTGAAGACTTCTAAATTTTTCTAATAAAAGACCATATATTTTGTTATTGGCAAGACATTCTATTACCTAAAATAATCACACCAAACAGTAATTTTGGTTAGATCGTGATATATAGTGAAAAACCTTTTTATTATCACAACAGTAACTCAACAGAATAACAGCAACAAACAGAAAAAGCACCTAGATTATCGCATTACGCAAGATTTGATTGCATGTTATATATTAAAATATAGCTGTACAGGCTACAGTGATTACCTCCTCCATCTATTCTTTGTCTTCTGTTTTAAATGCACATCAGGTTACAGCATTTTAATCTGAACCTTTGTTTTTAACGCACAATTTAATTGAAAATGGCAGAATCCATCTTTACATGAACAAAGTTTCGTTAATTAAATAAAACATCATGAATTCAAAACACATGTGAAAATTAAACTTCAAAATGTACAAATGTAATTATCAGAATTTTAAGAGTAACACAATCTCCCCAGTATCATTCAGGCAAACATCAAAAACACATACAGCAGCATGAATGAATGTAAATGGAGAGTTTCCATTCCTTTTTAAAGTGCTCACATCAGTGTATTTCCAATTACAACACTGGTTCTCAAATGGTGTTACGTGTACTACAGGTGGTACACAAGCTCATACTCAGTTCTACTATTTGTACTGAAACTGTGTAGTCCTGTTTGAGACCTGGTGTAGTCCTAGTTAAGCCCTTGAATAATCCTGTAACTTTTTGGGCAGGTTTAAATCTGGTGGTACAAAGTATTGTGTGTTGTACAAAACTGCATGAGACTAGAACAAGAAACTTTTGTTAAATCCAGGTGAGTGAAAAGTATCGACATCTTCCCTGTCCATAAATGTAAAGCACTTACTGTATCTTCTCCATGTTTTTCAAAAATAAACTACAAAATAGATTGTATTTCTGCTATAATATGCTGTTGCGTGTTGTTCTGCATTGTTGTTTTGGTTTGTTTGGCAACTGTGGGAGCCAGTTACTGCTCCAATAAAGCCTGTGTAATTGAGCTCTTTTTTCAGACCAAGAATTACTGAGCAGCCGAAACTGCCAGGTATGAAAACAAACTCTTGGTCTGAAAAAAGAACCTAATACATTATCGGAAGAAGATAATGAACCTCATTAGACTATTATGCTCTAATGCCTGTTTATTTATCACCAGTCTAGGACCTGCGACCTGGAGACATTAACCCTCTAGACATTATGATTACATGATGTATTGTTCTTTCAAGTCAAGGCTGGCTATGTTTCTGTTGTAGGGAGTATTATACCTCTGATGCCCAAGATACCCAAGATAACAAGGGCTGAGCTGGCAGTGTGGGCCTGGAACGATGTTAACCCTAGAATGAGACATTTGGACAGCTCTGTAAGTGCTGCCTGCTGTAAACCTGTCAGACACTGAACACAGCACATGCTGATAGCATTAGCATGTCCTCTGTCTACAACATCTGTGCAGGAGGAATGTGACACATCTGGACCTCATCTAAAGACACAGCACAGCAGGGCCCATATGCCTGAGCCTACATCCCAGAGGTGAGGGTGCAGAGGGCTAGCGGAGAGTGCAGCTTTGTGCGGGGGACTGACCTGGGGCTGGTACCCAATGACATTGATGCAGCGTGGGTCCACAAATGTGATGATGCCGTCTGAGTTGTGTCTGGACAAGAACTCAGTGGGCACGGACAGGCCATTCATGTCCATGGAGACGGGAGAGCTGGTCACCTGGACACACACACAGACTGGTTAGACAAGGCTTGCACCATAAAAAGATCTGATATTCAATAAATATGTTGTGTATTAGGTTTAGCTTAAAGGTGGATGTGTAACTTTAGACACAAATTTCTATTTCCCTATTCAGGGACTACAATACACTACTTGCAATATAAGCCACCTGCTTGTCTTCATTGAGATATTATTACTATGCAGAATGTTCCACCGTATGTGAGTAAACGTATCTATCAATGCAGACAAGCAGGTGATACCATCAGGTCAGATTTGTGGAGAGGTGGCCCTGCTCACAGTAAGAATGCATGCTGTTCAAATTTAAAAAACCTCTGTAATTGAATAAAGGCAAGATAGATAACTTTAATACAGTTAATCCTTCTACGGAAAAGCAGTTACCTATTTATTTTATATTTGTTTATTTCAGTAGGGGCTATACATCTTATAAGGATACATCTTACTGTGATGACATATCTTTCCCGTAACTTCTTTTTACATCTTTTGACAGATGGATAAGTTTAATGTCATACTAAGAAACACTGCACCCAAAGAAATAATGGAGACAAGCAGATGGCACCCAGTACATTTTGCAGTGCACCTGAAAGTAAAAACACTTATAAAAAACATATATTATGCTTATTTGTGGCTTTATTTCCATTTAAAACATCTATTTGGTCACCTCAGGATATGTTTTTCACAGTTTCTAACATTTGGAATTTATATTATACTTCCCAATCTTCACCTCTGTTTCTGATGAGGCTTGTTTAGAAAGTAAACAATTGAATTCCTTGTCTTCCTGAATGCTATTCTAATAGAGTCATGTGTTGTGAACACAATTTGACCTCAGAGTCCAGTGATGGGTGACTTATAAACTGTGTAGAAGAAGTCCGTAATTTTATCTATGATGCAACAGGCAATACGCATATGACTTTAGTTTAATTAATTAGAGACAAGTCACACCTCCAGGTATGTTTATGCTGAGGGGAAAAACAGTTTAACATAATTTAAAGGTCAACAAAGTCAACTTTTCTGGTGGAGGGCCCGTCAAATGCTTTTTTTCATGGAGATATTCTTGCTTGGTTTGGAATCTTTCACAATATGGCATTAAACCTTTCTATCTTCATGGAGACCAAAGCAGATCAATTTACATTTCAGATCTGTGGAGAGGCAATCCCATTTTTCTAGGTGTTTTTGACCAATTAAACCACTTATAGTTGAATAAATGTAAGGCAGATTTATTTAATGTCATACTGTGGAACATTCCAGGCAAAGCGATGACATATCCTTAGAGACAAGAAGGTGACGGACCCTCAACTGTAAAGTTCCACGGTGTACCTTTAAGCAGCACTCCACGTCTACTTTAATAAGCCATTTTTGCATTAGCTTTAAGCAGAATTCTCAAAAAATGATTGAGTTTATTTATAGTTTAATGATGACTTTTATATTATTTATTCTATTCACAACATTTTCCATTGATGGGCCATAAAAGAAGCGTACGCAAAATCATTAAAGCGCCTCCAGGATTCATTAGAACCATTCAATTTCAGACGCAACACTGAACGCATTCGTACGGCCAGTGACTTCTTTTGATAAGATTAATTTCTGTTTCAAATTAGGTGCGTAATTACATATTGTTCTAGAAACAGCTCAAGTCAACGCAGCACTGACAGACTCGATGTGTTCAAAGGCTGAGCAGAGATGCATCAGCACAGCTCTAAATCAATCCAGACAAAGGCCAAAGCCACATCAAACCGTCCTCAATGTTGTGGATGAGCGGTGGAGCGGTTATAGGGCAGAGTGATAGACAACTGTTAGCTAAGCCTCTCATGAGAGTCCAGCTGCAGCCGCTGACAGTAGAGAGTAGAGGATTGAGTAGTGATTAGTGTTGTTATGATACTAATGTACTACTACTCAAACTCAAATTCAAATCATTCTGAAGCTATTCTGGAAAGGTTCATGGATATGATTATTTTTTTTATACTCAAATGAGTATCTAGTTTCAATACTGGTTTTAGTATCAATTAGTAACTGATTTTCATTACTTCTGACAACCCTAGCAGTGAGTACATGGCACAGACTGAGCACAGAACTGACCTGCAGACGCCCGATGGCCACCAGACAGTACTTCCCGCCCTGGCCCGCCTCTGTGTCCTCATCTGGGATGGTCATACCTGAAAAGGAGGGAGTATGGTAAAGAAAGTGAAGAAAGCAGAAGTAAAACATGAATATATTATTTTAAATTGATTACATCTGAATAAAGAATCCTATATCCAATACAGTTCTATAAGCATGTGCTTTAAAGACCATATGTTACACAAGCCATGCTATAGTGTTGTTACCTCCTCAAAAACAAAGCTGGAATTATGCTTTGTTTCATTCACACGTCTGAGTAACCCTTTATTATTAAGGTGTCCATGAGCAATTCCAAGTCTGAATTAATCCAGATGATTCCAATGAACATGTATGGTTTAAAAAGTTTTTAAAATAAAATAAAATACATAAAATTGTCCCCCCATTAAAGATCCAAAATGTTCATGACTAAATAGAGCACAACAGGTGCTGCTCTGTGGAGTCTGTATGCTTCCATGTTCTGACCTTTAGAGCGGCCAGAGAACCAAAGCCCTGCTCTCCACACGGGTCATTCTCAGTGACACAATCAGGCGACTGCTCATTTAGCTCTATTCATTGACCACATGCTTACTCTGAGCATGAAGGGGAGCTCAGGAGAACGGTCATTACTGCTATTCACTGACGATGATGCCTGACCATTCAGGACAAAGGAACCTGGCGCACCAGAAACAGACAGCACCCATGGATCAATCAGTGTGCAGAGAGGGGTGAAATACTGACTGAGAACAAGAGCAATCCAAGCTTCACTCAAGTAAACAGAATTTGAGTCAAGCTGTAACTTTCACAGAACATTTCCATGCCATTAAAATATAGTTTGAGTTGAGCCATGATTACCTTTTTTCTATAGAAAAGACACTTAATCATTTTAATTTCATTAAAGAGGTTGTTTTACACTTCTATGGGGTATTAATTGCTAACACTTTACATATTTAGATCACCATGTTAACTTTTATCTGTTCTGAAGATGCTATATTTGGCAAAAAACAACAACAACATATTAATATGTTTAATAAGTTTCAGTTTTGTTTGTGACAATCTCCCTTTGCTAAGTCACTCCTCTTCAGAGCGCTATCACAACACAACCGGAAAATATTGCATATCGCATCAGGTTTGTTAAGTTGTAGTGTATTATTTTGTAGAGTGCTTTTGTATGTTTATTGTTACGGCCCTAGGCCTCCAGTTCTTTGATTTGTGTTGTGTGTGTTTTAATTTTAATTTTTTGTCATATGGATTCCTGCTGTTCGAGTCTTGATCCCTGATTGGTGGGGAATTCCACACTTGGCCACTCCCACCTCACCTTAGCCCCTCCCCCTGTTTAAGGGGATTTGTTTCATCTGTTCGGGGCTGTGGGCCTTTGTGGCCAGTCTGCCATTTTGTGTGTCTTTCATGTCAGTCACTTTGTTTGTACTAGTACGTGTCGGATTTTGTTTGTTGAGACACTTGGTTAGTTTAGTTCTGTTTTGTGTCTTTTTGTTTTGTCACTTGATTCTGTTTGTGGGTTTATGTGATTTTACTTTGGGACACTTGTGATTTAGTTTTGTTTACGTCCCTTAGTTTAGTCAATTGTTTTTTTTGTGTGTGTAAACCCACGTTACTCGTTTTTGGCACAACTTCTTAAATGTTAGTCCTGTTTTTTTTTTTCTTAGTTATTTTGTGTACATATTTTAGCATGTTTTGTTTTGTTTTGTACATCCTGTTAATTAAATGACCTTATTTGACCTTATATGACCTCATTTTCCATCTTTTTTTTTTTTTTTTTGCTACTTCCCCTGCCCCTCGCAGAGCTTGGTCAAAACATTTATGGAAAAGAACAGAGCATAAGCATGAGCATGGACTTGGGCATGGAACAATGTTGTAACATCGCAAAAAGCCCCAGAAAATCAATTTAGCATAAAACCTCCTCTTTAATGGGGAATCAAAATTATAACAACATTGTTAAACAAAGTTAATTTAGCATAATATGTCTCCCTTGAGATTACGATTTTCTTCTTTTCAATTTGTGCCAAAAAGGCTACACAACACTGCTGAATCATAAGTGCATCTCTGTGTAAAAAAAATCAGTGCATTGGCAGTGGGTGGGTAAGGGAGGGTTGGGCATATCATAGATTTTTGGAAGAATGGCTTCTTGAATGCAGCAGAATAAAGATTAAAGAAACATGCATGAACCCGTCTAAATACAACTTCAAGTGGGTAAATGAGAAGGGAAAACCAATATAATATGGGAAAAAAAGCTCTTAAAAGTTGATTTTGCATTAGGGTTGTACGAATTGGGAAAAAAATACCTCATTACAATTTTTCTAACAAGCTTTTCCAATGTGATTAGATTTGCAATTAATCTTTTATAATAGGATTCTGTTCAAAGTTTACATTTAAAAAGAAGAACTGACAAAAAGGCTAAAATCTGAACTGACAAACTAATACAAAAACACATTTCAGAGCATGTTTTTACACATCTAAACTACAGGGTTAGCAGCTTTTTTCCAGAATAAGAGAACATTATGATACTTCTGGCCTATTTTGCATACTATGTCCTAGTTCAGTCCTGGGTCCTGCAAAATAAACCATCTCGAGTCCTCTCTCCCTCTTCACACCCAGGGGCCCGTGTTACCTGCTGGGGGCCAGGCTTTGATGTATCCTGTGCAGTGGACCACCGAGTACTGCGCCTCTCCCTCTTTGGATGGTCCCAGCCCGTTCCTGTCCCACACAAACAAAGCACGAGTCAAAAAACATGGTTCCCTCTAACAACATGAGAGCCAGTGCTTTTCAATATCTGAGTGAAAACATGGTAGAAGGGTTGTTGTTGGCTGAGAAGAACTACTAGAAGAATGCAGTGTGATAAGGGGAATCAAACTCAAAATATACAGAGGTGGGTATTTTTTACTGCTACTTGTACTTGAGTAATCTGGACTACTAGAAGTAACTCTACCACATCATCCTTAAAGTGGAACTAAATTCACTGTGCATATGGCTGTGTATATATTTAATAGACTCAGGGCCATGTAACACTGCAAAGATTAGTCCTGGGATATCAACATGCAAAGTGTTTACTAAATTAAACACATATTTCCTTTTCCATGCATTTATGCTCTTGTTTAGGGGTGTCCAGACTGTTTTCACCCAGGGGCAAATAAGAGTTAATTTGTAAAACAGATTAGAGCCATTTGAAAAAGTCACCAGAGGCATGCATTGTCAAATATTATTCCATCCCTCTTTGATTAATTCCACTAGAAAACATATTTATTGATAATACTTTTGGTCATTTTTCAAAACAGAGATATTCGGTTTTGGAACTGAACTCTTCAAAGCAAAGGAACAATCAATAATATCGATGCCCTCCTTAAATAATGGCCAAAGTGATTTTTCCCCATTTTTCAGGAAACACGAAAAACTGTACAATAGAAAACAGTAATAATAATAATAATAAGGTATCAGTTTTATATAGCGCTTTTTCTGGACACTCAAAGACGCTTTACAGAGCATTATTCATTCACTTCAGACCCGGTGGTGGTAAACTACTATTGTAGCCACAGTTGCCCTGGGGCAGACTGACAGAAGCGAGGCTCCAATCTGCACCATCGGCCCCTCCGACCACTACCATCACTCACACACACACCAATTTCATACTAGGCAATGTGGGCGATGTGCCTTGCCTAAGGACACTACGACAGTTTTTGTGACTGGCGCCCCCCTGTGGTCTCCCATCCAAGTACTAACCAGGCCCGGCCCTGCTTAGCTTCAGAGATCTGACGGGATCAGGCTTTGACAAGCCGGTATGGCCACAAACAACATGTTTTCATACAAAAAGACAATAGTAATAGATAAGAAATGATATATTAACAGTTGAGACCTGAGACATTTTGAACAGGACTAAGGCCATATTTTCTATGGCACATGTGACACTATATGGATAGGCTACTATTTTATGAGAGTGCTGATATCTGTAGCAAATGTCGCCATTACAATAAAATGGCCTCAGTCAAATTTGTACCAGAGGTGGATGCTGCTCTGATTAATGCAAAAAACTCTGGGGGCCATTATTTTAGGAGGGTGTCGATATAACATTTAGATTAATGTGGCACTGCATACTACTGCATACAGATATGTTCAGCCTGTTTTGCTCTCCACTGTAGTACCGTATGCAGTATATGCATATATGCTCTTATAGTTTGATAGTGTACAGTACCTGTATCGTTTCCTCATGTTAGAGAGGCGGTTCAGAGAGATGTGGTCCAGAGGAGCGCTGCCACACCTGTACACACGCACACACAAAAAGAACACAATTATTACACCCTAAGGTTGTCTTCACACTGCCACATGTTCGGTTGATGTAGAAGAGTATTCACTCCAAGAGCAGTGCTTGGGCTGGTGTGAACATGACACATTCTGATCTTCTTCAAACAGGAGGTCTCAGAGCGGCTCCACTCGCACTTTGGAGCAGAGAGAGTGCGGTGTGAACGTGATCAACCTTGGGCCATAACAGTGCTGAGAATTGGGCAAAAAGTTCTGGGACCATATATTTTTATGAACGGGCGCTGCAGAGCTACTGTTTGACACGTTTCTCTGGCATTTTGCATCATCTTAAGTGAGACGCTCTTTTCTGCTGTCATCAGCACGTACAGCCTTCACATTGTGTTTTGCCTTAGGTGAAAGACAACCATGTTTAGCACCAATGAGCATGCACTTGCATATTTATGGGTCTCCGTCTGTCTGCTTAAAGTGCGTTTTCATGGAAATAAGTATAGTGATCAGCTGATGGCCTCACGTGGCTCATGGTGCGTCTTTGGGGTGAATTTATTTTTTATTTATTTGACTGGGACAGTCCATAGACAGACATGATACAACATGAATATACACACATGGATTAGAGCCAAAGGCTAATTTCCATCCCAAAGGATGCACAGTGTATGTGAACAAAAGAGTACGTAACTGAACTGAATCTAGTGTGCACTGGGGTCACACTACCATGTGTGACAATGACCTAAAAGAACTGATAATAAACAAGTGCACCAGCCAAAGTAACAGGACAAATCTGGGGAAAGCTGCCCCCACTAATGGTAAGAATGCATGTTTCTGTTGAAAGTTATACAGTTATCATCAAATTTTGGAAACAGGCAAATTACAGATCAGGCCAAAATAGGGGTCAGATCTGTAGCGAGATGACCCTGATAAAAAGTTTTTCGAGGTATTTTTGAACATTAAAAACATCTGTAATTTAAACAAGTTTAATACCAAACAAAGCAACATTTCAGGAAAAACAAAAGCATTTCCATGAACCCGAAATCAGAAATGTTACACAGTACACATTTAACTAACCCAAAGTTTAACTGTTTTCCTAAACTTACTCATAACCAATATCCCAACCTTAAAGGGCCAATATTATGCTATTTACCATTATAACATTGTTTCCTCATCAAAAACATACTTGGAGTTGTGTGTTGTGTCATTTACATGTTTAACACACAAACCCTGCATATTTAATTCTTCTCTCAAGCAGAAAGCACTCTGTTCTACCTTGTGAAGTCATATGTCACTGGAATCATTTGGATAATATCAGTCCTAGAATTACCAGGCTCTGCTGAACTAAAGATAAAAGCTGGCTGTTAATTTGAAAAGAACAGCTTCATAACATTACAAGGTGGAACAGAGTAAGTCGACCTTTGGAGATGTAGACACAGACTAACACTAAAAGGTTACTCAAACATGTGTGAATGAAACAAAACACAATTCCAGGTATGTTTTTCATGTCAAATTAGGACCTTTAATTAACCTGTTCCCCATCTCTTCTCATGATGAATGACAGCGGCCCGTCCCTTACCTATCTCATACTATCTCGCACGGACCAATGTACAGATGCCTCCACATAACACAAAACACATCTTCAGTCCAGTCGCGACACTTCCTGAATTCCGTCAGCCAGTCCAAGGTAACATCTTTAACTCATCCATCTTATCATTCCCATCATCTCATCATTATGCTCAAAAACGTACGGAATGTGGCTTATGGGGCAGAGGTCAGGGGGATAACACAGACGGGTTCATTTGCATCACAGAGGTTGTTTTGCTGTCGCGTGCACGGCCCTTACATAAGCCTGCATGTTTCCAATAAGCTCCAGCACCAGCTTTCCTCGCCGTGTCACAGCGGCAGACGGCCATGTTGTTTGAATTATGCAAAGCCTTAAAATAGGACCAGCACAAGCAAAGTCTGGTACATTCCAAACAGCTTAACACATTGCGGTAAGATACAGAGGTCTGGGTGACAGCTCCTCCGTGCTTGGGTCCGGTACTCACCACGCAGGGGGTTAAGTCTCTACCTGTGGTGATGCTGGAGCGATGGAAGCTGTGTCTGATCTGATAAACAAAGATTCTCTCATCACGGAGCTGGAAGAGGGTTATCTTACAGACTTTAAACTGTTTTCTCTTTTCTTTTTATATGTAGAGTAGATGTACCAACACCTGCATGCATTTTGACACTCTACAAAGGTCCCTGGTTAGATTCCAGGTTCAGACAAGGATTTGTTTACATCTTAAGGGTAAAAAAGCATTCATTTCTAACACATTTTTAACATTTTAGATCACCATGCTACTTGTTATTGTTTTGAAAATGCTATATTTGCCGAAAACAATGTATTAATGAGTTTTTTAGGTTTCACTTCAGTTTTTGACGTCTCTCCTCCCTTTGCTCTCCAAGCTAAGTCATTCCCCCTTCAGAGCACTATCACATCAGTGTGCATCCTGCTGAAGAAACTACTGCGCATCGCATCAGGTTTGTGAACTTGTAGTTTATTATTTTGTATCACGCTTTTGTACACTGACGGAAAATTGCTGTGCAGGATGAACACTGCCCAGGAGAGATCATTAGATTGTTCCAACATGCAGGGATTACATCTAAAACCTCTGATTTTGATTAAGAAACAAGTTATAGCATGGTAGAAATCTCCAAAATGTCAAATTTGTGCAATACCCCCTCTTTAATTTTGTATTTAACCAATCTCTCAACAAGTGGAGCCGGGGTAACCTGTCAGAAGCAGTGAGCTATTGCCGTACAGCGCTCATGGGCCTATCTCCAGATCTTGAGTTCTTGATCAAGACCTTAGCTACAGGATTTTACTCCGAGGGCTTGTTTTGAGTTGATAGAGAAAACCTACACAGGGAGAACACGCAACCTCTGCACAGAATTGCCTGAACTCGAATCCTTCTTGCAGCAATGAAGTTTATCTTACCTTACCAGCAATACATGCCAGGTTGACCTATAGTGGGGGGATAACAGCTCTGACCTAACCCTACATTTGTTTTTACATATTTCCATTATACAACCTGTAAATTTACAAAAAAAACATCACATTATCTTAGCTTTACCCCCAGACCAAAAACATCTCAGACATCTCCGTTACAAGTTACTGTAATCCAGGACTACGGCAAACCTTTAACACAAGATTCTTTTTTCAGGTAAGCGCTTTTCTATTGTCGACTTAATAAATTTGTTCTCTCTCTCCTTTTTTAATCAACTGCCCCATTCCTTACATCTGTCGACAGCAGGTACACACTACAAATCACACTAAAATATGGGACAACCTCTCTGTAAAATTATACTGGAAATTGGATCCATAAATCTTTGGTGAAGGTTCATTCTGTTTTGTACCGTGGCACTTAAAAGCTGTTTTATGCAGTTTTCAGTGGGGGATGCTTGCGCCCCCTAAGGTCAGAGCTCATGTTAGCAAAGCCAGGTGTGTGATAAGGAAAAGGGCCCCTTGTCTCGGTTCATAGACCTTAGTATATTTTTCTCAATAACCTCAATAACCTTTAATCATCTTTTACATCCTTGTAGAGGGCACATAGTCCACTGGCAATAGTAATGAGGCTTATTGTGCAAGGAAGGGCATCTGAGGTAAAAAATAAAATAAAATAAAATAAAAATGTTTAAATAACCCTAACCCTAACTCTAAATAAAAAAAAAGACAAAATTGAGTGTTGTTAATGAGCAGCCACAATATTTTTTTGGAAAGAAATGTTGTGCTCCATCACTCCATCAGACATGGCTGATTTGAGTTCTATTGACCAATCGAGAAACCTTAATGTCTGGCTGTAATAGGAAGCACGACTGATGCAAATACCAGGGTTGTCAAAAGTATAAAAAAGTCAAATTAGCTTATCTGGATGACTGAGGGAACACACAGATATGACGCCACGTGGTAATATAAAAGCAAGTACTATGATTTAATATTGAAAATCACATTCTATTGTCTAAATAAAGAGTATTATTTTTATTATGGTCATGGTATTGGAATCAGTACCAAGCCATTGTACCATGACTGTATCAAGTCGTAGTCATATTTCTTGGAAATCGTGTTTGAAATTTTAGCATGGTGACAACAAATTCCTAAATAAATACTTCGATAAACCACCACAATATGTTTTATGCACGGAGAATGTTGTTTTACATATTTTCATCCTCTATTTGGTCTGGATCTGAGTATCAGCCAAATCGGTGTGTTTTCAATTCGAAGTTTTCCTGTTTTTCGTAAATCACCACAGCTCCAGGGAGGGCTGCCATCTCTCATTGTTGGATAAATGTGCGTCCACCAGCAGGTCAGCAGCAGTGCCGTCAGAGGAAATGTCACAATATCAATTATTTTTAATGAAAATCTAATGTAATAATATCCTGAGCACTACAATCACAACGAAGCAGACCAAGGGAAGGTGGATGAAATGTCTTGTGTTCCAGAGATACATATATACTAGTAGAATGTTCTGGCCAAACATCTAATTGGTGAGCTAAAAGTTTTCACACACATCAATTTTGATCAAATAATGTCCAGGTCTATTACTACTGGGGGTCTAATGATATCCAAGTCTCATGAAAACAATATTGTCACGGTATGAACCTCACGGTACCATATTTATTGTGATATTGTAGGAAAGCTCATGATATTATGATATTCTACATAATAATAAGACTGACATTCTAAAATGCTTTGACCAGTTATTTGGTACATTTATTGCCATTCGGGATGTAACGATATCCAAATCTCTCTGTACGATATTTTCTCAATATACATCTCATGGTATGATATTTATTTCAGTATTTTGTGGAGGCTCACAAAACTGTGAATATGCTACTTTTTCCTATAAAAATGCCTTCACAAAACTTCCAAAAATCCAAAGAATCACAATTTAAAAGTGCTTAGAACAGTTATTTCTTCATGTCGTCTGCACTGAAACAGAGCAAAGGATCATGGTCTATGTAGTTCCCTGTTTTTTGAGCTATTTCTATATCATAACTATTCATTTAAGCAAAGAAACGTGTGATTCGATATATTGTGATGGTCCAGGATATTATTGTGAGACCTTTGACAATACAATATTATGATATGTTGGTTATTGTTACATACCTAATTACTGACTATAACAAACCCTGATTCCCAAACATCTCACACCAAGTACAATAATAATATTGGCTTTCTGAGTACTACCAGATCTTAACTCAGCCCAAATTAGGACGAAAGCAGGTCTAAAATTAGACTAAACCATGGATAAGGTCATTCTAAATAATGATGAACTCAAACAGCAGCAGCGGGTACCACAATTTGAAAAAAAAAGACCAAGACGAAGTCTAAAACCAGGTCTCAATCAGAAATATCACAGTTCTGAACAATGAAATGCCAAATCAAGACAATAATCAAGTAAAATGTGTTCAGTCTCAGTATAGATATATTGCAAAAGCAGTTCTTAAGAGTCAAAATAAGACCAACGTCTGCTGTCTGTGTCTAATTATAAAGAATTGCCGATAGCATGCTAATGTTTATTAAATTTACTGTATCCTCAGCCTCTGAAAGTTGTGAAAACTTCTTACAAACTCATCACGGTGAATATAATTATTCACTGTGCTGAGCTTGGAACGCATTAGGCAAGTGAGGAATCATTTGGGACCACTGTAAATAGTTTAAAATTAATTAGTTTTGTTTTTTTCTTGTTTTGAAGACTGTAAATATCAAGTACAGTGGCTTTTAGAACTAGAAATGCAGAGGACTTTGGAGGAGTGCCACCAGAAGCAGCCCGCTCCACCACAGTTAGACAACCGGCGTTTTATGATTGAGACACACTTTCATAGCCACAGGTTTCCTCTGTTCTCCTGATGGCTGCCCACAGAGGTGCATTTGACAGTCCCAGCGGTCCACAGTCCTGTAACAGTACCAGCACTCCCTGTGCGACTAATGACAGCACTCAGAAGAGGGAACAATGCACCTGTCACTCTGAGCACCTGACACCACCTGCCCATGCTGCTTTCTTACACTTTCAAGTCTTCACCACCATATTCATGAGCTGTATGGTTGTCTAAAGTATTGAAAATCAGATACTAATCAATACTAAAACGAGACACTCAGTTGTGCATGTATTGATACTAAAAAGTCGCAGTCACAGGACAAAAATTAACCTTTCCTGACAGTTTTTGAATGATCTTGAGCTGTATCAGAACAAGTTAAGACCACACAGACTATGAACCCATGGACCGCTATAGAACCTACCTGGACAAATGAAGGATTACACAGATATAAGGCCACATGGAAATATAAAAGAAAGTACTATGATTTGATGGCGACGTTCTATTGTACAGTACTCACTTTTTGACAGTTTGAACGCACTGGCAGCACTGCACACTGTAGGTAGATCTATGTCCTTGGTCAAAGAGAAAACACTTCACCTACCGTGCCTTTGTCGGTGTAGTAGTAGTGACTGTGTGATTGATGCTGTCAGAGAGGTTGTATGTGCAGTATACACATAATATATACAGTGTTTGATGCTAATGCCATCAATCACTCGCCATCAAGCTGTCAAACTAGTCTGGTAGTTTATTAAATGGAGTCAGTGTATTTTTCCCTACAGCTGTTAGCATTAGAACTCGCAAACCACAAAGCAATATATGATACACGTTGTAGGAACATGTCATTATACTAATGGCCACTCTCCAGCATCACATCACATGAAATCTGATCTCTTATAAATCTCTTATAAAGGAAAGTGTTTTAGCAAATGACACAACAGCTACAAACTGACTAGGCACTAGGTTTGGGCGATACCAACATGTTTGGTTTCGATACAATACCAAGTACTTTGAGAGGTCATTTTTTCAATACTACTGGCCTAATCTTAAGGGTGAAGGGATATAAATAAATGCATGTATACAAAAGGGCTTCAAATATGTCCAGTACAGCACAGCACACCTGACATATGGAAAATGTGTGTTTTTTTTTAACAAAACAATGAAGAAATGGCTCTAAGATGTCTAAAATTGATGCTTAGTCCTAAAAGGTACACATGCTAATTACCATATTTTTCAGACTATATTGCAGATTTTTTCAGAGTTTGGGTGGTTCCTGCGACTTATACTAATTTTTTACACTGACAGTCCATAGACCATATATATGAATCGTATATATAAATCAAAATTGAAAAAAACAAATCGTTATCCGTTTTTTCATTTTGGTTTTAGAGACAAATAATAAAGAAAAGAGTTGTTTTTTTGTTTACGTATTTTTGGTTCTATAATGAAAAACAAATGAACGAATGATCCACGGATTCTTCTCTATTGGGTTGTTTTTATTACTAACTTCTATAACTTGCCTTTCAAGATGAAATGCCAGTTCTTGGTCTCAGTATCAAGATATCAATACTTCAATATCAAAACTCCAATCCCTAGTAGGAACATGAACTTAACTGGGCAATCTCTGGTTTTAGACCCTGCGCTCCACCACCTCCACCTTTCACTTACTGCTACACTCAGTCATCTCAACAAAGTAGATTATTTCCGCACAAATGTAAGCACAGAATGACATGGTCTGTTTGTTTATTCAAATGCCATATCTGTATTCACTGGGTCAGGTACAGCATATGTCAGTCATTAACAGCTGTTGAATTTTCACAAATGGAAATGAGGCTATACTTCTGCTTATTCCTTTGAGCGCTGTCCAGCACTGTCTATTTATATGTTAGTTTGACTCTCTTACTACAAACAGCTGAAATAAACAGTCTAAAGTGAGCCAACAGCCTGCTCATGGCTGCTGACCCTGTGTGAGGCCTGTGTGTGTGGGCCCCATGATGTAAATCTGTTATTAATAGATCATCAACATGGTTTCAAAATCAGATATGGGTTAAAATGTTACTTGGTCTGATTGGATATTATTACTTGGTCTGATTGGATAGTATCTGTGTAATCTGTGTGTAATATTTATCATAATTTCACAACGGTTAAGTGGTAGTTTGTAGAAAGAAAACACAAAAAAATGATGTAGAGGAGAGTTTGAAAACGTTATCTATACTTATTTCATCAGCACACAAAATGACATCCAAAATCTAAGGTAAAGCGTTTTTTTTCACAGTTTAAACTTGTAAATCGGTCTATTTGGTTGCACGCAGCAGGTATCCGAGTACGTGTCAGCTTCTCCAAATGTATCACTGGAATCTTTGAAATTCAATCCACTAAACCGCAATCGAAGTTTCCAGAATTCACAAGTATTTTTTTTTTTTAAATGGTCTTAAGTGCCTTTGACAGGTTAGACTTCTCATTTTACAAAAACACAGTTAAGATTATTATATTTAAGATTTTGGCAAAAACATTCAGACTTGTTTTCCCAGTTCGGCCATTTTTTAGGCTTAAAATTTGACTTCCTAGTTGGACATCGTGATATCACACTAGAGAATTCATAACTGTGACCTAACAAATCTCTTCTAATGCATACAGAAATTATTATCTGACAAATATAAATATAAAAAGCACATTTAGTTTGCTGAAATTATATTTAAAGTATAAGAAAGCTTGTTTCTTATGTGCAAATTGTGCTGAACTTTTGGATAGAAATCTCCCCAGTGTGATTTTAAATTTAGAACCTGTAATTTGCAGCATATTTTCCAGCTTGTTGTCACAAATTGCTTCTTGGCATAAAACTATAATTTATGTTTACAATGTTATAATCCAACCAAATTAAGTCAAAATTAGAGAATCATAAAACTCTCACTTCAAATTGAACTAGACCAATTATACAGGTTTCAAGTAGTGAGTGTGTGCGTGTGTGTGTGAACCCACCTCATGCGACAGATGAAGGAACGTCGTGAGCCCATACACATCCTCATGGACGACTGCTGGCCCTCCTTCTTCACCGTCCCGGTCTTCAGGTCCAGGATCCGGCCTGAGCACAACACAACACAGAACACGTCATGGTGATTCTCAATCGCATGTAGGACTGTCAAGAGTAACCAAAATCAGATATTAGGCACTTATCTGAGTAAGTATCAATACTAAAAAAGTCAAATTCAAAATTCAATTCAAAAAAGTCAAATTCAAAGGACAAAAATTAACCTTCCCTGAAGTGATCCTCATGTTAGACTGATCTTTATTTTGACACAATCTAAGTAGAAAAAGCTGGCTTGGTTGGAACTATCACAGGTGATTTTAGCGCTATATAAGTCTCTCACGTACAACATTACAGTCACGAGGTAGCAAGCATAATTAAGTTTTTCAATTAGTCACTCTCACCTTTTTGCTGAAAATCAAATGCCTAAACAGCGCCATGAATGCTCATTTTGATTACAGGATCCAGAAAATGTGTTATTTAAGTGCATTTTATATTCTTTCTTGAGTTTTCAAACTATCTTAAAACTTTTTTTCACAAATACTGTATGTGCATTGAGGCTCCATGGAAAAAGCTGAACATTTCTTCATAGAGATGTAAAACACCCCCAGCACGATGTCACTGTCAAGTATCAATAACTGTAGAATAGGGATGGGCATTTGATTACATTTTCTTAATTCATCGTCGGGAAAATTAACAATCAATTTTCGATTAATCATTAACAGTTTATTTTAAAATTATCACCACTATAATTATTACTAATCTGCATAAATAAACTCAACTTTACAACATATAAACCATCACCACTATAGAGCCAACATCAGCCCGTGTGACATTACAATGTGTTTAATGCAGCTTTGGCACATTTGTTTACGACTTACAGAAACTAAACTTAAAACTACATGGCTCATTTGTGTAAGCGAAATAAAGCAGCTCTTTCCTTGTGCGCTGATGTGGTTCAGCTTCGGCTGGACTTAAGGACACAACTCAGTGGAATATGAGTGTTCTTTCGGTGACAGAGGATGTGATGAGGCTGGTGAGTCTGTTCTGTGCGTATGTTGTGTTGGAGATGATGCGTATACATGCGAAATCGGGATACTCAAAAAAAAAAAACCATCATACCCGGATACTGATGTGCAGGTAAACGTACTCTGAGGGATATAGTGATCTCCAAGGAGCCAGAGCCAAGACGTGGGACTGTGGGGCCACAGTGTTTGTGCTGTGAGACGCAGCCTCAAGTCCTTACGCTACGTTACACACAGCAACCTACATTCAGTTTGTCGATTAAAATGAATGTGATCGATGAAATTCTTAATTATCAATTATCGATTAGTCGACTAATCCTGACCATCCCTAGTATATGCCCATGGACCAGTAAGGAACCTACCTGGACGACTGAGGGATTACACAGATATAAGAGCACATGGGAATATAGAAAAATCACATTCTATTGTCTAAAGAAAGAGTGTTTTTTTGATATGGTTGACAACGCTAACAGCCAGGTGGGATTTATTATTTAATTTAAAGTGAGTCAATGGTATCAAGTTATATTCTGGTAACTTTACAAATATTCAAATGGGGTTTTAAGGTCACTCAGAAAAATGGAAAAACAGTTACGCAACCATCCAACCATTGTTTGCATAAGGCACGCCAGTATGACAAAAATGTATTATGATTACGTTTTTCCTGTGAATTGATCGCTCAGAATTTTCTATTTGGTTTGATTTTATCTTACCAACAACATTTTCAATATTTTTTCCTAACCGTAAACAATATGTGCAAAAATAGCCAAATTTCTATCTCCAGTGTCCCTTTCTCCAAGAATGCTGCGCCAAACCACATGCTTGACAGAGGATTGGCTGTGGACCTCTCCGATAGAAAGACTCAAGTTTATTATTGATGATTAGGAATGACAGAATCTCAACTCTGATTTAAACTTGAATAATTTCACCTCCCTTATGAAATCTGCAGTTGTTCAAATGTTTTAATTTTAGTATCACTTGTGCATTTTCAAGACAAACTTTTCAAGATGTCTTTGAAAAGAATTCCACAATTTTAGCAACAATCATGCATGCGTTGTATTTTATATAACCAAGTCATGATTGTGAAGTCTTGATAATACTACAGCACAATTTAACCCCAACTATAATGCACGCCCATTCAGCTATTATATTTTCATACAAATACATATACCACTATACTATACTAGGTGATGTCCTAGTAAATACCTTACTAACTGCGTGTGACTGTTTAAAGTGCATAAGGCAGGTTAGACTACTCACTTCTCAGTTAACAGCAGTATATTTAAGATTTGACTAAAAAGCTTTGACATAGCCTATGTGGAAGTGCCATAATGTTAATAAAGTGTTAATAAAGGCCAAAACTAGGGAAACACTGATCCAGCTTTTCTTATACCAGTACTTTGACTTAAAGTATCTGCTGATATCCAATATTAACTGATACCAGTGTAGGAATGGAAAATAGCACTTATTAACTAAGAACACAGTTAATTTATTACACCAGGGATCTAATTGTGTTATGTTACTGTTATTTATTCTTCAAACTAACTCAACAACAGCTTTGTATGACTAAAAGTTCAAACCTTATGAGACACTGACAAATCCATCCATCCATCTTCTCCCGCTTAATCCGGCTGGGTCGCTCATAGCACCTGACCCTCCATATGAACCCCTCTGCAGGTGGTGAGCCCACAGGAGGGTGGACAACATGGTCCTTGATGTTAGTTCATAGGGGTGCGGGCATGTTTTGGGTTGATGGGGGAAACCGGAGTACCCAGAGGAAACCCATCCAGACAAGGGGAGGAACATGCAAACTCCACACAGAAAGGCACAGGCGGCCCAGGGATCGAACCCACAACCTTCTTGCTGTGAGGCCTGAGTGTTGCCACTCAGCCACCGTTGACAAAATCAATTGTAAATAGAAGGTAAGATAAGGTAACTTTATTTCTGTAGCACTTTTCACAGGCACATGTCCCCAAAGACGCTTTATACAGCATTATTAACAGAGCATTCTTCATTCACTCCAGACCCAGTGATGGTAAGATACTGTTGTAGCCACAGCTGCCCTGGGACAGACTGACGGAAGCGAGGCTGTCAAGCCAATTGGCACCATCGGACCCTCTGACCACAACCATCACTCACACACACACACACACACACACCACTTTCACACCTACTATGCATGTTTTGGGTTGAAGGGGTCTGGAAAAAATATTTAAATATCAGTATATCATGATACTAAATTTGGTGATACAGTATTGTTAAAAGTGTATATTTTTTATATCTTTTGGCTATTTTTTGTGACTGCACTACAATTTTGTTGCTTATTTAGTGGAAGGAAACTTGTTTTTTGCACTTTTACACAAAAGTATTCATATCAACTTTGCACAAGTAGTGGTTTAACAAAGAAATATGATTCCCAGCCCTAGTAAATAGTCTTTTTACATCCTATTAAAACCCCAACAAGGATATCAGCTGAACCAACAACATGGATCTGATACACGAGTCCAGTCATTTTTTTCCTGTGATGCGGCGATATTCAGTGCCAATATCGTTATTGGTCCATCCCTTGCAAAAACCTGTCTAAATTACACAAGAGTGGGGTTAAAAAATAAATGACGCCTCTATTTTGTTATCAGTGTTTAAACTGTGCATAAACTGTTCCTGAATTTTGGATGGAACTGCTGATAGTTGATGATAGAGGGATTTCATTTTAGAGTTCACTGATACTTCCGGGATTTTACAACTTTTTCCCTACATTTCTTCACAAACTGACACAAAATGTATGGAAAACTATGATGAATATTTACGACATGTGCTGTATCACCATAACAAGTCATAATTTCAAAAATACATGAATCTGTCCAAAACTTCCTCCCACCCTCCCAGGTTGAAGTTGACAGACACAGAGCCTGATGTTTGCGTCTGCTCACATATGTACAGAATATGCAGAGGAGGTGCATTCTTCCTGTGACTTCCTGAGGCTCACAATGAACTCACATGTTTTAGGATCACCTGCTCTCTACGCATGTGGAGACCAGGTGTGTAAAGTAGCAGGGGTGTCAAAAGTATAGAAAAATCAGATACTAATAGATAACAAATGAACAGAAATGAACCTTTCCTGAATAACTGTAGAATAATCTTGAGCTGTAAGACCACATAGACTAGTATATAGGAAATACAATGATTTAATGTTGAAAATGACATTATAGTGTCTATTATCATCATGGTATCTGAATCCATATTAAGTCTATTCTGTATTGTGACAACACTAGTAGGCTCCAGTCATCTTTTTGACACATGTTCATTTAGTTTAGGGAAGTCAGACTAACAATTTTGATTCATAGTTTATTTCAGTTTTAATTGATGTAGTGCAAAACCCAATCCGGGATGGGACAATAACAGAGACCTCCGTGAAGTTGCCCCCATCAAACTCAAACCTACACAAAAACTATGTCAATCGTTTGTGCTTCGTTTGTGCTGTTTTATGCTGCAAAAAGTTTAGTTTGTGCTGCTTTAGTTTTGAAGAAATGAATGATTCTTTTATAGGTCAAATTGGGGTCAGCCCCCAGGAAGCTTCAAAATGCACTACGTACAATAGTATGAGTTTCATTTGTAAGGTTTGGTGTTGCAAATGTTTCGCTTGTGTGATTCTGGTTCTTAAGATATTTGCAGGATGTCATTTCCGCTCAGCTGATGGCAGCAAACTCCGCAAAACTAGTGACGATAAATGATCTGAGGCTGTGGAAAAGTCTGTATTATTATAGAAAATATGAATCACAAGCAAATTACTAAAGATCGTTGCAGACTTTTCCACAGCCTGAGATTGTTTATCGCCACTAGTTTTGCGGAATTTTGCTAAAGTTGCTGCCATCATCTGAGTGGAAATGACGTCATATAATTATCGCAGAAATAATAATTAATAATTTTAGAAATAAACTCGCACAAATGAAAACTGTCACAGCACAAAACAGCACAAACCAAATACAAACATTTTCTATAATTTACTGCCTGTTTTGAGGCTGTTTCACATTTTGAGGGGCTGGATGACGTCATCGGCCGAAAATAAAACTCCTAATATCTTAAGAACCAGAATTGCACAAACAAAACCTTTTGCAGCACAAATGAAGCACAAACGATTGACTTCATTTTAGACGGTTTTAGAGCATTTTGAAGCTTCCTGTGGGGCTGACGCCAATTTGACCTATAAAAGAATCGTTCATTTCTCAAAAACTAAAGGAGCACAAACAAAACTTTTTGCAGCACAAAAGAAGCACATAGTTTTTGACATAGTTTTTGTGTAGATTTGCGTTTGATGGGGCCAACTTCACGCAGGTTAAACAGTGGTATTACTTATTATAAAAGGGTTAACAATCATTTGTGGTACATTTTGTAGAATTGTGATAATCTCCAACACAAACAATTGCTGTTATACTACCAGACTGAGCAGAAAAAGCTACACGCTATTATGTCGAGTGTAGTTCTTTACACTTAATGAACAAAAATCAATCGAAGTGTGGTGGCAGTGACAGGTCCACACCACTGCCACAGCCCCGACTCTGTCCCTAAGCAGATATAAGTTGTGAAAATGTCTTTACAGTGTTATTGTAACTGTTGTAGACACTGAACAAATAGCACTGGTGAATGTCTGCAAGCCTGCTTTTCATCCAACCGTAGAGACGCACTCAGTCTAGGACAAGTGCTTCCAGGCTTCATGTGGTCCAAAACTTTCAGTACACAGAGGACAATGCTGTTTTCTGGTACAAGATAGATAGGACCAGCGGCCAGGGCAACCCCCAAATTTACATTTTTAGTTTAGCATTTTATTGGGATGAAATTGGATAGACAGTGCCAGTTCTTTGCATTTTAATGACAAATAACTACTGTATTTGAAGTATGAATTTATTAAAACAATATGAGAGATCAAATATAATGTAAACAATGGACTAGCCTTGTCTGCAGAGGAAACAAATTAGAGCTGTTATCACCAATAAAGAGCAACGTTCTATAACACTCCACATGCACATACAACTAGGATTATTCAGTATTTATCGTGTATACAGTTTCTTTGAGGAGATTTTAGACATTTTATGAAATAACATTGAGGAGGCACAGTGGCTGAGTGGCAACACTCAGGCCTCACAGCAAGAAGGTTGCGGGTTTGATCCCCGGGTTGCCTTTCTTTGTGGAGTTTGCATGTTGCATAGACCAAATATACGAATCGTATATATGAATCAAAAATGAGAAAATGAAAAACAAAACAAAAAACAAATTGTTATCTGTTTTTTCATTTTGGTTTTAGAGACAAATGATAAAGAAAAGAGTTGTTTTTTCGTTTTCTTATTTTGGTTCTAAATTGAAAAACAAATGATTGAATGATGCACGGATTGTTCTCTAATGGCTTGTTTTTATTACTGTAACTTCTATAACTTGCCATATTACGTCGCTCTACCTCCTGCCACTGTGTGGCGCTAGATGTAATTTACTATGCAATTACCTGCTCTATAAAAGGGGAGGAAAAGGCGCACTCAGGTGTTGTAGTGTGGAGGTAAACAGTCTTTTGAGCGTTGTCATCTATGGAGTGCTGAATCTGTGTATTTTGGATGGCTACAAGGTATGCCAATAAACTATTGAGGAACACAGTATTTTTCGACTCTTTTATGGAAGACACGCGTCCGAGACGCCACACACGGTGCAGCTATAGCGGACCTTGCACAGGGCAAGTTTGACCGCTACATTGTCAAAAGACTTCCTCAGTTACCGTCCGGGCGTTTTGTTGCGTCGGCTGTGAGAGGCACAGCGCGGTTTCCTGGGGTGGACCCCCACCAACTACCGTGGCGGTGACTCGTCGCGACAGGTGCGGCGGACTGTTGGCGGGAGAACGGAGAAGAAAGGGGCGGACGGAACCCCAGAATCCCGGTGTCCACTACCGGCGGCAACGGACACGAGGAACGGCTCGGCGCGGGAACTACTTTGTCTGTAGCGGAGGGGCCGTGCAGGCAGAGGCCGTGCAGGCGGACCGCGGAGGAGCCACTTGTGCTTTTGCGAAGGCCAGAACATCCACCTGGTAGGATTACGATGAAAGTTTACTAGGATTGCGCATGTACAAAACTTTGACATTTTGGCACAGGGCGCAGATGGATCCGGGTACACTGTAAATACGAACACTGTAAAAAATGTGCACCAAGGGCTTAAACAAAAAATTGAGAAAAAGGAAAATATAAACTGTGAAAGGACACATAAAGAAAGTCACAGCAGTGTAGAAAGAATGAAGGTTTCTTTAGGTGCAGCATTGATAAAGATAAAATCAGAATTGGCTTCATTATTGATCAGAGCTTCATATTTAGAGGAGATTCATGCACTTGAGGTAAAGCAACGAGCAATCAGGAGAAGGCTGGACAAACTGGAGCTTAAAACTAAATTGAGGTGAGGTGAGAGCAAAGTTGGATGTGTTGAATGCTTCAAAGGTGAGAGCAAAGTTGGATGTGTTGAATGCTTCAAAGAAATCTAAAACTGTAAAACCCAGACCACTTCCACAGGAGCCAAAGGCGCCTCAGTCAATTCTGTGTGGTTCTCAACCATGTTCGTTAAAGCAGACCACAAGTCTCACTGTTTTGCTTGAAGATCAGACAGGGGCCGGCTACGTTGATGGTATCGATGCAGTAAACCGGGAGCTGCCAGAGATATGCGCCACTGTGGTGAGTGCTTTTGTGCCAACAGGGGCCGGGACCACCACTGACATGGACACTGAACCTGTTTCAACTGAACAACAGAAGGACCTTGATACCCCTGCTATAGACCAATTTGAGACACTTGAAATAACCAATATGGACAGTAGTTTGCAAATTGCAAGTGAGTCACCTGCTGACCAGCCTCTGATTGGGAGCACTGGTGGTACAGAGGATGAGGAGCAGGAGAAGACTGCTGCTGCTATGGACCACGTGGACATTGAGCAGCCTTTTGTGGATAGTCCTCTGTTGCTGGAGCTGGTCAGCAGTGCCCAATCATTGCTGTTGCACTGCCCCCTGGTGATCCTTTGCACCTCGGCTCTCAATTAACTTTTCTCACTTTGAATGTACTGTAACCCTTGTGATTTGTATTTTGCATCTGCTTGTTTGTCAAGCCCAAAGGTTGTTTCAACTAAAAACCTGCAAAGCCTTCAAAAGAAAAAGGTGGAAAATGTTTTGATAAATTTTAACTGAATGGAATTCAATGCTGAAAATAATGACTATAGTACCATGATTTAAGGTTTGTGGATATTGGTAATGTGATCCAGTGGAAATACCTATGGAAAGATCAGTTAAGTTAATTTATGGTTCCAAGTTTTTGTATTTTCTTTGTAATTGTTTCGCTCCTGGCTTCCACAATTAAGGGGCCGGTGTGTTGGAGCCATATTACGTCGCTCTACCTCCTGCCACTGTGTGGCGCTACATGTAATTTACTATGCAATTACCTGCTCTATAAAAGGGGAGGAAAAGGCGCACTCCGGTGTTGTAGTGTGGAGGTAAACAGTCTTTTGAGCGTTGTCATCTATGGAGTGCTGAATCTGTGTATTTTGGATGGCTACAAGGTATGCCAATAAACTATTGAGGAACACAGTATTTTTCGACTCTTATGGAAGACACGCGTCCGAGACGCCACACACGCTTCAGCCATCGCGGACCTTGCACAGGGCAAGTTTGGCCGCTACACTTTCCTTTCAAGATGAAATATCAGTTCTTGGTCTCTGATTTTATCAAATAAATTTCCCTCAAAAAGTACCACTTATAGTCCGGTGTGACTTATACATGTTTTTTTCTTCTTCATTGTGCATTTTTTGGCTGGTGCGACTTGTAGTCCAAAAAATATGGTACTATGTTGAGTAGTGTCACGTTAATTGTGACTTGCATGATCGGTTGATGCATGGAAATAAAGTTAGGAACGAATTGTGTACAGTTGTTATGGGTATTGTAACCCAAGTAACTGAAAGCAAAATCATTGGTTTAACCCTCGGAGAAGCTCAGGTCGGGTTCTTTCCAATGGTCTGCGTGTTGTTCTGCTCTGACTGTAAGCTTACGTAAAAGCTGGCGGAGACTTCTGATGACGTATGTGATTGTTGAAGGGGTGCCCCAATTCGTAGGGGTTTCAACCCCTACCCCTTGTTGCTCACTTTCAAGGGGCAAGGGCCAAGAGGTAGGGGTAGAAATTAGAAATGGGATTGGCCCTATCTGTCAGGGTTCGATGCCCAGGCTGTTCTGTGTAGAGTTTGCATATTCCCTCCGGGTATGAGTGGGTTTCTTCTTGGCATTCTGGTTTCCCCCATCAACCCAAAACATGAACAAGGTAAAATCCCCCAGCCAAGGTAGTCCGGACCAAGACTAGCTCAAAATCTGGTGATGGGTCCTCGGGGTCCACTGCTCCAGACATTGAAGGATGGGTCAAATGCAGAAGACATATTTCTCTATGGGAACAATATGTGTACATTTATCCTTGTTGGTGATTTAGATTTTTGGCATGAATATGGATTATACATGTCAAGGTATTTAACATGTTTTCCACAGTATGGGGCCCATAGGTACATCTTAGGGCCCCTGCAAAGCTCAAAACATCCCTGAGAGAGCTCTTGGGGCCGATGTACAATACAGCACCAAAGTCCTTCTGGATACATTACATCACATTTACCTTGAATTCAAACTTTTTAAGTATTAAGGTGCACTATAGAGGCAAAACAAGGTCTACTATCAAAATGACTCATACATTATGTTCTCGAGTGTTTTTGTATGCGTGTGTGTGAGGGGGAGATGTTTTCCTCCAGCGGAATGTGCACATCAGACTTTTCTACACAGCGCACTGATGGGAAGCAGCCTTTTAGCGTGATAATATGGAGTTGGCCAGTGGCAGCTGAAGGCGCACAGCCCACTCCCCACACATTCTTTATAGTCCTGATAAACACCACGTCACTAATACTTGAACTGGGAGACAAAACAAGCTGCTAATTAAGTCGTAAACCAACGTCAACCGATTATTGTGTTAACAATTTAGTGCTTATTACTGTGTTCTATTCCCCATCACAAACGGAAGGAACTATATGTAGTCTCTGCTCTTATTAGGATTGCCAAAAGTATTGAAAATCATATACTAATTGATATTAAAACTAGTATTGGATTAGATACTCAATTGAGCAGGTATAGAAACTAAAAAGTCACATTGACAGGACAGAAATGTATCTTTCCTGAATAGCTTTAGAATGATCTTGAGTGGTTTCAGAACAAGTATAAGAGCACATAGACCACTATGGATCCTACTTGGACCACTGAGGGATTACACAGATATAAGGAATATAAAAAGTACAATTGTTTAAAGCTTAAAATTGCATTCTATTGTCTAAAGAAAGAGAGTCTTTTTTTTATTATTATTATCACTGTTGTGTTGGAATCTGCATTGAATAGGGGTGTAACAATATCCAAGTCGCGTATCATCACGGTACGAACCTCACGGTACAATATTTATTGCAATATCATGGGAAAGCTCACAATATGGTGGGGAGGCTCACGATGTTATGATATTCTACTCTATAATAACAAGACTGACATTCTGAAATGCTTTGACCAGTCATTTGGTACAACATGTATTGTCATTAGGGATGTAATGGACCTCTTCTGGACCTGTACACCTCCAGGACATGTGCAGGTCGGATCACATCTGACCTTTCTCACCCTGGTCACGGACTTTTTGACCTGCTCCCCTCAGGCAGGAGGCTATGGTCCATTCGAGCCAGAACCTCTCGCCATAAAAACAGTTTCTTCCCCCGTGCTGTTGGACTCATGAGCAAAAACACTCAGACTGTTCCCACCACCCGCTCTGCTTCAGTCACATGACCCGGTGCTGTGTTTTTGCACCTGTCTGTTTGCACTGATCATTACCTGCACTGTTATATTCCTATATTCTTGTAAATTTTGTGTTATATTATTGTTTATTGTTTTCACCTTTATTTTATTCTATTTTATTTGTTGCATGTTTAGTGTTTGTCTACATTCCGCTCCAAGTACCACAGCAATTTCCTAATGTTGTGAACCTGTTCACTCATATGGCAATAAAACCATTCTGATTCTGAATGATATCCAAATCTTTCTGTACCATATGATGATATGCATCTCAAGGTAAAATATTTATTGCAATAGTTTGAGCCTCACAAAACTCGCTACTTTTTCCTCTAAAAATGCCTTCACAAGACTTAATCCAAAGAATGAACATTTCAAAGTGCTTAGAACAGTTATTTCTTCATGTAGTTTGCACTGAAACGGAGCAAAGGATCATGGTCTGTGTGGTTCCTTCTGTTGTTTTTTTTTTTTTTTTTTAGCTATTTCTGCATCATAACTATTAATTTAAGCAAAGAGACTTGTGATTCTACATATTGTGATGGTCCACAGTATTATTGTGAAACACAGTATCACAATATTTCGGTTATTGTTACATCCCTAGTATTGAATATATTCAGTATCGCAATCAAGTTTGAAATTTTAGTATCATGACAACAATAGCTCTTATTGTTTTAAAAAAAGGTATGCAACCTGCAGATACAGGGCACATACCCTTTTCTCATTCTCAGTAGATGGACAGGTCATGCCTCATGTGGAAGCTCAGAACCACCAGAGGCTGCACTAGCACTGAATCATGACTGGCTGCAGGTTCTGGGGTTTAGGCAGCCAACTGAATTTAGTTGTAGAAACTGTTACTGGCAACCCAAATGAGACATTTGTGCAAGGCTCATTCTGCTTTCTGATCTTACACATCACAACCAAAACACAAATTATAACATGGATATCAAGTTCACGTTTTTGTAATGAAGAATAAATCTGCATCAGTTGTTGTCAGGAAATATATGAATCACTATAGCTCTGAATGTAACTATCTCCATGGATACAAACAGGTGAGTACTAGTACCAAGTACTAGTCGCATCATGGAGAGGCAAGTCTTCAATAAAAATACCTGTGGCTGCGGCAAATGAAAGATAGATAACATTGCAGGAACGACTGAAAGCGAGCAATAACATCAAGGGACAAGCAGGTGGCACGAGGCAGCGATTCCACCAAAAAAAAAGCTGCATACTGCACTTTTAAAGCATTCAAACAGGAAAATGAAATGATGATGTTTAGCTTCAGACACAACACAATACTGCCCTCTAGTGTAAGACAAAGTGCAAGACATCTACACAACTTTCAGACACAAAAAGTGTACAATACTTCACATTTGAGGACAGAAAAAGGGATGCGTACATGAGTAGAGAACATGATAAATAACCTTTTCCCACTCACTCCTACGTCAACAGGATTTGAGACGTCTCTCAAAACAAACCAATCCAAAAAAAAATCAAGAGGGAATCCTGTGCTGACTAGTGCACATTCCACCATTTCACCGTGGAGGCCGTAACAGACCCCCTGTTCTCAGCAACAGCATTTGTCATTGCCATAGTGCAGAGAACATTTGGGTTCAGAAGTACATAATATTATTTTATTTCTAAAAATGAAAACCTTGTAAAATAGTATTATATAACAATAATATTAAATGTATTTGATTTAGATAGTGTTGTTAAAGACACTCAAAACACTCTGCAGTGCATTATTCATTCACTCCACACTCGGTGGTAGTGCTGCTACTACTATAGTCACAGCTGCTCTGGGACAGACTGAAGGAAGCAACAACACAACAGAACTTGGTCCAAACAAAAATCGATCCTCCGATCTTTAGGTTGAGGGACCCCTGCTCTAACCACAGACCCACAGTCACTCTGGTAATTGTGGGATGAGACAGAACCGTTGTGGTGAGGGAGCGAACAGTGAACAGTCATGATGGGAGAGTCAACTCAGCTGTGAGTTGTGTCATGAATACCTGTCATGGAGTTCTCAGAGGTGCTTAGCTGCTCCCTCAGCTTGTCCACATCATCAGGGTGCACCTGCTCATACAGGGTGCTGCCGAACCACTCAGACTGTGGGTGGTTCAGGACGGGTGTCACCGAGTCAGACACATAGATGACTCTGCCGGTCTCAGCCGCCACTACAAACAGGAAGCCATCTGCTGCCTCCAGGATCAGGTGTTTGAGCTCCTACAAAACACAAAAAAGTTGCAGATTGAAAACACATATACATACACTCACGCACACAAACCTATGATTTTGCTCCCAGCAAAAAGTGCACATGTGCTGAAGAGTGCACCAACAAATAATCCAGTGCCTTTGAGGGTTGTGCCTACTGGCCTGACAAAGGCTCTAAAAGCACTACACGCTATCATTACTACAATTCACTACAACATATCATTACTCATTCACTCCACACAGTGGTGAGAAGTTTCCTTCTGTAGCCTCAGCTGTCCTGAGGGAAACCGGCACATTAAACTGCTAATTTGTCTAAAACATAGTTGAAAAACACCATTAACTTTGGTGGTTTATAGGCTTACTTACTGCTTTAACACAAGCAGCAAATAGGCTATGACATATGTAGAGGCAATTCCACAACTGTTACGTAATGTTAACAATGGCCAAAACTTGTCTAATTTACACAGTAGTTATTATTAGACTTATACTAAAATAAATAATTTAATTTTGATGACAAAATTTTTAAGCAGAAAAAAATTGTTCCTTACTTGTAAATCTTCCTTACATTTTTACTGGAGTTTTCTGTTGAGGACATAAGTGATTCACAGCTGTTTTGGAGTGCAGCTTCCTGTATTTTTGTACTTTTCTTGGCTGCTTTTTTCTATAAACTACCACTTAACTGATGCAAAACTATAATGAATATTTACTACAAATAATAATAAAACCATGCGTACCTGCTCTGTGAGAAAGGAGGGTTTGTAGGCCCCGTCTGTGGAGGTATTCCCGGTGCCCCTCATAGACTTCATGTGGGATACAGCCATGCGCAGGATGGTCAGTTTGTCGGGCTTGCGGGCCAAAGCGCTACAGGTGGGCACCATATCTGACAGCTCCGTGATGTACTGGGTCATTTTGTTCCTGCGGCGCCGCTCGATCTCACTATGGTTCTCTCTGCAGAGGAAGGAACTAAATCAGACGAGAAACACGCTAAGAATACACACCAAAAATACACACAGGTGATGATGAGACCGCTAATACTTTTTACACATGGGTACAGGGTGAAGTTACATGAACAAGGGAGAGAGGATATCCCCCCACAATAAACTGTCAAAATGTAATAGTTTGCAACTGGATAACATTTCTAAAACAATCACGTATTTATAAATGTAAATCTGAATTTAACATTTTAGCATTTTGACAAACTACCAAAAATGTGTACAATCATATTCATTCATTTACCACAGTTTAACAGTAGTTAGTGATGTGACATAATGCACATCTTGGACTTTCAGTTCATATTTGAGTCACAAATGTTTCTTCTAATCTAAATGGTTGTCAGAAAAATCACAATTTGATATCAGATATTTAAGATGCACAAATTTTTCTGGTGGAGGATCCGCCATCTGCTTGTTTCCATGGAGATCTTATTTCTTTGTCTGGAATGTTCCACAAAACTGCATTAAACTTATTTATCTTGCATTTGTCAATTTAATCAGTTATTCTATCACATTATTTTTTTAGACCCTTTTTTAGGTATGAAAAAAAAAAATCAGTTAGAATAAATTATTGGAAGACCAAATGAATGTAATTGAATTTTTAAACAATTATGTCATGTTTCCTATGAATTCTGCATTCATTTGGTCCAGGTTGGACAAGTTCCCAGGAAAGTGCCTCCTGTTTGCTGTCTGATCTCCTACAGAAGCCCAGAGACGGCTCTCCATACCTGGCATATCTCTCCTTATCCCCACCAGACCCCTGATCATCGTCATACCTGCAACACAGAAGATGCTCCGTCAAATACACATTTATGCACAAATATTCAGAAGATTTGATAAAAAGTGGGGGCATGGCAGGAAATGGCAAACAAAAGTTAAAAACACTTTCAGTCATATGGGCCTAGAATGGGTATATTTTATTTGTTGTGGTGGATAATTTTATTTTTAAATGTAAGACAATTATAAAACAAAATAAAAATCTATAATTACCAATAGCTTTTTACAACTGCTTACTTGTGCATGCTAAAAATATATATATATATATATATATACGATAAATCTGTTGTGGAGTCAAACCCTGGGAGTCAGACTGCTGTAGTTCCTCCTGTGACCACCAGTGGGAGCTCTCTTCCTGAAGTGAATGAACTCTGTAAGGTCACTACTTTGACAATATCATGAAAAATGCATTCATACATTCTTTACATTCATTCAAAACAATAAGCTGCAAACGTGAGCGACAGCTATGAGAGTGGAATCATGGGACAGGCAGGGTATCAACTGGTTTAGACTTAGACAAACTTTAATGGGCTCCTCTCAGACCCCTTATAGCTCTGAGGGGCCCTATGCAAGATGCTTAACTGGACCATAACAAAAGTAGAGTGATCTGTTGTTGCTATAGGAAATATTGCAATAAACAGTAATCACATTTTTAAGAAGTGATAATCCCATATTTCACAAAGGATTTTTTTTCAATAAATATTAAGAACAATAAAACACAATATACCTGATTTATTATTTTTTACAGGAATTTGAGTAAAGTTTGATATATGGTTTAGGCAGCTCTTGAGGTAAAAAAAAATTCCACTGAGTAATGTCTACATCTAATTCATGTTTTAATATCCAAGAATCAGGAAGTGCACAGTGCTCATGTTAGTTGTTGCTTTATTTCTGTGATGGCAAAAGTCAACTCTGGCTTCTGAAATTTGTGAAAAGCATTTATAAACTCATCACGGTGAATAATTAGGATGTACTGAATTTATAAGGAAAGTGAGGAATAATTTTGGACCACTTCAATCCATTTAAAATGAACTGGGTCTGTTCTTAAGACAGTAAAAATCAGGTACCGTCAGTAATCTTTAACCTTTAACCCTGTCCTCTTGATGTATTAGACCACTCATTAATACACTGCTACTGACTAAGCATGTGTTTTGGGGGCCCTCTACTGGTTCGAGGTGCACTGCGCATCTGCAAGCAAGAAATAGTTCAATCTATGTGCTTGGAATAATCTGAAGTGACCCGCTGATACCCTGATGTTTGAGATAAGATGACCAGTGACATCTGCTTCCTTCAGCCTCTCACCTGGAGAACTTGCTTGGTCCCTCTCCATCCTCGTCGTCAAAGTCCATCCTGAACAGAACCAGAAAATGGCATTTCAGAAACAAGAGAAAGCTCTTCTGAATACTGTATAGATCATGGACACAGAGGTGCGCATGTACTTTGTGGACACAATCTCACGCACACCTATAATACAGGTACTCTCTGACTAAACCAACTGCTGCTTGATTCACAGAGACACAGGTTGGTGAAGGTAGTTTGAGCACTGAAATGATCCAAGAGGGACCAGCTGCAGCCGCTGTATGGAGTGGGGGGGTCGGGCATCATTGGTGGAGAGTGGAGATTGGGGGGAGTAATAATCCCAAAAAGTTTATATCACGGGTTTCTTTGTGTCAGATTATGATTTTGATTTTATGATGATTCATGTAAACTTGGTATATTTAATGCCTTTAAATTGTAAAATAAGCCATCTGCTCAGTCTGAGAGTTCATATATCATGATGAAAGGTTAATTCCACTTGTCACTAGCTCAGAGACTTATGGAGGAGTGGGTGGGGAAAAGTGTCTGTGTTTTATCATAGAGCTGTGTTAAACAGAAAAATACTGAACCATGATCTGACAATATTACCAAAAAAGCACACAGCAAGTAGATGTTGTGAAGAAAAACATCTTATTTAAGCCGTTATGGTTAGGGTTTGGGCTGGGGGGTCATAGCATGTTAAATGGGCCCTCTGCAGCCTTGTACAGTCACTCCTGAGCTGCATCAGAGCAAAGCAGTGATTGTTCTTTGCCTCACTGTTTATCCTCAGTACATATGCTCCGTATCACTTATTCATATCTCTGTAAACAGAATGATTTTTCCTTCATGTGAAAGAACACACTCACCCAGCAGAGCGCCTCTTTCCTCCTCGTCCTGGGACAGTTCCTCCCATTCGCACCTGACTGCCCCCCACGGCTCCAGGCATGGACACAGCACCAGGCAGCTCACTGGCCATCTCTGCAAAGAGACAAAAACACATTTAGGAATCATTAAAGAGGGGGCACTCTGCAAAATCAACTTTTTGGAACTCAAAACATAAAAAAACATATGCTGTTTTCAATAAATACAGCCTTTTCAAAACAATAAATCCTAACATGGTGATATATATATATATATATATATATATATATATATATATATATATATATATGTGTGTGTGTGTGTGTGTGTGTGTGTGTGTGTGTGTGTGTGTGTGTGTGTGTTTGTGTGTGTGTGTGTGTGTTAGCGATTAATAACCCAAAGAAGTTTTATAGCCCATCTTTAATGTAAGGGTTTGCAAAAAATCATCACTATTCCTTTTCCTCATTTCACTCTTGATCAATCATGTTTTTTGATTCTGTCTTTATTGTCAAAAAGTAAAACTGTTTTCAGTATTAATTTCCAGAACATAAATAAATATTTCATTTCAAGTTAAAACTTGATAAAAAGGGGTCAGTTCACCTCTGATGTGTCTGAAGCGTTGTATATACTGACTATAATGATGACTAAGGAGCTTATACTGTATGAGTAAGGATTGGAACAGTTTGGAGCTGTGAAGTCATACTTAACACAGCGTGAATATTCACTCTTCCCCTCACTTACTGGAGTGTGCACGTACTAGTCAAAATGTAGGACTTCATCTGTAAGATGAGAAATGCTTTGTCAACCCCATGTGTCTCCAAGCACATAGAACCCCCTTTGTATAAATACATGTGTCTGATTGTTTTCAGGGTCTGATGAGGCTGCCTATGAACTGTATCTATAAGACAAGTAGTGAGAACAAATAGCACTGACACAAAAACAACTATGCAAGAGAAGTACTTATAATAAGTACTTATTAACTGCATTGTTATAAGTGAAAAGGTAGATGCAACTTTTCAGTCACCACAAAAACTCCAGTCTGCTCCCAGCTCTCTCCTTTCTGGTTTTATCCCAAAAATAAAATAGTTAGTCAACTCAACAAATAAAAATGTGAGGTCCACCCATGTTGGCTTTTTTCATGGCCAATGCGGATTAGAGCCCAGAGAACCAGATAAACTTTGCAGATATTTTTGGGCCGATATTTGTTTCCCCAAATTGAGTCATTTAAATTTACTACAGTCTCACCTGCAGCCCCCATAAGATAGCAGTGAAGTCACATTGTGTGATGTTATCTCTGTACTTCAGAGCAAATAAAGTGTGTCCTCTTTAGGCAGCAGCTCAGCCAAAACAAAACATCCACCTGTGCTGCTGATTTAAGGCTGATAGCCATACTCTAAAAGCACAAATATCAGCCCGATATGTAGCAGCTTAGTCATTGACTAAACTAAAGGACTAGCAGTTATACATTTTTGGTAACCCTTTATAACAACATATAACTACAAATAATTTGTAAATATTTATTAACCATTAACTAATCATTCACTAAAAATTACAAGTATGTCATTTTTAGTACATGAATAGTTAATACAAATATAAAAATGAATGTTTTATGAATTAGTTATAACACTTTTTGTTCTGTCCATCTTTGTAAAGGGCTATTACACTTGCTAATGAGTAAGTATTCTTAATAAATTATTAGTTCATGGTTAATAAGCATTTACACATGATGTTACCAATTTCTGAAAGGTTGGAGCATAAATCCTAAAATCATATTTTTATAGATTTGATTTGCTTCTTCTCAGTGTTTCTGTGAAATGGTGTATCCCTATTGTCACTCTTCATGTTGGTACTTGAACCACAGTTTGGAGACCCCTGCTCTACATTATACAAAGCATGGTTAGATATCTCCACTGGGGATGTGTATGACAGCAGTGCTTTGTGTCTGTCAGTCAAACTGCAGTGTTCCTCCCTCAGGACCCTGTGAGCTCCCCAGACTCCTCACTCAGTTAGTCTGCACCAGGCCTGCACCAGCTTCATATCTGCACTTATCTCGGTCAAACACCATTCATAAAAGATGACCCCGGAGGGGAATATCACAAGTACAGGTCTTAGATAAGGATATCAGATCAGAGACACAAACTTCTGGACAAAAGTGACCAGACCTCTGACCTAACAGCTTCAAAATGGAACAGATAAGCAAGACCATCCATCAGAAGTATGTGGAGATTACCTACACTGTACTGGTCAGATTATTATTCTGTTATCCTCCAAAGGGTATTGTTGTACCCTACCTACTGTGGAAGATCATTTGCTTTTTAAGTAAATATTCAGCACATATATTTTCAAGCCATCAAATTCAACCATTAAAATTCACAATGAAAAAATTGTAGACCTCAGAACTGACCTCAGAACAGACCTTAGACCAGACCTCAGAACTGACCTCAGAACAGATCTTAGAATAGACCACAACAGACCTCAGAATACACTTCAGACCAGACCAGAACAGACCTCAGAACAGACCTCAGGATAAACCAGAACAGACCTCAGAATAGACCAGAACAGACCTCATAACAGACCTCAGAATAGACCAGAAAAGACCTCAGAACAGACCTCAGAATAGACCAGAACAGACCTCAGAACACACCTCAGACCAGACCAGACCTCAGAAGTGACCTTAGACCACACCTCACACCAGACCAGAACAGACCTCAGAACTGACCTTAGACCACACCTCAGAACTGTCCTCAGAATAGACTTCAAGAACAGACCTCAAAACTGACTCCAGAACCCACCTTCGAACACACCTCAGAACTGAGCAGAACAGACCTCAAGACTGACCTCAGAACACACCTCAAAACTGACCTCAGAACACACCAGAACATACTTCAGAACACACTTCAGAACTGACCTCAGAACAGACCTCAGAACACACCTCAGAACTGAGCAGAACAGAATTTAGAACAGACCTTAGAATAGATCTCAGATTAGGGCTACACTAGTTTGGCGAAATTAAAAGTCATAATTAACAAATGTTCAGTTTTAATGTCTGTTTGCTCACTCTCTTCTATCGGTCAGCCTTCCTCTTGCTTTAACCAATCAGTCACTATTTATCTACTGACAGAAATATCCAATATCCAAGTGTCATTTGTTTCAGATCTTAAATCACTAGACAAAAATGGATCAGATGGAACATTGCATCAGATCATCACAGACTCTAAACTATCATTCCATCACTCTTTATTTAAACCACACACATTATGGCATTTTCAACATTAATACAAAGTACTTTTGAATTTCCATGCAGCCTTATATCTGCGTACTCCCTCGGTGGTCCAGGTAGGTTCCATATAGTGGTCCAAGGGCGTATTCGAGTTTATGTGCTCTTATACTTATTCTGATACAGCTCAAGATGAATCTAAAGGGATTTAGGAAAGGTTCATTTCTCTCCTGTGAAGGCATCTTCTTGACAATCAATACCTGTTCAAACAAGTATCTAGCTTGGATAACAGTTGTAGTAACAATTAGCCTCTGATTTTCGATAGTTTTTCCAACCCTACCTGAGACTGGAGCTCACATGAGATGAGACCCCAGCCCCTCACACAGACCCAGCCTCTGTAGACCCCAAAGCCCTCTCAGACAGTGCGTTGTGGAGATGCAGTTGCTCATTGGTGATTCTCCAGCAGCACACACACATTCTGTATGCAGCCGTAGCACTAATAAGCATCACTTCTTTATTTATATTCCGGCTTCATTTACATCCGCAATGAAGTGACGGGAGCGCGAGGAAGGCCACGCTTGACCTGTTCAGCTGAGGGCTCCCACACAGGATTAATTACAGGATCTGCACATGTTGCTGTGAGGCTGAGAGACCATGAAAGCACCAAGCTCACCTAAACAGGTATGGACCATTGGGCATTGGTTTGCTGGTGTAATAAATACTGTATGGTCAGTCTAGTGTATTCGTGTAACTACAATTTAAAAAGGAACTAGAAGGTAACATCTAGAATGTAATTTTGAGCACAAAATAATAGTGCTTTCTTTAAGTTAGCATGTGGTTCTATACTGGGGTTGATGATGTTGAAGATTACTCTAAAACTGTTCAAGAAAGGTGAAATTTTGCCATGTGTATGTGTGTTAACTATTTACAGGCTTAATAAAGCATGACCATTTACTTAATAATTAACACATAGCTTATCAAGAGTGATTCAGCCTTAAAAAGCTTCCTTTGGAAACTAGATAACTTTACCATACTGTGGAGTATTATTGTTAAAGGTGGAGGACATCTATGACTTAAACCAGCCTCCTAGTTTCTCCTGTGCAGTATGTGACATGGATGAGGGTCATAGAAGTAATTGGGAATTTTACACTTTACAAGATGGAATGGCCTTGGTATTCATGGGTCATCTTCAGAACATCTGTTCTGTAGAATATTCAGCGTGCGTTTAACAGGTTTAACATGGTAACACTGCATTTTCTGTTTTATTAAACTGCATCATTGATTACATTCATTTTATCTGAGTATTCAATCAGCTCATTGTGCAAAGCTCCATGAGGTCCCTGTTGGTGTCTTGGTCTGAAATACATTTGGATGATTGATCATTTACCTGATGGACATGCCACATCTCAGCACAGCACATGACACGGGCTCTGTTTACACACACCTAAATATGATGATCAGATTTCTGGACTTTTAAGATTATTTCAATGACATGCAAACTGCATGATCTGAGAGAAATCAGATGATTTTGTTTTTCACATTTTCACACATTAATAATCCTGTAATGCTCTGATAATAATCAGATTTTGAGTGTGCATGTAACCACAGCCATTGTTCACAACAGGTTATAGTGTATAAATAAATATTAGACATTAAACTGTGATGTTTCCAGATGCAGCGTGCCCTGGTTAGTTCCATCTGAGCACTGTCTGTCACATATGAATGGAGACATGTAAGTGCATGTGTACTGTGTAACTCTTCTGATGCACCACCATGGAGAAGTTCCTGCGTTGTCTGAAATGTTCCACATCAGTTTGCCATTAACTCTTATCTATCTGACGTTTATATAAAAAAAGAGAGAAAAGACAGGTGCTATTATTGATGAAGAAATACTTTGTAAAACATGTGAGCATGTCACCTCTACAGATCTGACCTGAACCTGGCCTAGTGGTGTTACCTTGCTTCCTTGATGATAAATATATGCCATACATTGGAACATTCAGGCAAAGCAGAATAATATCAATTTGGAGACGAGCAGGTGGAGGACCTTCCACTAAAAAGTTGCATAGTTCACCTTTAACAACAAAAACATGCTTAAGTCCCTTTGGGATAATCACCTGATCAAATATAACAATACATTTCTGTCCTCCAAGGAAAGGGAAGTCCTTACTCTGTGACAAGTGCCAGTGCCGCTGTCCAACAAGTAGCGGCCAGCTAATAATGTGAAATGCAAGCACACTGGATTTAATCCAGAAAGTCGGTTTTGTTACTGTAGTGCTCTGAGGCAAGACATTAATATATCTATTACGGGGATGTTTAGTCTACAGTGCTTCTCCTAAAGAGTGAAACGGTATTAAAATGTGTTCATTCAACACGGGCACTGAAGCTCAGCCTGCTGCTGGAGCACAGAGACATGCTCTGTCTCTCCTGTCCTCTCAGGCTTTGCTTCTCTGTAAACTTGGACAAGTTTAAGGCACAGTGCTGTTCATAACTGACCAGTGGCTACATCACCAGGCTACAGGCTGTTTCCACTGACCGTCACAGAAGAGCTTTGTAAAACCGACATAAAAAGCACAGCGTTCTGACAAAACTGTGGAACAAACGGATCAGAGACGCATAATAGCTCGTTCCGGTGTAATAAAGGACACAGCTGTAAGGTGAATATTCGCTGTGGTTAGTCTTAGCTCATAGAAGTTGTGTTGTACTGCCTGTAGAGAAAAGCCCGTCGCCTCGGTGAAGTGGGGGAAGGGGCTGGATGCGGAGCCAGGCGGCCTCACGCCAGCCTGTGTCCTCCGCACGAACAGCTCCTCTCGCCTTTGTTTAGACCGACACACCGCGCCGTGCTGCGCCGGGACAAACACGCTCCGTGGGGACTCACCTGAAGGGTTGACCGCGGCCGGTGTTGCCATGTTTTTCTCGGCTGAGAAAAAGACGCGAACGTTGGTGATGGCGCACAATGACGCACAATGCACGACAGACTGCGAGCTCCAACGGAGGCTGCTAAAGTCCACGGGCTTGTCACGCTATGAGCTCCGCTCCTCGCATTAGCTCAGCCGAGGACACAGCGCGGGGAGCTGAGAACAGAGCGGATCCAGGCGAGCCAGGGCGCTGACAGGCGGTGTTTAAGGCAAATGTTCGCTAGGGCCAGACTAAACCAGTGCAAGATGTCTGAACGGTAGCACCGCGAGATCTTACTGCCGCTTGAATAAATTAATGTTAAGAAGCAGCGCTGCTCTGTCTCATCCGCGGAGGCAGCTACTGACGTACATCACCTTTGTATGCACTGGATCAGAGCCTTTTGTCCAAACATATGAGCGGACAGGGGGAGTGTAGCGTCCTGGAGCCACAGGTGCAGCGGTGTTTAACCCTCTGCTGACCGGGGTTCCGGCCCATCACTGTCACCAGAGCCAGCTCAGAGGAAACAATACGCAGCACCACAACACGCACACGTCTGCTATTTTACCCAAGACTTCTGTCCCTTTTGCTCCCCTGACCAGCAGCACCAGTTGTCTTACGCACTCCTACAGTAGTCCTACAGTAGTCCTACTACAGTGGGCTTATAGCCTATTATCATAGATACATGTTGGGTCTAAACTTGGCCAGGATTTTCTTTGACCACTGAACACAATTAGTCTACAAATATCTAGGCCTTGTCTTTGTCTTAACCTAATATCGTATATAGCCTACAGCTGCACTGGTGTAACTACAGAGCCTTGACCAGAGGTCTCCAACCTGTTGCTGAGGAGCTGCAGAAGCTCTCATCCCCTTCCAATAGTTTCCCAAAGTACTTAGGATTATACATATTATGCTGTATAACTCAAACTGTTTTCCTCACATGCCTATTACCACTGTAAATGTATCATTGTGATGCCCATATCTACAGGTCTATTCAGTTTCTTGCCACCACTAAAATGTATAGCTCAGTCGAGACAAAGCAATGTAGCAGAGGCTGTTTTTTGAAAGACGGGTATGTGTCTATTTTTTGTGACCAAATATATATTGAAAAACATGCACTGTAACTATGAGCAGGCTCACCTTTCCTAGGAGCTGGCTTAACCTGGAGGCCAGGAGCCTTGTGAATTAATGCCATATGTGGAAATTTCAGGCAATATCATCTCCATGGAGACCAGAAGGTGTTGGACCCTCAACCAGAAATGTTACATAGTATGAGTTTAACCTGTGACATGTACTTCAGTCTAAGGTCTATAATAACAAAAGTTCTGAAAGTCTGCTGCCCATATCAAACCAGGAAGTCAAATTATAACCAAATAAAGAAAACAAATAAAAACAACTCAAGATTTTGAGTAAAATGTTAAATACAATTATGTTAAATGTGTTTTACTAAGTAACTTTAAAGATGCACTATGTAACTTTTCTGGTGGAGGGCCCGTCACCTGCTTGTCTCCATGGATATGTTCCAAAGTATGACATTAAACATACCTATCACCATGGTAACAAGCAAGTGACACCACTAGGCCATGTTTCAAGTCAGGTCTGTGAAGCGATGACCCTACTGACAGTAAGAATCAATGCGTTTCAAGGCATCTTTCTCAGCAGATAAATACACCTGTAATAAGTGGTGTAACGATATCCAAGTCTCACGATACGATATCATCACATATGATCCTCATGGCACGATATTTATTGCGATATTGTGGGAAAGCTCACGATATGGTGGGGAGGCTCATGATATTACGATATTCTACATAACAAGACTGACATTCTAAAATGCTTTGACCAGTCATCTGGTATAACATTTATTGTCATTAGGGATGTAACGATATCCAAATCTCTCTGTACGATATTTTCATGATATACATCTCACACTCGGATATTTATTGCAATATTTTGTGGAGGCACAAAACTGTGAATATGCTTCTTTTTCCTCTAAAAATGCCTTCACAAGACTTAATCCAAAGAATGAAGATTTCAGAGTGCTTAGAACAGTTATTATTTCTTCGTGTAGTCTGCACTGAAACGGAGCAAAGGATCACGGTCTACGTAGGTTTTTGGGGTGTTTTGTAGCTATTTCTGCATCATAACTCATTTAAGCAAAGAGACTTGTGATTTTATATATTGTGATGATCCACGATATTATTGTGAGACCTCTGACAATACAATATCACAATATTTCGGTTATTGTTACACCCCAACCTGCAAATGATTCAATGCAAGCTGGTTACATGTAATGCCACAGTGAGGAACATTCCAGACAAAGCAGTAACATCTCATCTAGAGAGTCACATACAGTAGTGCACCTTTAAGAAGCTATCATAAAGAAATCAAGAAACTTCTGCTTGGTTCATTTGCTGTCTGCTGTTCTAGATGTATCTCAGTGTGTGTGTGTGTGTGTGTGTGTGTGTGTGTGTGTGTGTGCGCTCCCTCTCCTCCCTTCTCTCTCAGTCAGAGCAGGAGGGCAGCAGCGAGCCAGAGATTTGTAGACCAGTGAACGACTACTGTGTCAGTGTGTGTCCCTCTCCTGTCCCCCTGCTGTCCCCTGCCCCTGTCCCCGCACCGTTCCCGTCCCAACAGGCTCCTCTTCGTCCCCGCTCTGTGCTTGAGTGGAGCTCCTGGGAGAGGGGGGGAGACAGCTCAGGACAGCCTCTTCTTCCTTACTGCAGGATGTGAGTCAGGTAAGAGTCTATTTTTTTAATAGTAGTTTTGATTAAGCGTGAAAATCTATAGTTCTAAACTGGATTTTTTGTTGATGACTGGCGATTATGTGCACAAAATTGAAAAAAAAAAAAAAACAGACCGTTATCTGATTTCTTGAGTTGTTTGATTATTGAAATGTCATGTAAATAGTTAGATCTGATGGGAGTAATCTGGTTGCTTTCTGATTGTTGATACCTGAGCAGGTTTTAACAAGGAAAATTGTGTAAAAATAAATGTGTCAGAAACAAAAATGTAAAAGAAAATGATAAAGATTGAAAGTGAAATGTGGGATGATGAACAGAGCTGATGTTAAAGGCTCAAAATGAACTTTTAGCCTGGTAATAATGGTGCTCCCTGGTCACTAGTCTATTCACAGATGTATTTTGACATCTGCACGCTTGAGTAATCCTGTACTGTTCCAGACTTCTTCTTTGCGCACAAATGCACGCTTCCCTCTGTGCATTTTCACAAACACAAAAATTGTATTGTAGTCCGGGTTTGTTTTGGTTTGCTTGGGCGCTTGGCCTTGATAGGTAGGGGGCTAGGTGGGAAAATATTACTGAAATAGACAAAAGGCCTATGGATAAACTAATCCAAAAATCCCATGCATTTCAAAACATGTTTGCTGAGGTCTAAACTAAACTAAACTACAGGGTTAGCAGCCTTTAAAATATCCAATGAACATATAATACATCATTTAGATCGCAGAGGAGACTATAGCACATAAATTATTCTAGCCTTTTGATTTTTCTAAATGCCACAAGCAAAATCTATGAAAGCTGAAATGTAGAGAGGGCACAAGCTCAGACCGCTGCAGGAGAAGTTAGTCAGTCAGAACATGACTGTATACTGGCTGATATTGACAAAAATGGATACCTTATTTAATTATTTCAGTCAACATTTTTGGTGCTTGCTACCCTGAAGCCGATATTGTAATTTGCCCATTAACTGGATACAATAAGACTATTTACAAGCTCATTTTGTCCGTGTCATAGTGTTGGAACTTCACACAAAGAGCTTTTGTAGTGATTTGAATGATAAATAACAGTTACATAACACAGTTGGATCTCTTGTCTAATAAGAGTATCGGTTACAATGGTATCGGTTAATATTGTGTATTGGTAGATGCTCAAAGTATAGAACTGAAAAAGCTGAAAAAAGCTACTAACGATGTAGTCAATGTTCCATGACTGTCCATTACTGCTACTACTACCACTACTACTGCTGCTACTCTTATTACTACAGTTAATGATAGAGACCCGCACTTCTCTGTCTTGATCACCCAAATACTCCCTCTTTGTCACCTCCTCACTTGCGCACAGTAAGATGCATGTTTTTTCAGTGTTTTTCAGGCCAAACTTAAGCTTTTATTTTTGTCTTTTTGTGACTAAAAACACACTGCGGCTTTAAAATAACTCCTTCATTTTCATCTTTGCCACATTAATTTGCACTTTTTCGCAAAATTGTACTTCTCAAAACCTGCAGTCAGAAAGAAATCAGATCACTCACATCAGACGTAAACATTGACATGATATTTCAATAATCTGACTACTCCAGAAATTAGATGATGATCAGATTTTGGTGTAGGGGTAAACACATAACCACTGTTGAATGGGACTTGTCTGTGTGTGCGTGTGTGTGAGGGGGGAGATAGTGCGCTCGTATGAATCACCCTTGTATCCTCACTCTCCTCTTCCTCTACAGCAGATGGCGTTTACACAGAGAAGCACAAGTCACAAATCTCCAGTTGTCTGTTGGAGCAGGGACAGTTCAGGGGGAGGGGGGTCGTCACACACCATTCACCATTTTAGGCCACATCCATCTGAGTCACTAAAGCTAAGACGCAAAACCTGTGCAAATTTGGAAGTAAGGAACTAGACCTAAACCTGCAAGCAAGGATCAAACCAGGGCAAGGCCAAACCAAGTCTACATCAGGTCTGATTGAATGTCATGGGCTAAAACCAGGATCAAACCAGGATCAAACTAGTGTGAACACAGCCTTAGTCATGAGCACAGTCAGAATAACCTTTAAACAGCTAAATGTAAAATGCAGAAAACCAAACCATGAATTCTGATCTTCCTACTAAAACGATAGCCAAAAAATGTACTCAAGTAAAAGTAAAGTTACTTCAAAATAATATTACTCAAGTAGAAGTACAAAGTAGTGCTCCAAAAAAGTAAAAAAAGAATTTGGGGAAACTATTACTCAAGCAAGTGTAACTTACAGAGTAACTGTTGGGATGAAATATCTGATTTATAATTTAAAGTGAATGTAAGTGTAAAAGACAAAGATAATGCACAGAATCTAAACTACAATACATATCTGAAGGAGCGGAACAAGAAACACAAATGTTCAAATCATTTCATATTGTCAACATAAAGCTTTTGTCACTTGTAGACTTACTCACAGTAACAAGAGTAACCAGTACTTTAAAAATGTGACCACTGACCATACTTTAATAAAAGTAAATAAAAGTAAATGTCACTGACTAAATATAACTATATACGACCCACCTCTGAATATGTGTCTAAAAAGGCTAAACCAGAAATAAATACTGAAAAATGCATACACCCACTGATATTACTTCGTGTGAAACAGTTTACGTCCCCTGACATGTTCAGACAGAGTGTGTGTGGGAGGATGTGTGTGGGTGTGTGTGTGTGTCTATGTGCGTGCGTGTGTGTGTGTGTGTGTGTGTGCATGCGAGTGCGTGTGTGGGTGTGTGTGTGTCTATGTGCGTGTGTGTGTGTGTGTGTGTACATGCGAGTGCGTGTTTAGATCCACTGTGCTGTTGTCCCATGAACAGTCCCATTGACGCTTCTCAGTAACACACACTGGGAAGGGGGCTGGGCACAATACCCCCCACAAAAAACACAGCCAGACTAGACTTGACTGGTGTGAACTATGTGAAGCTCCTTATTCTTCTTTCTGCACTTAAAAGCCAACATATTTTAGACATTATTTGTCCTTTTTTGTATTATTATTATTATTATTATTATTATTATCATCATGCAATACTATGCTGTGGACATCACCATAGCAACAGATAAATGAGCTGCTGTTAGGGCTTAAGAATCGGGGCACTAACTTCAAGACCAAACCTCTTTGTCAAAGCCTGATCTCATCAGGTGTCAGAGTCTAAACAGGGTTGGGCCTGGTTAGTACTTAGATGGGAGACCACTGAGAATACCAGGTGCCACAGGGGGGCGCTAGTAACAAAAACTGTTGTTGTGACCTTAGGTAAGACACTTCATCTCCATTACCTTGTATGTGTTGTGTGCATGAGTGTTAATGGTGGTCGGTCGGGTCAATGGCCAGTCTTATCACCACTGAGTATGGATTGAACGAATAATGCACAAAATTGTAAAGCGAGCATCTACAAAAGCACTATATAAGTTTAATGCATTGTTATTAGGTAAAATAGAATTTTATCTGTCATCAGCATTCATGGACAGCTAAAAGGTTATCCAATTAAAAACTGAAAAAGTTTGTGGGACCATCTGAGAGGATTAAAAAATTCAAAGTGTGTTCTGTTGCTTTAACAACTCAGTTAATCCTCACATGTATCCTAGAATTTAAAAGCCACCAAAGAAGGTTTCCTTGTGCCCCCTAGAGGCCAGATGTGTACTGCGTCTCTCCTCTCCTGCCTCAGCACTTTCCCAGAGTGGCTGTGATATGAGATCCCCGTGCAGTCACAGATAAGGCCTTGAGTCAGAGCAGGCTGTGAGTTGGGAGAGGAGCAACAGAGCAGATTAAAGTGACAGAGCGGAGAGAGCTTTATGGACTCAGCCTCGCTCCTCACTACATGGTCAGCCTCAGACGAGCATTACATTAGGAGAGGACAGCACAAATGGAATACACCGAGAATATGCTGAGTGAGCTCTACGAAGGCAAAAGTGAGATATAGAAATGGAAATGCAAATGAAGAGAGCCCTGTGTCAGTGTTTCCTATTTATTGAAAAAATTGACTCTTGTGAGCTTTAAGCCATGTTAGAATATTGTTACCTCCTCAAAAACATAGCTGGAGTTGTGTTTTGTTTCATTCACACATGTCTGAACAATCTTTATTGTTAGTCTGTCTACATCTCTAAAACTCACAATGTTCTGTTTCAACTTCTGATGTCATGAAGTGGTAGTTTTCAAGTTAACAGCTCCTTTTACCTTTTGTTCAGTAGAGATTGGTACTTCCAGGTCTGAATTCTAGTGAAAGTGTGTTACAGCCCAGTTCACTAAGGTCAGGGAAGTAACAAAAAAAACAATGTATGTATGTATATGTACACAAAATAACCTAAAGTAAGAAACAAAATAATAGGGTTAACATTGAACAAGTTTTCATGCCAAAAGCAAGTCAACTAACAAAACTAAATTACAAGTGTCCCATAGTAAAATCGCAAACAACAGAAAATCACAAAAAACAGAAACGGAAACAGAATCGAGTGACAAAACAAAAAGCCACAAAAACAGAATGTCTCAACAAACACGAAGTCTGACACAAAATGGGACACAAAATGAGACACAAAATGAGACACAGGATGAGACACCAAATGGGACATAAAATAAGACCCAAAATGGGCCACAAAATGAGACACAAAATAAGACACAGAATGAGGCAGAGACCAAGGCTCTCAGAGCAGAAATTATAGGGACAGACAAAGAAATGAAAACACACACAAAACAAGGTAAAGAAATGGAGCCCTGGGACCATAACAAGGTGTGAGGAGTTTGAGAGAAGAACTTAGAGCTTAAATATGCAGGTTTTATGTGTTAAACAAACAAACAACACAACTCCAGGTATGTTTTTGAGGAAACATTATAACAGATCAGAAAATAGTGGAATATGGGCCCTTTATTAAAGTTGGTATGTAGTCAAACAAGTGGAGAGCCAGAGGGTGACAAAAAATATTTGCATACTTGTATCCCATGTGCTGTTGATGTATAAGCTTTGTTTCATCCATCCCCTTTTCAAATCATGCATGTTTGTAGCTGAGTCAATGACGTGACGCCTAAATTTTCTGTCTAATTGCAATTTCCTTCCCTTAAAAGGGTTCAAATTTCATAATAATTCACCAAATTTCTGTAGTACCTCTGACTTCCATGGAACCAAATCTTTTTTTTTTTTCAAATCTGTAAATAGTTGAAAAAGTTCAATAGAAACTAATATTTTTTAAATCCTTATACGTCTGTACATCTGTGTCTGTACCGTTATGTTGTTATATGCAGGCTTCAACTACGTAACTAATCACTAACTAACTCCTCCTAAGTGTACAGCATATGCAGGTATTTAGACTGTATAGCGCGTACAGTTGCTTGCTGAGGTGATTCCAGATAAACTCCACATCTCACATTCATCACTTTAATTAGATGTCCTTTCAGCAGCCATTACCATTGATCAACAAGCGCTGCTCTGCCTGTGAAATCAGCAGTATGGATCACAGCTATTATGGATCTGCCCCCGCTCCTTTTGTCGCAAACTCAAAATCGATGCTGATGCTTGATATATTGTTTATAGTTTTATTAAAGGCCCTACATTACTCTATTTGGTGATCTGTTATAATGTTTCGTCATTAAAAACGTACCAGGAGTTGTGTTTTGAGTTCTTCTCTCTTATGGAAAAGACTCAGTTCCGCCATTGTGTTTTGAAACTCTAGCCACCTTTAGTAGAATCTTTTGGGTGATTTCAGGATGATTTCAGCCCTGGAATTGCCCATTTCTACTGAACAAAAATTGCTTCATGACATCATAAAGTGGAACAGAGCATTTTGAGCTGGTACAAGATTTGTATGAACGAAACAAAACACAACTCCAGGTACATTTTTGATGAGGATACAACATTATAACATATATTTAAAAAAAACTTTATGCAGTATTGATACTTTGCAGTGACATCATGCTGGGGTTGTTCTACATTTATGTGTGTGGCGGAATGTTCAGCAGTTACCATGGTGAGATAATGCACAAATTAGCTTCCAAAAAAGACTAAAAATACAAAAAACAGCACAGAACAGCTCACCTGTTGCAGTTCCAAATAAGTCAACTCTTTTGGGTCAGATTGTGGTAAAAGAAGGATCAAATTATAGTCCAGCACAGACACAGAAGTGCCCACAGTTAGCATCACACCAGAAAATCAATAGGCCCTTTAAAGTGCATTATTAAATGGGTACTTCAGTCCTTTTCCTCAAGCAGATGTTTTCATGGGATAGTTTTTGGTCATATATCAGTACTTTTACTCAAACAATACAAAAAGAAATACAGTCCTATAAAAGATCTGAAAATCATTGTTGCAGAAAATAGAATTGACAAAGTGCCCAGTAACTGCATCTCAAGCTGCCTCTTCAGCAGTGACGCGCTTAGTTTATAATGAAACTTTCACGATAAACTTTATTCATTTTGTTGCATGGAGTTGGGCCTGTGTGATTGAGGAGGGCAGATGCAGTCATTCACCAGCAGCTCTGACACTCCTCCCTCCGCTCGCACAGATAGCATCTCTGCTTTAAATGGAAAACTACACAGAGCTGCCGGGCTAATGGTGCGGCGCTTCAGAGAGACAGGAGACAGACTTTGCAGTGCCACACAGTACAGAGAAGAGCTCAACGATTTTTAAAAAAAAATTAGATTTGTGATTTATGATTTGTGATTTATGTTTTAATAATAACATTTTGTGCTGAAATATGAAATGACAAAGTAATACAGTACCAGGATCACACTTCAGAACATGTTTGTATAGACTGTATAAATGGACATAGCTAGCCCACTAGCTGCCACATTCCAAACAGGAAGTGAGCATGGAGGTGCTTTCAGCACCACTGACTCCAGCTCCACTTCACTTTATATTGAAAAAACATCACGTCTCTCTCTAACTAATTGTTGGTGTCAGGCTCCTCATTCTGGTCTTAAAATGTTCATATTTACCCACTGTACATGGTCCTAGGGTTTTTATTTCAATATTTTATCTGTAAATCAATTCCTAGGCATAATATAGAACCTGGCTCCAAATTTATCCCCGAACTGCTAGCCTCAGTGGCTTTATTTGGCTAGAGCCAAACACCATGTCACACTCCCTTAGTCCAGAATTAAATTTAATATTTTCTTATTTGTGGAAGACATCATGGAACTTCCAAAATTGCAGCCGTTTTGGTTTTCTAATTACGTCCATTCAAATTGTGATTTCGATTTGACTGTGATGAATCTTTCACCATCAGTATTATGATTACATTCTCACTAAAGTCAGTGTGATGTGTGTCTCTTCCAGGCAGCAGCATGGCGGCCGAGCGGGTTGCTGTGGCAGCGCTCATGGAGGTGATGGAGGTGGGTGGCACCGCAGAGCCCGATGTCCTGGACGTGGATCAGGGGCTCACTCTGGCCTGTATCGGCTTCCTTTGCCTGCTGTTGGTCGCCATGATCATCCGCTGTGCCAAAGTCATCGTGGACCCCTACAGCGCCATCCCCACCTCCACCTGGGAGGAGCAGCACCTGGACGACTGACCCCGCCTACACCTGGGAGAAGCAGCACCTGGCCAACTGACTCCGCCCACACCTGGCAGGAGAAGGACCTGGACAACTGACTCTGCCCACACCTGGGAGAAGCAAAACCTGAATGACTGACCACACCCATATCCGGAAGGTGCAGCATCTGGATGACAGACCCCACCTACAGGAGAAGTAACTGGACAACTGGCTACTCCCACACCTGAGAGCATTAAAAACATGGAGAGGCACGTGCTGGATTACCAGCTAATGATGTCACAAGGTGAAACAGAGCATATTTAGTTTGGCTCAGGAAGATGGTCTTAATATGCAAAATTATTCAAACATGAAAATGAAACAAAAGGCAACTCCAGGGATGAGGAAAACAAATGAACAGGTTCCAGGATTTTTTGTTAAATGACTGAGAAAGTGACTAGAGCAGCAGGCTACATTGGTCATTCAGAATGATTCTAACACTAAATGGATGAGGCTTCCACCTCTCCAGTGTGGACTGTATGGACAATGTGCAAAAGCCTGTACTAGTACAGGTAATCGTTGCCTTGTGATCTCTTTGCTAATGTTTACATGCTGAAATGACAAGCTGTCATGTGTTTACAGAACACATCTGTATTATTCCTGTGCCAGGACGGAAACTCAAGGACTGCAGAAGTAAAGGTGCAGGGCAAAAGGAAGAAAAACACTTCACTTTAGAGATTTCATTTTGAATTTATTCAAAATGAAATTTGAATAAATTCAAAATGTATTTTTCTGTAGTTAAATTACATCAAGTAAAAATAATGCAATTTATATGTTAAAAAAAATGCCAAAATTGCACACATTTGCACATAACATTGCACATATTTGGGATACATACATTTAAAAATGGATAAAGTGAGGTTTAAATTTCTATATTTTTTGTTGTGTTGACATTTAACACTTTGAGTTTAGGATATCCAATTTAGTGTTTGAATAAAGTAGATATTGCTTTAAAATGTATAAATCAAAGAAAGAAGCATCAATAGACTGAGCTGGAACAACAAATCTGTAAAAAATGTAAATACTCAAGGTACAGTATGTAACTTTCTGGAGGTGGCACTCGCATGTTTTCATGGAAAAAGAAACCTTGGACACTTTGGAGCTTTCTCCATGGAGATAGATATGTTTGATCATCTCCATGGAAATGGGCAGGAAAAAGCACTTCTCCAGACCAAGTAAGAGGCAGGTTCATGGAGACAAAACAAAAAAATAAAATAAATAGTAGCAAGTTGCATACTGTATGTATATATATGGTGATTAGTCAGTGTTGTTCTAGATAAACCTTTATATATTATGAGAGCAAACTGACCCAAATTATGAAGAGCACTATAAAGAGAAACAGTAGTTATTAGCTATTCATATTATTAGTTCATTCATTAGGTGGAGAGGAGACAGTCCTGGTCCAAAGCCATAGATCCAGGTGCCACAGAGTCTGGCACAAACCCACATTCCTCCAGAGAGCAGCACAGTGCAAAGTCCCTTTACTGTCTATATGAGTTTAAGATGCTCTGAGATCAACTTTATAAACCAAAACACTGCACAATGCATCAGAGCACATCAAGACACAATGCTGCTTCTGTGGCTAAGATTAATTATTTGAAGTGCATATGGCAGGTTAAGCTGCTCATTTTATTAAGTTAACCTACATTTAAGATTTTGCTCTACATCTTGCTTAGTTGTCCCGAGTTTTGTTTTATTTTGGTTAAGTATATCATTTTACACCCTGGTTGGACATGGGCAGCAGATATGATATACATCTGTTTATTTTGTTAAAGGAAGGTTTCAACTTTTTCTTGTGCAATAAGTTGTCCCTGCATTTTGGGTGGAATAATAGTGCATTGGTGACAAAGACAGAGTTCTTTCTTAGACCTGCAAATACAAACAACGTAATTATTTGAAAAAGCGTGTGAGCAACGTTTCTGGTGGAGGGTCCAACATCTGCTTGTCTCCATGGAGATGTTATTACTTTGTCTGGAATATTTTACAGTATGGTATTTAACCTTTTTATCTTCATGGAGACCTGATCAGACAAAATTGCAGGTCACATCTATGAAGAGGCAACCCCGCTCACAGCCAGAATGCCTGTTGTTCTAGCTATATCTGAGCTATAAAACCACAAGCAGGCGTCGGACTTACAACAAAAAATACACCTTTAAGAGATGTGTACTATATATAGATAACATAGATGGATATATACTGTCATTTAGATATTATATAGACATTAATTCATGAGTTGAGTAGAAACTGAATGCTTCTCACGTCCATTAGAGGAGAATTATGACACTGAAGGAGTCCATGGTAAAACTTCACACTTTATAGAACAACTGATTGTGAAATGCATGTTCTGAAGTGCCTATAAGTTCACTGACAGAGGGTTGTTTTAGCACAATAACTTTAAATGGTCTTCTCTATAAAAGATAGATAGATAGATACAGTAGACAGACAGACAGACAGACAGGCAGACAGACAGGCAGACAGACAGACAGACAGACAGACAGACAGACAGACAGACAGACAGACAGGCAGGCAGGCAGGCAGGCAGGCAGACCTTTATTGTCCCCAAGGGGGAAATTTGTTTCCACAGGCACTGTCAGAACATATAGCACAAATAATGAGGACAATATGCACACAGAACAACAACACGCAAGACACACACGAGAGGGATCAGCAAAGATGTCACAGACTGTTGAGAGCAGCGATAGCAGAAGGGACAAAACTTTTACTGAAGTGTGCCCGCTTCCACCTCAAAGTCCTATACCTGCAGCCTGAGGGCAGCAGACAGAAGTGAGTATGGAGTGGGTGGTCTGAGTCCATGCTGAGTGCCCTGACCATACGGGTAACTGCTTTATTGTTGAGCTGAGAGAGGTCCATGGTGGGCAGACTGATGATTTTGGATGCTGTATGAGTTACCTTGGTGAGTTTGAGTGCTGTTGGTAATGGAAAGCATGTTAAATTAGCATGGTGAGCAGTAAAGGAGGATGGGCTGGATTGTACTGGAATACAGTAAAAACAGAAGTTTGGGTGTGACAGAAAGGGAACGAAGCTTGCGGAGGATGTGGAGTCTTTGTTGAAAGCGTTTATGGATGTCAGTGACATGTTGGTCGAATGTACGTTCAACAGATTTGTTATGAATGAGTGTTGGGGCCAGGTCCGGGGTGAGAGGTTGAGGGGAGATCAGTAGCTCCTTGGTCTTGTCCACGTTCAGCTCCAGGAAGATATTGGAGCACCACTTAGTGAAGTGGGTGACAGACTGGTGGTAGGAGGTTATGGAGTTACTGTCCTTGAGGAGTGCAAGAATAGCTGTGTCATCGGAGTACTTGAGGTATGTGGTGATGGGTGAAGGGCTGGTGCAGTCATTGGTGAGGAGGGTGTACAGAAAAGGGCTAAGTACACACCCTTGGGGGGGGCGCCGGTGTTGGTGATAATGGTGCATGAGGTAACCGATCCAGTTCTGACTGCCTGTGGTCTGTTGCTGAGGAAGTTGTGAATCCAGTGAATGAGAAATCAGGGCAGGTTGAGTATTTGGAGCTTCCTGATCATTTGGTGCCGTTGTATGGTATTAAATGCTGAGCTGAAATCAATGAAGAGGATGGCTGCATAGGAACCAGGCGACTTGAGGTGTTGCAGGAGTAGATGGAGGAGACATGCCACAGCGTCCTCCGTACCTCGCCTGGCCCTGTAGGCAATATTTGCACACCAGTATTATGCAACTGAATGCAATGAAGTATTTCTCAAGTTCTGGTCATGTAAATAGTAAAAAGTATCTTGCAACAATAACATAAAGTGCATATGAGAGGCTAGTGTCATTATATTTAAGATTGTACTAAAAATCGTACTTAGTTTTCTATTTTTGTAAATTTTCGTGATGTTTATAATTTTACTTCGTGGTTGGACATGGGTAGAGGTAGTTCCGTTCTGCAATCATACTGTAAACAAGAACAAAAACATGTCTAAATGATAAACTAGTTTGATTATACAAATTAATAACACCTTGATTATGCAGTATATCCATGTTATAGCTGTTTCCCTGCACCATTTGCTCACCGAAAGCTGTATATGGAGGGATTTGTGCATGTTTGAGAAATGTTTTATTGCTTATTTTCAAGACTTTCTTAATTTGTGATACACTTAGGATTCAGCAGTGTCGCATAGTTCTTTTGGCACAAATGACAGAAATACTGCGGCTCGCTAGCGTGATCTAAAACTATTCATAGAAGTTGCCAACTCAGTGTTGTGATGGCATTTATGAGGCCATCAACTCCCACTGGGCACCTTAGTTTTTCTAACACGGAAGTTAGCGCATTTGTTTCTTTTATGAAGTCATTTTAGGTCAATATTAGGATTTAAAATGTGCAAAGGATAACATAATGATCCAGGGGTGTCGAATTATAACTATACAGCAGACACAAGCACGATAGGTCTTCTTTAAATGTATGGTCAATCTGTCAGTAAAATATATTCCTTACACACAAATTGCTAAAATGTGGATGAAATTTTCAGTGTTGATGGAAAAGGTAAAGGTACTCTGTTTTAGAACTCATTGCTTCTTCTGTTTTGTTTGTTTTTTGAACTTTTTTTCCCCTTAAACGGCCCCTTAACTGATGTAAAACTGATACATATCAACTGCTCAAAACTTGGTTGAACTCTTCTACAGGTAAAATCCAACCAAATCAAGTCATAATTAGAAAAAACATGAAAACCTGTCACGTGCACTTTAACAATAATGCCTGCATTGTATATGTGAAAAATGTGGACACCAGAATAAAAGCAGCACCTGTGTCTCATCGCTGTGTGTGTGAATGCTCCTCAGATGTGCTCTCTGGTCCTTCACAAGGACGTATGCAGCTCACTCAGGTCCACTGGGCTTTCAAGGTCAGCTCTGATCCTCTGTACAATGCTCATGATGGGGCGCTGTAATGCATATCAAACAGCTGTCATCTCCATAGACGCGGATGTCTTTAACCATGGTTCTGATGCTATCGCTATGGTGCTGTGGGCTCTGGCTCCTGATACTCTGCTCAGGGGTCAATGGGGATTAGGCTTCACACAGGATATGTGGAAGCAAGGACCAAACTGAACAGTAACCTCATATGTGTATGTAATAAAACAATATCTAAAACTATACAAAAACATGATGGGAGAGGGCAGACCTGTGTACAAAGTGATAGGTCTATAAACATAAGTAAACAAGACCAGCCAGGTCAGTGTAGTCACATTACATTAGAACAAGATCCTCTTTTCTGAGACCTGCAACATGTATTAAGTCTAAATTGATGGTTTAATATATATAATACATAATATATGAACCTGTCCATCTGCAAAAGTCCATTAGAATCATAGATTGTAAATACAAATGGACACTAATCGTCACTTTCAAGATAAGTGATAATGGACGCGTCTATTGACTTCCAATTCACTTTGTACTGAAAAATACACAGCCCCGCTCTCTGTAACTGCTGCTGTCAGGCCTCATTATGGTCTTAAAATGTTCTTATTAACCTGCCCTACATTATCTCGGGTATTTCGCTAAGTTGTTTGTAAATCAATTCATGTTTCTAAAATAAAACTCATCTCCAAATTTGCCCCATAACTGCCTTCGCCTTGACAAGGTTCATTTGGCTGGAGGCGAGTGCTATGGGTGTTGTCACACTCCCTTAGTCTGCTTCTTTATACAGTCCATAATGAGGATGCATTCTTTTTTAACTTGCCCTTTAATCCACTCAGTGTCTGGTTATTATATGCCATGCTTCTTTAGCTATTAGTCCTTGGAAAGGGATCCACCTTTCCTCACATCTACACAGGAGTTTACAAAGTGGTGACACACAAGGAAATAAAAATACATGTTTTATTATAAATTTGTAACAAACTTCAGTAACACTGATTGTCAAACAGCAGTAAAATTTGAATGTGAGACAGCCCTTAGTGGTCTACTCCTCTGCTTTGGTCCTCTGCTCTCCGGTCTGCTCTCTGCTCTCTGGTTTGGAGGTGTTGTTGTGAGGTAGACTCAGTGCTGTAGAGCCGGCAGAATAACCCCGGAGCAGGAGCCAAATCCCACCCTGTGTCCGGGGCCCTGACAGTAGCCTGCACACAACACATCGCAACACAGCTGGAGTAGGCAGGCATGTTGGGAACAATATGTACGCAATGCTCACAGGTTTCAGTCTAATACTAGCTATAATTCAAATTATTATCAACCAAATATGTGAATTATAGTTAAGTTATGTTCATGTGATCGCATAATAAATGACAGTAACAGTGTAAAAATACATGTCTTGCCATGATGTTTTGTAATATCTCTGTAATTACTAGATATTTTCACAGGATTTATCTGACGAAAATCAGGTGTAAAGCCACCTGGTAATCTCCATGGAGATGTTATTGCTTTGCCTGAAATGTTCCATGGTATGCCATTAAACATATCCATCATCATGGAGTCAAGCATAAAATTTTTCAACTGCAGTTAAATAAATGCAAGATTGTCACAATATCATATCACACAAACTAATAACATACCACCAGAAAATGTGGTAAGTCTATATGACAATACTATGCCACAAGTACACAGTTTTGGAACACCGTTGGAGTCTGCACTACAATGTGAGTGGAGTCATAGGTTAAAGGTCATGGAGGGTCTGCAGTAGGGCTGACCTGTGATGATGACCTCATCTCCATCCTTCAGGAATGTGCGGCTCTCTCCTCCCCCCAGGTCGATGGTCTTTGAGCCCCTCCAGGACAGCTCCAGCATGGACCCGAAGCTCTCAGGCTCCTACAACACAATACAGAAAAATACTGTCAACATATTGCCCAAAACTACTGTGTGTACACTTGAGTGTGTACACCTGAGTGTGTACAGGTGAGGTACTGAAGGTACATTTATTGTAGTATCTTTTTGAAGCATTATAGTAGTATTATAACTTGTACTTAGTTACATTTTTGATGAAGGCACATAAATCAAGTAGTTACTTTTCTCACTGGTTTAGTTCCAGCAAAATGTAAGAAAAGTCTTATATTGAATTTTTGTATTTTTGAATGGATTTTTTACATCTATTTATTTTTTTTAAATCTCACTTATCGCTTGCAGTTTGAATTTAACTAGAATTTGCGCGGTATTATCTACCCAGTTACATGGAAACTGAAAAATAAGATCAAACCTTTATTCAGAGAGGAACTAAACACTGAAGCATGGTGTTTTAATAGCATTATCTACAGTTCTTAATCATTTTTGGCCATTTTAGTGCAATCTAGGTACATTTGCAGCTTTCTGATCAAAAACAGACAAAAATGTGCGCTGCCTCCAGTTACCTCTGCAATTTCAAGTACTATGTAACATTACACATGACTTGATTACAGCCAAATGTTTCGGATTACAAACACGTGGCTGCAGTGATGGTACTTTCCAGTTTAGCAGCTCTGTTTGAATTGTGATGGTGGGAGGAGATTAGGTGTTTAGTCCCACTAATCATTATAGCATTTTCACTATTTTCTATATATATTTTAACCTGAGGAATATGTATAGTACTAACCCTCTTATTTTAGTACAGATGAGTTACATGTGTAGAGTACTGACCGGGCCGCTGATGGTGCCTGAGGCCAGCAAGTCTCCAGGACGCAGGTTACAGCCGTTCACTGTGTGGTGGGCAAGCTGCTGCTTCATGGTCCAGTACATGAACTAGTCAAACAGAAGAGGCGGTTAAAGGTGCACTATGTAAATATTTGGCCTTGTTGTCTTTAAGGAGATGTCATTGCTCTGCCTGAAATGTTTGGCATTAAAGTTGCCTGTCAAATCCTCAATATCTCTCAGATTTTTTATTTTCTGTCCATGCACTCTGTTGTGTCTCAAGCCAGAACCAAACATGTTTGTCATATCTTCTTTCTTCTAAATACGCAGCCATATTTGTTTTGATACAGATGGAGTATGCATGTCTCTGATTTGCTAATCAACCTGTCAATCATGCCCTTCTAGACCACACTCATATCTTATTCACTAGCAAGGACCACGGCAACAACACATGTGCAAAGCGAAAAGCGTTTATTATATAGAGACGAGGCGGGTCGGCTGGGTTGAGACTCAGGGTGGGGGTTCAGTCTCAATCTTCACATGGCCCAGCAGGACGGGACCCCCTTCATAGGCATCTTATGTTTGGAAGATGAACAGATATGGCTTGGGAGGATGGGGGCGAGTTATTCGGGACAAACTGGGTTGCTGGGATAAGCTGCTACAAATAGGCTTCTGGGAAATTGAGGTGTGGTAGAAGTGAGCTGTCATTCGCTGGGGAGGAGGCGAGGGCGGTTGAGGCGTGGTCCTGCTCCTGAACCTAAGTTAATCATATTAACTGCATGTAAAGTATGGAAGAAGTGTATATATTCTGGATCCCAGGCAAGAATTTAAGTAAAATTAAAATAGACTTTTATCAAATTTAACCATATACCTCAAAAAATGTCAGTTTCACCCCCTGTATCTGCCCACCGCTCTTTATGTACTTATGTTATTTACTTGTGAAATCTTTCAAACTCAAGGTCATACATGTAAGGTTTAAAAATGCCAAATTTCATCCATGTATGTTATAGTTTAGTTAGTACTACTGTAAATACTCAAAAAGCATAGAAAGTCTTTAAAATCTCCATGAAGACAAGCAAGTAATGCCACAAAAAAAGTGTGTTACAAGTCATAACTGTGGAGAGGCAAGCCCACTCAATGGTAAGAATCCATGTTTTCCAAAGTATTTTTTAGCGACCTGCAATTGAGTAAACACAGGATGGTTCACTTTAATGCCATACTGTGAGACATTTCAGATAAAGCGATAACATCTCCATGAAGACAAGCAGATGTTGGACCCCTCACCAGAAAAATTCCATAAAAGACTTGATAACGACTACACACATATTCACAGTGAAGACTAAGTACTGACCTTGAAGTTGGACCGACAGATGGTTGAAGCCTGCGTCATGCCCTCTCCTGCAGAGTACACAACATTAGAGTACTTTGTGTCTAATAACGCAACGGCTAAAAATAAAGTTCTTGTATTTCTGGGCTCCACTAAAAGTTATTTATTCAACAAATATAATGCTGACACAGGGGTGAAGAGCAGGGCAGGGAGAGACATTCAGAAAAACTTTATGAACTGGCACAGGGCCTATATTGTCCTTTGATGAATCTCCTTAGGCATCGTGCGGGACAATTTGCTAAAGCTAATGCATTATTTCAGCCTATTACCATACTTTTGGCGTCTTTACATTGGCAAAGATCCCAAAGAATAAATCTCCTGGCAGCGCTGGGGGTGAAGCGTGATTGAAAAACATCTGCTGTCTGTATAAACACAATCTGAGTGCAGGAGTGATGAATGGCTTTTGTGATGGTCTGTTTTAGCAGGATTAGTCAAACATGTGTGAATGAATTTAAATTGTTGCCATGTATTTGGGCAGCACAGTTCACTCAAATTTCCTATGTAAAAGGACACACGATTTGGGGACACAAAAAAGTATTTAAAAAATTTTTTAAAAAAGTAAAAAGTATTGTGAATGTGTAATGTGTAGATTTGCAATTCATATTTAAAAAGTTCCTCTTTAAAAAGTATAAAGTTATGTTCTGTATGCACATGTCCAGTCAGCAATGGGTAACATTTCTAGTGGAGGGTCCGTCACCTGCTTGTCTCCATGGAAATATTATTGCTTTGTCTAGTTATTGCTTTGTCTGTCTTTGCTTTCCACAGTTCCACATTACAATTCAGATCTGTGGAGAGTCACTCCTATTCACAGAAGAATTTATTGTATTTTTGAGCAACAGAAACACCTGTAATGACTAAATTCAAGCTGGGTATATTTAATGTCATACCATGGAACATTCCAAGCAAAGCAATAACATCTATATGGAGACAGGCAAGGTACAAAGTAGCGGACCTTCAATCAAAAAAGTTGTGCAGTGCTCCTTTGACAACACTTGAGTGAAGGCTGTAATCTAAATAGGTAAACTAATACAAGAAAGCCATGCATTTCAGCACATGTTTGTATAGGTCTAAACTACAGGAACAGCACAATTTTTCTATAAAAGCCTGGGTTTAGCAGAAGACATTATATTATGTAAATAACTGCAGCCTTTGCGATTTGATAAATGCGCCAACTAAATTGCAATTTGAGTTAGAATGAGATATATTGTTAAGCCCTAGTGTAAAAATTAATTTTCATTGTCACTACCCTGGCACAGTCTGGCACAGTCTGGCACCCACCTACTCTGTTTTCATGGTTCAGCTACAGTATGTTATATAAACTTCTTAACGATCCAACTGATTTGACCTAAAAAGTCTGACTAAAATTTCCTTCTGTTCAAATTGGAGCAGTTTCTGAACCATTTGGAGATAAACACATGGCTGGGCTCTTCGTGAAACTGAGGCTCTGTAGGTTCTGTCTAGTCTGATTTAGTCTCTTTATATCTTGTATGGATTTTTTTTGGTAAACATAGACAGGAGTAAAGCTGTTATTGAGAGGTATGGACTTACAGACAGAAGATTGAGCATTTGTCCAGTTTTGACAATTCCTATGACAAAGCTGAAGCCCAGAACAATAAAAATGAGATATAGGGACTTGAAATTAAGTTAAAAAGTCCAGAATTCATATAAAAGTTCTATCAAACTTTTGTGACACTGTAAGGCTATTTTTTTTATTTGTGAGCTTGGAGTACAAACTGATCCCGAGAATGTTTTTGAAAATAAGAGGGTTACAACTTTCTTTTAATACTTTACATGCCTAGGAGCTTGGCAGTTTTATTTGATCAAATGCAGAAAAATCCAAACATACCTGGGCAAGTACGATGGAGTTTAAAGTTTTGTTTTCTTTTTAAAAAATCAAGTCAGTTTTGCACACTATCTCCACTAAGGGCATCTCACCTTTGATGGCCACAAACAGGTTGATGTTGAAGGTGTATGGATCCTGATGCTGGAGGTAAGGCAGAGGCTCTGGATCCTGAACAGACAACAGCACAGTCAGACCTAGATCCTTCTGTAGACCCACAGTCAGACTTGGAGCAGACCCTGCTGTAGATCCACAGTCAGAGCTGGATCAGACCCTGCTGTAGATCCACAGTCAGATCTGGGTCAGAGTCTGCTGTAGATCCACAGTCAGACCTGGATCAGACCCTGCTGTAGATCCACAGTCAGATCTGGGTCAGAGTCTGCTGTAGATCCACAGTCAAAGCTGGATCAGACCCTCCTGTAGACCCACAGGACCTGAGGAGAAGGGGCTGTACCTGGACCGCGTTAGGCTCTGCAAAGGGCATAAGCGCCTCCATGGGGACCACCCATGGTGAGATGGTGGTGCCAAAGTTCTTCCCCAGGAACGGGCCCAGAGGAACATACTCCCATGCCTGGATGTCCCGCGCTGGAGGACACAAGAGACAGCTTTAATGGCTAATGACAGCAAGCAACTACAAATCTGAAGTACGATTAAGAGTGCAGTGACACTGTATCATAAACTGAGTTAGAGTACTCAGATAACATTTGTGGTAGAAAGAGGACGGCAAATTTGTACTCAAGTAAAAGTACAATCACATGGCTAAAAATGTGTTCATATACAAGTATTGCTTCCAAAATTGTACTTAAGTAAAAGCAAAAAGTACACATGAAAAACAATATGTAGATTACTAGCTACTAGTTACTTTTTAACATTTTTAGCAGCATTTTAGATAATTATTTTATAGAAATTGAATGATATTTAATCAGCATACTCTCTGAGCTCTGATCAATCAGAGCAGGCGATGCAGTATCATGTGTTTGACTGTTAGAAGCAGAGATGTGAAAGCTGTGGAATAGCTAATAACAGTTACATGACTAGAATAATACTCAATTACAAGTACTAGTGCAGGTTTAAAAATCTACTATTGTAAGAAAATATATATACTCAAGTACATTGTGATATGTCATTGCTCTGCCTGGGATGTTCCACAGTATCACATTAAGCAGCTCTGTCTTACATTTATTCAATTATAGGTGGTTTTATTGCTCAAAAATACATTGAAAAACTGTCATACTGATGGTGAGCCTCTCCACAGATCTGACCTGTAACTTGGTCTAGTTTGGTCTCCATAGAAAGGTTTATCACCATACTGTGAAACATTCAAGACAAAGCAATAGCATCTCCATGGAGAAAAGCATTTGACGTGTCAAGAAAAGTTACACAATACACCTTTAATGATTCCATTGCACAGGATGCCCTCCCACAGTCCTCTGAATGCTGTGTCCTGTGTGTTATATGAAGGTACATACCGCTCCAGTCGTTCATCAGGACCATGCCAAAGATATGTTCATGGGCCTTCTCCACAGGGATGGGCTCTCCCAGACGGTTCCCCCCACCCACGAAGAAGGCCTGTGGACAGAGTACACAAGACGGGGGATCAGGGGTCTTAAAGTCACAACATAAATAATAAATTACCTCATAAATACTCCATGATACAGGTCAGATCTGTGGAGAGGTGACTCTACTGACTTCAAGGTGTATTTGAGCAATAAAAACACTTTTAATTGGCTAGGCTTTATGCCACAGTGTGGAGCGTTCAAAGGAAAACAATATATTCACTCGAGCAGGTGACAGCCCTCGTCCACCAGAAATGTTACATATTTCAGCTTTAATAATTACTCTTTTACACTTTGAGAAAAAATGCTCTATGCACTGCAGCGCGCTATCCACTAACAGGTATTATTCCGTTATCCACTTTTATTGTTTATTCTATATTTTTTAAACATTTCATTGATAATGGTCCTATGCCTTAAAAGGTGTACTATGTAACTTTTCCAGTTGAGGATCTGCCACTGGCTTGTCTCCCTGGTGATCTTGCATGGAAAGTTCCACAGTATGGCTTTTAACTCTTATTTCACTATGTATGGACACAAGCAGATGACGCCACCAGGCCAAGTTATACAAGCCAGATCTGTGAAGAGGTGGCCCTTTTCACAAGTCACTGAATATACTCAAGAAGTTTAATGTCATACTGTTGAACTTGCAATTACATCTTTATTATAAGATTTCTCAGTGTTTAAGGGCGTAACTGCTAAAAGATTCTACTCAGAATTCTGCTCACTTGCCCTGGAACAAAGTGAACTGTGAGAATAATAATGTCTCAGATTTATATTGCACTTGACAAGCTACGCAAAGCACATTTTCAGTAGACTATTATTCATTCACTCTCCAGACTTGGCAGTGCTAAGCTACTTTCTATGGCAACAATAAATGACAACAAGGGGTTTTCATGCTAAACTTTAAGATAAAGAAATGTAAATGTAAATAATACATGATGTAGTGGTGAGTTCTAAAACAGAATCCCTATATCTATGTCATTAATACCCCAAATCCAATCCAAAATGCAGAGACATTAAAAAATAAATAAAGGTATCTTTTTTATTTGTCTAATCACAGCTATTGTGAAATTTAGACTGGTGTCAGCTCTTGTCAGCATGATGGTGGCTATAGGTAACAGTTATGAAATTATTCAACCAAAAAACACCTCTGGCTCCCTCTGGTGAAGGAAATATCACCAGTGGCCTTGAACGCACCATTAGCTGTTAGCATTACTCTTGTTCTGTGTGAAAAAGCCTCAGCCTGATGGCCACAGCAGCATATGAACAGGCAGGTGCAGCATTTGAACTAATACTATTCTGGTCATTAGAAAACTGTTAGACCAGCTGAGACTTTGGATTCATTTTTTTGGAAGATGTATGAGAAAAATGAATGTGAAATCTTCTTCTGGAACCGGGGAGAGGGCGGTTACTGTTGAGCTCAATAGGGCTGTGTAATTTATCAAATTTTAATCTAGATCAAGATTCATTTTTAATTGACAATGAACATCTTGAGTCTTTTTAATGGACAGGTCCATAGCCAGTTTTCTATCTTTAAAGGCATGTAACTACTTCTTTTTGAATTGCACTGATTAAAAGTCTATGGTAAATGGTAAATGGTCACATTTTTATACAGCACTTTTCCACCTTAAGGCACTCAAAGCACTTTACAACAACCAACCACTCATCCATTCACGCACATTCATACACCAGTGTACACAGACACTGGGGGTGAGGTGGGTTATGTGTCTTGCCCAAGGACACAACGACAGCATGTGGGAGCTGGAATCACACCAGCGACCTGTGGGTCAGTGGATCTGCCCACTCAACCAATGATGTTTATGTCAAGAGCAGGATTCAAACCGCCAACCTTTGGATTAATGGACAAACGCTCGACCAACTGTGCTACTAAACTAATATGTAATTTATATTAGGCACATAATATTGAATTGTGTTTAATAAGACAAAATAAAATAGAATCAACAATGGAGATCGACTGATAAGTAATTCAGAGTAAAAGTGTTGTGTACGCACCATCTCCAGCTCGATGTCCAGCTGCTTGGACGGCCCAAACACTGGAGGTTTACCTAAAATAGTCACACAGTCAGATCAATGCACTTCTCACACAATCTACTGCGTACTAACCCTTAGTAAGTTAACATGTGCACTATAAATTATGGGCTAAACCAGGTCTAAACCTTGAAAACAACTATTTGTAAACCAGGTAACTGAATGTCGCATAAGACAAAATCGAGATATCATGCTTTTTTCAGGTACTTCATATGAAAACATAAATAGGTTGATAACTTTGTTCATTATAAGCTTTGGAATAATTTAAAACACTTTAACAATGGCCCTGCCCCCATTTCAGCATTTCACTGTAGCAAGCTGTAGATGTTTATATAATCAGAATCAGAATCAGAATCATTTATTAATGGCCACACAACAAGTTGGTGGAATTTGTTTCCAGTACAGCAAGAAATGCTCACATCTTCTGTGTCTGTTGCAGAACAAAACAAATTTACAACACACTTGCATAATACAACACACACAACAGATAAATATCCAGTTATGAACAGGATTTGTTTAGACTCCGAATGGCAGTGGGAAAGAAACTATATATAAATACTATATATAAAGTACGTTATGTGTTTTTATTTTTGAAAAATGGCTATGTGGCATTTCTGAACCTTACATGGGACAGGGAGTCTGAATTTAGTTTTGTGTGGAGATAGGGGATAGGTGAAAACAGAAATTTTCTGAGCACTCAAGCCTCAAATGCAGAACAATACAGGATTAATCAAACATGCATGAATAATAAATAAAACTGAGTAAGATAATGCTAATGGAACATCATTAGAACAAGGTTAAAATCTCATAAAAGTTGATTTTAGATAATACATAAGACTATACTTACTCTGGTCTGGTCTCATTTGTCCTGAGGGGCGTCGCAGGGGGGTCCCAGACACCACCACCGAAGAGGCTCTGCCGTGGTACCCCACTGGCAACCGCAGCCTAGAACACAGGAAAAATATAGAGTGAGAGAGAAAACATTCAGGGCCTCAGTATTCAGTGATTTTGATTTTCCTTTGAGATATTCCCCAATCAGTGACTCAAATAAAAACAGTAGAAAAATGCACCAGTTTGGCATGAGCGCGTTTTCTTTGCCTCTGAACATGATCCCCACGTTGGTGGCATGGTCCCGGGAAGAGTAGAAGTCTGTGTAGTCCCCTGGAGTGACATGACAGAGCCAAGAACAATCAATACAGATAATGAAACTGCTGGACTGGTGAGTGTGCACAGAGTGGACGGGGCAGAGGTACTCACCAATGTGTGCTGGGAGGTGCATGGTGGCAGTGCTCTGGGGAATGAACGCTCTGCAGACACACAAAACCTATCAGAACTCAATTTTGTTCAGTTCGTATTTATTATTTATCTATTCACAGAAAAAAAACCTAAAAACCTAATATAACCCAAAAAATGTTCCCCAAATACTATTTTCAAATATATTATTGGCTACTCTGTCCACCTCTCCTCCCATCTAAAAAAGGGACAACTCTGTACTGATAATTTGCAGTGACATCGCACTGGGGGTGTTCTACATGTATCTCTAATTGTGACAACCTGTGATCAAAACAAGTGTCCATGGTCCTGATTAGGTGTTTTCAACAAAAAGGTGAGAGTGACTAACTGAAAAACTGTTGTGACTGTAATTTTATGAGTGAGAGACTTGTTTAAAACTAATGTTGTTGTTCCAGCTAAGTCAGTTCTTTCTGGCCAGATTGTGTTCAAATAAAGCTCAGATTGAAGTCTGATTTGAGTAACAAAGCCTCAGACAGAGCAGTGTCTACAGTTAGCCTCACACAATATTGATAACATCATCTGCAAAGTATCAATTCTCATAGTTAATATTTATGGGCTTCAGGTGTAGTTGCTATGACAATGGAGGACCACTGCCATGGCTTGAAACCCACAGATATGTTGTGATATAGACTCGTATACGGACCTGGCTTGCAGCTCGCAGTCGTCCCTCAGAGTGCTGTGATTGGCTGAGAGCAGCGTCTGCAGTGTCCTCCTGGTCTCCCTCCAGGCCTCGTGACCCAGGGACATGAAGGCGTTGAGTGTCTCCTGTGAACACGAGGAGCCATTACACTAGGCCTGTCACAATAACATATTTCAAAGCATGATATATTGCTACAGAGATATACTGCGATAAACGATCATTTTGAAACTACTTTATGCCATAAAAGACATGAGCTGCAACAAATAAACAGCAGAATGAAACTGTAATTCACCACAGAAATTACTTTTTCAACCTTCTACAGCTCAAATATTTTCGTACTGCAACAAAAATCACAAAAATCTCCCCATTATTGCAAAGTATCTGTACACACAGCAAATACTGATCCCCAAAATACATTGATCCAACTTTCATATACTGAACGATAAGTATTGTATATTATATACAGTGATCATGACAGGCCTGCATTACACTGTGCCTCTCACACTTTCTAAGCCCACACAGAGAAGGGGACATGCTGGACACCTGCTCACCTGCTCAAAGACATCCTGGTGCTTGGACATGACTGGGCCTTGGAACAGGGACTTGATCACACTGAGGATCAGGATCTGATCGCCAATGGCAACGCCAATACGATGTTTGGGCTGTAGGAGACAAAAAAAGTTTTAAATCACATGCTTAAAGGGCCGGTAACCAATCCATATAACGTATTTGAGCTGAATTTGCCTTTCCCAGTACAGATATGCTGTATAAGCAGCTCTTCAAGTCAAAATAAGCGCACTTTGTGCTGTATGCTTCTAATTAGAAAGCATTTTATTGACCAATAATCAGGATGTGTGGGTTAGCATGCTAGTTGTTGTTAGCTTTAATGTCAAGCTGTGAAAAGTGCTTATAAATTCATTGTGGAGCCTAATTAGGATGCTCAGAATGCATTTACGTGAGGAATAATTCTGGACCACTGCAAATCGTTTAAAATGAACTAGCTCAGTTTTTAAAATAGTAAATCAGGTACTGCGCTGTTATGAATGTTTAGAAGGATTTTGGGAACCACTAGTCTAAATCCCAAAAGCAACAGTGGCTCAGTGTGTAGATGGTTCACTCATAAACCTGAAGGTTGATGGTTCAATCTCATCTCTGATTAATGCACTAATGCATCTTTAGGCAAGACACTTCACCCCCCTGTTCTCTGTATAAATGTGGTGTGAGGTGCACTAAAATGTTGAATTTTTGCATTCTACATTCATAATACATGGAGGACAAGGGCCTTATGGGAGATCCGTTGTTTTTGAAAGAAATGTCCAAAATAAAAACCCACAAACGTTAAGGCGTAACTTTTCCGGTGGAGGGAATGTTTCACAATGTTACTAAACCTTTCTGTCTTCATAGAGACCAAACAAGACCACATTATAATTCAAATCTGTGTCCGCACAGTCAGAATGAGCTATAAAACCACGTGTGATTAAATAAATGTAAGGGAGAGCTGTTTAATACTGCGGAACATTCCAGGCAGAGCAATGACATATCCATAGAAACAAGCAGGTGATGGACTCACAAACAAAAAGTTACATAACAAACCTTTAAAGTCCTTTCAACTGACAACAATCATGTCTTTGGTTTTCACCAATGGCACCAATGAAGTTATTAAGATAATGTTGAACTTTATGATAGTTTTTCTTTAATATGTGTAGGTTCAATAATAGAAGATATGAACCCTAAACCAGGTCACAAATCTGCCATTTGACAGTTAAACAGCTAATTCCACCATAGAATTCTGACCTGGTGGTTTTATAGCTCAAAAATATCCCCAAAATACAGGCATTCTGACTGTGAGCGGCATTGCCACTCCACAGATCTGACCTGTAACTTGGTCTGGTTTGGCCTCCATGAAGATAGAAAGATTTAATACCATACTGTGGAACATTCCAGACAAAGCAATTAGATCTCCACAGAGAAAAGCATTTGAAAGACCCTACACCAGAAAAGTTACACAATGCACCTTTAACCATTACTGATCGCGGCTGGAGTGGAACTACACATGCACAGCACTTACGTAGTCGGCTGTAGAGAAGACTCCATAGGGCAGGTTGTGGATGGAGAAGTCACAGTCTGGAGGTACCTGGATGAACGACATGTTTGCTCTCTCCTCTCTGGGCTCTGGCACTAAGTGAAGAGAAACACTTCCAGATGTGAGGAGCAGACTTTGCACAGGCCCGCCTCTCTGCTCTCAGCCAATCACAGAGCAGCCTGATGGTCCACCCCTGCAGGACTAATGCAAACCAGCCCGCAGTGACTCAGCAAAGCAGTGCCACCTTCTGCTCTGAAGAGCACTGAGGTTTAAGGCTGGGGACAGAGAGTACATGAGGTGCTATTCTCACATCGAGAGAGTAAGGACTGGACCAGGACTAAACCCAAACTAGGGCAGGGCTCAGTGAATGCACTCTTAGTTTGAATTTTGGAGGTGTAACTTTTCAAATGAGGCGATTAATAATAAACCATCAACACCAAGTTTTACCTTTACATTCCCCCAAAATGTTTTGAATATTAAGGTTTAGCTGTTTTAGTTTTTTGTAGTTTTGGTTGTAAATTGCCCATCTTGGTGACAGCTGACCTAATCAGTGACCGCACACTACATCAGATCCACAACTTATTCACACTATGCATTAGAATAAACTGTCTGCCAAGTGCATGAATCTGGTAGTGCCAGCAGATGGCAACATTCTGCTGCGTATTAAAACTATATTTACTCCAAACAAACAGAAGAAGAAATAGAAGTCAGCAGGGCTAATGGTTAACAAGTTTACCCCTGCTTTACCCTCGTGATCTGCGATATACAGCCTCGCTGATCGTCCCGGCGCGGCAGAGACGCGGTGCGCTCCTCTGGGCACACTGGAGCAGGCCGGGCACTGTGCAGCAGAGCCAATGGCAGCAGCAGCAGCGGTGCGCGCTGCGAAGCAGAGCCTACGGAGAGAGATCAAGAAGCGTGTAGCGGCTCTGAGCGAACCCGAGAAACAGCGACAGTCCCAGGCGGTGTGTCAGAAAGTAAGTCTCATGCCATATCTGCATCTCCACACGAGGGTACAGTGAGCTGTGGACTTCAGTCTGTTTACTGTGCTCTCCTGCAGCTACCAGGGGTCTCCAACCTTTTTGTTCTGGTGAGCTACCTTTACAAAGAAAAAATAACAGTTATTCATTTTAGCAGTCACGAAAAGAAATAAGGAAGTGTTAGCTGGGGAACAGATTGATACCTATAAAACATAAATCATTATCCATTTATGAGTGCACAAAGTTAGTTATTCACAATGGTAGTTCATCAAATTTGAGTCATTCAGCACGATATTAATAATTCAGAAATCCCTTGGATAGCGGCGGAGATCTACTGTAGCTCCCGAGTTGGAGACCCCTGCGCTTTTAAGCAATAATAATTATGTAGTCTTATGGATTTAATGAATATTATGAATAATAATTATGTAGTCTTCAGTTTAGGTTATATCAGATCACCACGATTATTAGTATTCTATACTGTACAGTTATGGTGAGCAATGATAATGTCCATGTGGCAGGAGTACTGATGTCCTCCTCCTGTGTCTTCTGTCCAGCTGCTGTCGCACCCAAAGTACCTGAACAGTGCGCGCGTTGCCGTGTTCCTGAACATGAACGACGAGGTGCGCACGGACTCCATCCTGACGCACATGTTTGCGGCGGGAAAGAGCTGCTTCATCCCGCGGTACGAGCGCACCAGCAGCCACATGGACATGCTGAGGCTGAGCTGCGAGGCGGACATCCACAACCTGTCGCTCACCACCTGGAACATCCGCCAGCCCGGGGACAACGAGGCGTGGGAGGAGGCGCTGGACACAGGTCTGCGCGCCAAATGTAGTACCTACTTGTGACAGCAGATGGCGGCAGAACTTCAGTCGTAAAGAAACACAATTGAATGCTGACATTTTTCACAGTCCCAGTTCTATATTTGCTTGTTTTTTGACCATTAATAATTCTTAAATCCCTTTTTTAACTAAAGTTGCACTATATGTGCATATGGCATTAATTTTACAGGTATTTTTCTCGCTCAGAGAAACATAAAAAATTTATCTAGGTGCATATCCTTGGAGGTAGATATGTACATTGTGGAAATTCTAGGCAAAACTATAACATATAACAATTCTAGGCAAAACTATAACATTTCCACAGAGACAAGCAAGTGGCAGACCCTCCACCAGAAAAGTTACACATATTTAAGTGCATATTTCAGTCATATTACTATGCACACTCTTGCAGCCCTCCTGTGGGCTCACCACCTGCAGAGGGGTTCATAGGGGGGGTCAGGTGCTATGAGTATTGGGCAGCAAGCTGCCCCCGCGACCCAGCTGGATTAAGCGGGAGAAGATGGATGGATGGATGGATGTCTATATTAGTAGAATTTGCACACAGTTATATGCACATGGTATTGGTACTAGTGTTAAAATTTCAAACTCTATTTTGACTCGTATATTATCTCATTTATGACTGTCACTTCTCGTATGCCTTTTCTCTGTTGATCAGGTGGTCTGGACCTGATCCTGATGCCCGGTCTCGGGTTCGATCTCTCTGGGCGGCGTCTGGGGCGAGGTAAGGGCTTCTACGACACGTACCTGGAGCGCTGCATGGCACATCCACGGGGCAAACCCTACACCATCGCACTGGCATACAGGGAGCAGATCTGTGAGCAGGTGCCTTTGGACCAGAGGGATGTGCTGATAGACGAGGTGCTGTATGACGACCAGCAGGGGGCACTGTGAGAAAACTCTGATAATGGAAATCATCAAATCAATGGACACGCCAAAGACAGGAGTACTACAGTGAACACAAAAGATGTACTCTACCTCTAATTTTCTTTTTTGACTGTGTCTTGAAAATAGAATATCAAATAAATGTATCAAATGTGCCATATTTATTATTTATTTTTTGGTGATTTAAATCTGATAGTGTTTTTTAATGCATCTTGAAAGTAAGGTTATTAGATGTATCGCAAATCAGATACTAATCAATACTAAAACTACTATAATAACTACCGGTAGATCTATGGAACCTACACATTTATTACACATATAAGAGCACATGGGAATATAAAAGAATGTACTACGATTTAATGTTGCAAATCACATTCTATTGTCTAAATACCTTTTTTTTTAATAATTGCCGGTATTCAGATTATTCATGACGACACAACTTGCAAGTAGCTGCACATGTTATAATGAGACAGGGACACATAGATTTTTGTTTTGGTCCAGTATTAATGTAATACTAGGGCTAGTTAGTGTCACAATATCAATCTGTTAGCCCTCTGTTTTACTTTTAAATATGCCGAAATCTCTGATGTATCTATGGGAGTGATGAAAAACTAGCACCATTGCCATAGCAAATTACAAAAGAAAACAAAACAAAATATAGCCTAATATTTTCTTGACTGGGAAAAGGTTCACAAAATATCCCATGTTCATAGGTTTCAGACAAACAATTCCTTCCTGATTTGAAGAACTTTGTGAGGACATGATGAGGACCTTTCTCCATTGAAGATATAATACTGTGATTTGAATTGCTTAAATCAGGGGTGTCCAAACTTTTTTCATCGAGGGCCACATATTAAAACAGGGACCAGTGTGAGAGCCGATCGAGGGTCATAGACTGGTGGCCATAACAGTGAATAATTCAAATCTGTGCAGGTTTGAATGACCCACCAGACCTTTGGTCATGCTTAGATCCTCAAAAGGACACACTAAATTTACTTGATCAAGGTGGAGTTAAAAAACATGCAGTAAAAACTTGCATACTTGCGGTAGTATGGGCCAATTCACCTGGAAGCCTGAGGGCCAAAAGAATTTGGTCTGAGGGCCACATTTGCCCCCTGGACCATCGATTGGGCATGCCTGGCTTAAATGCTATTACCACAGATGACAGTTGGCATAACTTGAAATGCATGAATGGGACAGTTAACGAGTTTAATGAAAAAGCAGTTTTAAAAATTATTACTGGTATATAATATTAGAATATCAATTACCTACATTACAGAGTTAATACTTTTACTGTGTTGCTATGTTGTCCACCTGCAGTCCCTGGGCAGGCTCAGGTTATAGTTCATAAAATCATTCAAGGAAAATGGCGCTAGCTACATTGACCAGACCATTGTAGAAGTTCAGTAACATCATTCACATCCAGTTCTTTCAGCAGCATAAAATCCACATTCTTTTGTTTAGATCATCGCACCGTCTCCAGACACACTCATATCATTTCACAGCAGAGGGGGATAGTGGATGATTCACAGGAGAACACACAGGAAAGCAGAGAGCAGAGGAGTGGTGGTATGGAGTAATAAGAGAACAGGAGTGTTTATGGGGGTGATCAAAGTCAGCAGGACCACACCTGAGGTGTGGTCCTGTGGTATGCAGCTGCTACTCACACAGATACTGCCCACCTTCAACCGGATATTAAACAACCATTAACCATTATTATAACAGCCATTAACCTATATTAATTTGAAATTGAACACTGTAGACCATTAATTTATCTTAATAACATAGCTGATTTATTCATTCATTCAATAACTGTTATTGTTACAAAAATACATAGAAATAACCCAATAATTCGGCTAGATCTGATTATTGATGTGTGTTCACATGCACAAAATACATCAGATCATCCAAAACACTGACTTGACAAAATTTGGTGGGATAATACGTGTTGTAAATATAAATTATAGTTTTACACCGATCAAGAAGCAATGTGTGATTTTTTTTTTTTTAATGCTTGAAAAAAATTGTAGGAAGTAGAGTTCTGTTTTAGAGGGCTCTGTATTGATTACATCTAAGGAGAATTCTCTCCAAAAGTTAAGCACAATTTATATGCAAGAAATACAGTGCATTATTACTTTAAAGATTATTTCAATATCATTTTATTTATCAACTACTGTTATAATTGCTGTTACATTAGAGGAATTTTGGTTGTACAGCATGGTTGCTAGGTAACAGTTATGGAATTCCGTAGCATGATGTCATGATTTTCAAAGAGGAAGTAAAATATGAAACCAAAAAAAATGCCCAACCAGGCAAAAAAACAAAACAAACAAAAATAACTTAAATATAATGTTCTTAACTGTGTTTTAGTGAAATGAGTATAACTTGCCATAGGCACTTTAAATGCTTTAGTGAGTTAGGCACCAGTCTTATAGGTTAGCAGACTTTAATTAGTTTGAAACAAGCACTTGCATAAAGACCTGATAGTAGCAGATGCATGAGACTGTGTGCGTCATGCTCTGGGCAGGGCTGTGTGTATCAGGTGGTTGTTAAATACACCAATCCTACTTTAACCTATGTTCTGTGCTTCTCTCTGCTCTCCACAGCTGTGACGCTCTCTACTCCTCTAAGGTAAGTCTCCAAACTGCATAATTTTGTCCACTGTGCTGCAAACAAAAAAAATACCCTGTCTTATTGTGCATAAAAAAACTACAAACCCTGTAGTTTAAATCTGTTCAAATGGGATTCCTCTATCTTTAATCTGTAATAGAAGAATATCTTTATTTGTCATCGGAAAAGATACAACGAAAGTAAGTAAGTGCAGTCCTTGTTCAGTGCAAAGGTAACAATAAATAATTCAAGATAAAAAAGATTTAGCAGAGCCATACACGTCCACACTCATAAATGTAAAATGTAAGGACTATGCTTTGGTAGCAACATTTCGTGAAATAATGGCTGTTGGGTAAAAACTGTTTTGTAGCCTGTTTCTCTTGTTTTTTATGGACCTGTATTAGTCTGTTCAGATTTCAATCTTTTTGTCAAATCTGTTTTGTTTTAAGTTTTGTTTTGTTTCATTCAACACACAAACCTTGCAGGGTGTGTTAAACTTGTGGGTATTTAAGTTTTTCTAGAGTTTTTCCTCCAATTTTTTTTTTTTTTATGTTTCTGTCTATATTGTCTTGTGCTGTTTTTATGTGGTGGTGAGCCAAAGACCAATTTCTACCTCGGTAGACAATAAAGCTATTCTATTCTATTCTATTCTATTCTATTCTATTCTATTCTAATAGAAAACACTACGGGTAATACAGGAAGTGCTCCACTGTGTTTTTAAACTCCATGCACCTTCACTAGGATCATTTGGATTATTTCAACCCTGAAATTGCTGATTCTTAACTTGAAAACTACCACTACATGACATCACAAGGAGGAACAGAGCATTTTGAGCTTTGGAGATGTGAACAGACTAATAATAAAAGATCACTCAAACATGTGGGAATGAAACAAAACACAACTCTAGGTATGATTTTTAGAAGGCAACATAACATGGCTTAAATTTTATGTAATATAGAACCTTCAGAAGTCCATGGTTCAGTCTCCCATTCCATCATCTTAGTAAAGGAAACTATCTTATTCTTTTCTGTTTGAATAATGATCCATGTGATTGTATATTGACAGGGAATACCACTGTCTGGGTGTGATCTTTAGTCAGGACTGATAAGACATCCAAGTATTTATGGCTGCGTACGGGGGAGTGGGTGGGGAGGCAAAGGCGTGTGTTGTCTTAGCTGAATTAGAATTTGACACTATTCCTATTCATTTATATTCACGGGGGCCCATGTGAGGTGTTGTGTCCCCCAAATTTCTGTCAGCGGGACTGTCTGTGTTCACTCTAAAGTTTCAAAAAAAGTCAGATACCAAAACTTATTTATTGAATACACTTATTGAAACTAGACAGCTTTCTTCAATAGCTTTAGAATGATCTTGACCTGTATCATACCATATGGACTAGGATACATCCCATGGACTAGGGTGACCAGACATCCCTATTTACCCGGGACAGTCCCAGTTTTGAGCCCTGTGTCCCCTGTCCCAGCAGAGTTATTCAAAACCAGCGATTTGTCTCAGTTTTATACAAGAAATGTCCCTATTTTTGACCAATTTGATCTAAACCAGGACTACATCAGGTCTAAACCAGGACTAAAACAGGACTCTCACAATTTTTGACTAATCTGATCCCTGCCAGTAGTAAAGAGGAGCATAAATTGTCGTTTAGTTTGCCAAAATACAGAAATCCATGTTTGCGAATGACCATGAAATGACAAAAAAATGTCCCTCAGATTATGACTGACACGAGAATGCACAATCTTATGCGCTATTTTCACAATTTTATTTATACCAAACATCCCAACCCGATGTGTCCCAGTTGAGAATTGTGAAAATCTGGTCACCCTCCCATGGACCCCAACCTGGATGTTTACACAAATGTAACACCACATGGTAATAGAAAAGAAAGTACTACAATTTAATGTTGAAAATGACATTCTATTGTGCAAATAAAGCATGTTTTTATTATCATTGTGATAGCAGAAATGAGAAATTTTTGTATCATAACAACACTACTTGCGCGTCCGATGTTGGATTTGATTAACTGAAGTGAAGTACGACAGTAAAACAGTTGTGTTAAAATCTAAAGGTTGGTTGGCGGTCAAGGCTATTGTTGTGTCCTTGAGCAAGACACTTAAACCACCGTACATGCGTGCGCGTGGTGTGTGGTAGCAGAATGGCAATACAAAATTTTTCTTCATGTACGGTACTGAAAATAGTAGAAAAAACATGCATCTGAGTGGACCTGCATCTTCACAAACCTGACACTTATTTGAGCCGACGTAAGCCTTCTTCCTGCTCGTTTCTATGGAAATGTTGTCCTTGGGCTATAATGTTCTACAGTATGGCATAAAATGTACTACTGTATCTTCATGGAGTACGGTTTAAATTTTTTTTATCTCCATGGAATCATGCAGTTGACTTTCCACCTCCCAAAAGTTATGCATTATTGCTTTAATATTGTTTCATTTGGTCGACAAAAAACTATGCAGTGAGGGCTTGATTTAAAGGTGCATTGTGTAACTTTTCTGCTGGAGAGATCATTTTGTATGGTCATTACAGCTTTACCTTATATTCATTCAATTAGAAATAGTTTTATTGCTCAGTATGCATTCTGACTGTGAGCGGGGTCGCCTCTCCACGGATCTGACCTGTCACTTGATTCGTCTCCACGAAGATAGAAAGCTTTAATATCATACTGTCAAACATTCCGGACAAAGCGATAATGTCTCCGTGGAGAAAAGCGTTTGACGGACCCTCCACGGGAAAAGTTACACAATGCACCTTTGAGTGAAACGTCAGTCAGGAGTGAAACCGCGCCGAGGAGATTGTGATTGTGCCGTTGCCATGACGACCCTCACTTACTGGTCAGGTCGGAGAGGGTAATTAGTGGTCCTTATCGACTGAGACACACCCTGCTCAGTAAACCTAACACGCCCTTCTCTCCCTCTTTGTGTGTTTATATGTGTGTGTGTGTGTGTGTGCATGCGTGCGTGTGTGCAGGTAAAGCATGGCGTTGGTGTCTGAGTTCCTGGGTCAGCTGACTCTGGCGCACACTGGGGTAGGTCCAGCTGTTTACACGTGTCTGTCCTGTGACTTCTGTTCCTTTGCACCCTCTAACTACTGGACCTTTCTGTCTGACTCTTGGACAATATTTCAGGCTTAGGCGTTGTAAGTACTTTTTACTTCAACTTAAACCCTTTTGTCATGATCCAAATGGGGCTGTAATCTTTGTAGTGCTGCAAATGACTGAATAAACTACTACTACTACTAAATATAATTGTAAAGTTAAAGTATATTTTAAGACTTCTGTTTTGTACAATATTGAGTGGTTAAGTAAATTATTGTAGTAAAAAATAACTTCTACAAATAGTAAACATAACTGTCTAACCTTGTCCCTTGTCTCTCCGTGTGTCTCTGTACCCTGACCACTGCCTCTGTCCCTTGTCCCCTTTCTTCTGTCTTCTGTCCCTTGTCCCTGTCCTCTACTCCTTGTCCCTGCCCCTTGTATTTGTCCTCTGTCCCTTGTCTCTTTCCTCTGTCCCTGTCCCTGCCATTTGTCCCTGCCCCTTGTCTCTGTCCACTGTCCCTTGTCTCTGTTCTTTGTCCCCTGTTCTCTGCCCCATGCCCCTTATCCCTGTCCTCTGCTTCTGTCACTGTCCTTTACCTCTTGCCCTTGCCCCGTCCCTATCCTATGTCTCCTGTACCCTGACCTCTGCAACCTGCCCTCTGCCTCTGTCGCTTGTCCCTTTCTTCTGTCTTCTGCCCCTTGTCCCTTTCCTCTGCCCCCTGCCTCTGTCCCTGTCCTCTACCCCTTGTCCCTGCTCCCTGTCCCTCGGCCCTGTCCTCTGTCACCTGTACCCTGTTCTCTGCCCCCTACTTCGTCCCCGTCCCCTGTCCCTTGTCCCTCTCCTTTGTCCTCTGCTTGTGTCCCTGTCCTTCACCTCTTGTCCTTGCCCCCTGTTCCTTGTCCTCTGTACCCTGTTCCCTGCCCCTTGCCCCTTTTTCCTTTCCTCTATCCCCTGCCTGTGTCCCTGTCCTCTACCCCTTGTCCCTGTCCTGTGTCCCTTGTCCCTGTCCGTTATTCCATGTACTCTGTTCTCTGCCCCATGTCCATTTTCTCTGTCCTCGGTCCCTGTCCTTTGACCCTATCCTTTGTCACCTGTACCCTGTCCTCTACCCCCTGGCCCCTGCTTTTGTCCTCTGTCTCTTATCCCTGTCCCCTGTGCCCTGTCCTCTGCCCCCTGTCTGTAGGAGAAGGAGCCTAAATTCCCCACAGTGGTGCCAGCCCGAGACTTCGACCCAGCCCGCGACGCTGCCCGGATCGACGCTGCCATAAAAACTAAAGGTTGAGCACATACTGTATAAACTAGTCTGTCAGTTACATTGTTTGTATATTGCTGAAGGTGGAGCAGAGTTTGTTTAATGTCTGCATGTTTAAGTTTTCTTTTGGTGAGGGCATCTGCTTGGCTGGAATTTAAATTACACTTTGCCAATACTTTATGAAGATCTGAGTCTGGTTACTGTTAAATCTCTCAGAGTCTTGATGGGTGCTGAATTTATAGATTCTTTTAGCACTTCAGTCACACCAGCAGACATGCAGATTTAAAATAAAATATGCAAAATCCCCAAATAATGCTACTCCCTCTGTCACCCTCTCTCTTATATGCATGCATTACACAGTCTAATAGCTGTTTAAAAGGTAAAAAGGACTTCGAGAATGTGTCCATGGAGCAGGAGCAGATGAAGTAGCTCCTCTGTTTCATCACAGTGGAAATGCTGTGGTTCATGGCAGACAGCAGCTTGTTTAATGTTCTCTCTATCACAGACACAGAGTTCTCTATGTGTAACCTATGCTATGTGTAACCAAACTCAGTCTCATGTGTGTCCCTTCTGCAGGTGTGGATGAGCAGACCCTCATTGACATCCTGACACGCCGCAGCTGGGAGCAGAGGAAGGAGATCGCCTTTGAGTATGAACGGATAGCTAAGAAGGTAACTCTCCTGGACACATGCTTTTACTGTCCTGTCCTCACCGCCCTGTCCTTTGTCCTCACTGTGTGTGTGTGTACTTGTAGGATCTGGGTGCTGCCCTGAAGGGGGCGCTCTCCGGGTCTCTGGAGGCTCTGATGCTGGGTCTGCTCAAGAGCCCTCCAGAGTACGACGCTACCGAGCTCAAGGGCTCCATGAAGGTTTGGGTCTTTTTATGCACATTACTGGAGCGGATGGTTTAAAACAGGAACTATATTCACAACTGAACTTGGGCTGCCAGTGCCTAAACCTGCAGATAGAGGACATACACATGTTTTCCTCATTCGGAATATATGTCCTGACTCTTGTGAAAGCTCAGAAGCTCCAAAATTCAGTCACTGAGCTGCAGAGGCTGCATTAGCACTGATACATGATTGGGTTGATGGCTTGAGGTAGTGATGATTCAGACCAGAGAAAGTAATGTTAGGGTTTAACCAATTGAAACTCACGTGAGGCTCATTCTGCTTTCTGATTGGATAATTATCTTGAGACCCAGAACACCAAATTACAACATACACTTGGCCATCATGTTTTTGTAATGAAGAATAATGAACATTAAAATTGTTGTCAGTAATTTGAATATGTTTGCCTTGTATCTGGGGATAGATATGTCATGTTCATGAAGTTTGAAATATAAATATAAAAATTCTTCATATCCTCCCTTTAAGAAGAGTGATGTGTGCACAGGGCCTGGGCACAGATGAGGAGACTCTCATTGAGATCGTCTGCTCCAGAAGCACAGAGGAGATGTTAACCATCAAGAGGCTCTACAAAGAGTGTAAGCACCACTAACACACACCAGATGTTTTTTTATAAAAGGGGTTGGACTTAAACTATGTTGGGAGAAGCCTATTTTTCATTTTTCCTCCTGATGTCCTTGTGTATGGTGCTGTGTACAGTGTTTAAGAAGGAGCTGGAGAAGGACGTAGCTGGAGACACTTCAGGGAACTTTGCCAAACTGCTCCTGGCCCTGGTTCAGGTCAGACTCTCTGTCCTCTGTTTGGTCCTGTTCAAATCTTACACTTTACATCAGGACCATGAGTCTAACCCCAGTGTCTGTGCCCTCAGACCAAGAGAGATGATCCAACCAATGTGGTGGACTATGAGAAGATTGACGAGGACGCACGGGTGGGTTCAAACACACAAGCAGATCATTACACTTTATTTGTAGAACCGGATTTTTTTTTTTTGCAAAGAATCAGAAAGCCCTTTACAGACCAAGATAACATGTTAAAATTACATTAGAATTCAATAGTTCTCTCTAAAAATATGATCATTATCAGGATTTAGAACAGGACCAAATCAAATGTACATCAAGACTAAACTGGGTACTGCTGTGTGCCAGGCTCTGTATGATGCGGGGGTGAAGAGGAAGGGCACAGACGTGGCCACATGGATCACCATCATGTCCCAGAGGAGTGTGCCCCACCTGCAGAGAGGTGTGATACACATATAAGAGACTATAACCACTTCTGAACCTGTGCTGCTGGTGCCTTAACCTGCACACAGAGGACACACAACACAAATACACACAAGTGTTTTCTCATTCTCAGTATATGGACAGTCTCGTGAAAGCTCAGAACCTCCGGAATTCCCTCACTGAGCTGTAGAGGCTGCACTAGCACTGATTCAGGATTGACTGTAGGTGCTGGGGTTTAGGTAGTGACCATTCAGATCAGAGAGAGGCATTTTAGGTTTAAACCAGGTGGATTTCAGCATTTATACTGGAAACACAAATGAGAGACTCATGTGAGGCTTTCTGCTTTTCTCTTGGTGAATCATCTTAAGAAAAAACATGAATTTATAACAATGTGGGCATCATGTTTTTTTAAACTAAGAATAACTCAATATTGCATTTGTAATCAGTAAGAGCTAGATTTGATGTAAATATATATACATAATTATGTTCAAATAGAATAGGCTACTCTGACAAACATGAATGTCTAAATAGCATTTTTCATAGGGCCCTAAACTGTGTAAACTTCCCCAGAAATGACAGTGATGTTTAATATTTATAAATTATGCTTTATTTTGGTCCAGTGTTTGACAGGTACAAGAACTACAGTCCGTACGACATCAAGGAGAGCATCAGGAAGGAGGTCAAGGGCGACCTGGAGAAGTCCTTCCTCACTCTGGGTACGTCATTCAATCTCACAATGAATCTATTTGAAAACAATGTATTCAGTTTATACAGTTTCTTTGTGCATATATGATGATTATTTCTGCTTTAACACATTTTATAAGTTTAAAGAATTACATTTGTATGATCTTTCATCCTCTAAAACTATGTCATATTTAAGTTAAGACTAAAGTTAAGGTAATATTCCTCTTTTGTCTCCTAGTGGAGTGTTTCGAGAACAAGCAGCTGTACTTCGCCAACAGACTCAGCGAAGCCATGAAGGTAACACTCATCTATCACATTAAATAATATTCATTTCACACCTTAAATATTACAGAGCTCAGTGAAGTTAACCATGTTATTAGGCATGAAATATCCAAAAGGTAAATTCACAAATGCTGCTGATTATTTCTATTAGTGGCAAAACCAAAGAACTCTGTATTACAACACAAATCTGCATTTTAATGCTATTCATTTTACCTGCATCCATCTGTATTATATAATATTTGTCTATAGAATATTGCGATGTCTTCTGAAAGCCAGGAAAATAAGTAGAAGAGCACATTGCATAAAGAGATATTGAGTTAATTTGCCACTACTAAAGAAAGAAAGAAAAAATAACTTTCTAAAATTCCTTCATTAGTTCTATTCAGGCAACAGTAGAGGGCAGCACTGCACTTGTAAAGACTGTTGAAGTTGCCTGTCATATTGCTAAAAATAAAAGCTGCAATGAAGTAGTTATCATCATAAACATCAGATTAGACAACAGCAAGACACAACTTAGGGTTTCCTCAACGCTCCATTCAAACCTGTGTGAAAAGCTAAAGCTGTATTAACAAACCTGCAGAGTAAGGGGGCCAAGGAGAAGGTGGTGACCCGGATCCTGGTGTCCCGCTGTGAGGTGGACCTGATGAAGATCCGCATTGAGTTCAAGAGGCAGCACCGAAGGTCCCTGTACCAGACCATCACCGTGAGTCACACCCACACATGCATAAGACTAGCACATGTATCTGACCTCATCACCATGGCAACCACAAACGCATGTATTTTATTTTAGTCTCCCAGTTACCAATGTATTAGATCATTTGGTTCTCTGAGCAGATGGTCCCAAGTTCAATTCCTGGACTAGAATTGGTGCTTAAAGGTCCTATATTCCACAAAATTGACTAGTGTTGACCTGGAGTGTTTTGTTTCATTCACACATGTTTGAGTAATCCTTTATTATTAATCTGTCAACAAAATTCAAAATGCTCTGTCCCACCTTGTGATGTCATGTAGTGGTAGTTTTCAAGTTAACAGCTCCTTTTACCTGTAGTTCAATGGAGATTCCAGGGCTGAAATGGTCCAAATGATTCTAGTGAAGGTGTGTGGAGTTTAAAAACACAGTGGAGCACTTCCTGTATTAGCACATGACATCACAAAGTGGAACAGAGTGTTTCCAGTTTGAGAACTCAGCCTAAATATACAGGGTTTGTGTGTTAAATGTGTGTGAAAGAAGAAAACCAAACACAACTTCAGGTCTGTTTTTGACAAAGAAACATTTTAACATTGATCAGACAAGTAATATTTAAGTGAAGTTGGTTTGTTCCACCTGCCTGTTTCCATGGAATTGTTGTTGTTATTACTTTAGTGCGAGTCTGGAGGGAGGGGCTCAGTTCTGTTTACAGCATGGATGTATAATAAGATTTTATTATAGTTCTATGGTTTACAGAGCCACAGAGCTACATGCGACACCTGAGCCTGCGCGCGCAAAGTAAAAAGAGATTACCCACAAGCCCCGCGCAGAGCCACAGTCTCGCAGAGAGCCACGGTTCGCGGCGCGGCCAACGTCAGAAGTTCAGTTTTTTCAATTTCTAACGCAGGGGTGGGCAAACTTTTTGGCTCGAGGGCCACAAAGGGCTCTAAAATTTGATGGAAGGGCTGTACCAGGAGCAGATGGATGGAGTGTTCTGGTCTGACTACATCAGGAAGCGCGGTCCACGCAGCATACGTGACAAGGCACAATTCACGCGCGATGTCCACACCGTACAAGAGGAGATGCGGCGCGCACCATATAAGAGGAGTGCGAGGCACACTAGATATATATTTGACTGCAGTACTTTATGGCAGGGGTGTCAAACTCATTTTGGTCCGGGGGCCGTATGCAACCTACTTTGATCCCAAAAGGGCCGGATCAGAAAACTCAGTTCTCTCTTCAAGTTATTGTATTTTTCTCCGTGTCTCGTAGTGGTGTTTAAGATTATATTCCTCGAGCAACGCCACTTGTTCAAAACACACTGAGCACAGATTTCCCATTCACCTCTGTCAACAAATAAGAATTAGACTATTTTTCTTGGGAATTCCTGAACTCAGCATCTGCTTTTCTCATTTTTTGACATTTTGCTGATGAGGGTCACGGTCGACAGTCAAAACGATCGTCCTTTAAGAGCGTTTGGAAAGAGGAAAGTCTTCATTTGTGCTGCTCTGGTGGGAGTCGCAACGTACAGAAACGCCGGAGACGCTGCTATGCTAAACGGTGCAGAAAATTAACAGAAAAATCTGAAAATTTTAAGTATTTTAATAGAAAAATCAGCCGAGGGCCAGATTAAAGGGCTTGGAGGGCCGGATCTGGCCCCCGGGCCGCATGTTTGACACATGTGCTTTATGGGAAGGTTTTCGGACCATGAGTGAGGAAGATGTGTTCAACATATAATTTTACCCCTGGGCACTGAGTCATGGGTCTATATGGATAATTTGATTTTATGTATGAATGTATCTAGAGTGTGCCATCTATTGGGAAATGCCAGAATTGTAGGGAAAATAAAACTAGGAAGTTTTATTGCAGTTCATTCAACTTTGGCGGGCAGTGCGGTGTGCCCTTTCTTCATGTCAGAGCACCTGCCCCTCAAAATTCCTGTGCACTTCCCTGCTGTAGAGGCAAGCGGGTGATGCCACATGGTTACAGGTCAGATCTAAAACATCTGTAAGGGAATAAATGTGAGAGTAATACATTTAATGCAATACTGTGGAACACTGTGGCAGACACCCACCAGAAAAGTTACATAGTGCTGCTTTGTGAAATATCCAGTATTACACATATAGACCAAGTTGACCATTTCCCTTTTCAATATTACGTTAATGCTTATCTTAAGTAATAAATTATACAAAAAATAAAGTATATGTTGATGTTATGTCCCACAGGAGCACACTAAAGGGGACTACCAGAGGGCCCTGCTCAGTCTGTGCGGAGGAGACGACTGAAACTACATTACCCACAAGCCCCCTCTTCATTTACAGTATTAACACCACATGCCTTTGTTCTTAATCTGCTCCGTGTCAATGTAATAAAAGTCTGAAAATATCACGCCTCTCCTGAGTGTAGTGTGAGTGTTTGGCCAGCAGATGGCAGTGCAGTCCTGTGGGCAATAACAGCGCTGTGGACAGAGCTCGGCCTTTTACTAAAATCTGAAAGATCGTGGACTGAACATCGAACGTGTCATTCATGAATGTTTACCAAAGACAGACAACGTAAAAAAATATTGTATGACACTTAATAGTTTTGTTTAGCAATAATAAGAGATACACACAGTTGAACCGTGCAAAACTTGAATTTGAAAAAAAATAAAACAAATAATAGTAAAATAATAATAATACATAATCATAGAATTAAATTAGGCATACGCTAATATATAAAATATAATATTAATTTTCAAAATAAATGTGTCTTTTTTATGAGACAAATTGAAAATGAAGAGCTGTGATCAAATAAAATGTGTGTAAATCCCTTATATAGGAAAGGGAAGCAAAATAAAATGAATAGAAAATATGAAGGGACGTAAAAAGAAAAAAAAATAATGACATGCACAAAATAAGATCAAGGTCAAGATGAGGTATGGTAAGATACAACAAATAATATGTAATAATAATACATATATGAATTTACAGTATAAAATATGTTAATTTACTATATGTGTATACAATGCGGTCAGTCCCACACAAGTTATAACTGGATAAATATAAAACAACTATTGATGATAAAACCACTATTGATGACAGTAGTTAAAATGGAAGAGCACTCCCCTTATAACTGCAAGGTTGGTAATTCAATCCCAGGTCTGATTCACACTTCACCACATAGATTATTACGTGTCAAGAGAGGCAGACACGGTTCTGCCTGTCAGCCCCAGGGCAGCTGTGGCGACGAGTACTCAAAGATGCACCGTGTAACTTGTCTAGAGGGGCCGTCACCTGCTCTTCCCCATGGAGATGTACCTAGAATTTAAAAATCTCGATGGAGACTCGCAAAACAAATTACAGGTCATATTTGCAGAGAGGCGACCCCACTCATAGTAAGATTTCATGTTTTTTACAATTTTTGAGCAATAAATAACACCTGTAGTTGACTCAATGCAGGAGAAATTAGTTTAATGCCATACCGTGGACAATTAAACCAAAGAATTAACATCTCCATGGAGGCAAACAGCATGCGGACTGAATACTGGCCTATACTGTAGTAGTCTGAGCAGCTGGTTGTGCAATACTAATCTGAGGCATTTAAGAATAGCTATAAATCTCCCAGGCAAAGAACTACAGTATATGCACCAAAATCTTTATTCTGAACATACAAGTCCTCTCACACATCTGTATCACATTTAGAGAGTCATCCTTTTCAGTATAATTATTTAAAAATGTCCATATTACACTATTGTCTGATGTCACAAACATACCTGGAGTTGTGTTTTGTTTCATCCACACGTTTAACACACAAAACCTGCATATTTATTTATTCATTTGGACGGTTTCAATCCTGGAATTGTCTGTCACTACTGAACTAAAGGTAAAATGTATCTGCTAACTTGGAAACTACCACTTCTTGACATCACAAGCTGGAGCAGAGCATCAAGATTACTCACACTGAAAGAAAAAAAAACACAACGCCATGTTTGTTTTTGATGAGGTAAAGACATTCTAACTTGGCTTAAAGCTCACAAGAGTCCATTTTGTGCAATATAGGATCTTTAAGTTTACAAAACAAGTGAATCCAGGTCTCAGTATTCCACAGTAAATCCTACATAGTGCAGTCTGAGTATCATTTGTCTGTATTTAAACTGTAATTCCGAAGCCAACTAAAATAAGCCGCTGAATCAAATGAACTGTTTCACATTCTAGAAAGGGATGAATCACACTCTCACTTTTGTATTGGTATTGTATTTTCATTAAAACAAATATGCTGTATATATTCAGAAAGACAAAACACGCAAAAATCTGCAACTCTAGTAGATTTATATTTACCCAGACATCTCAATTAAATTACAAATGACAGTTTGTGGGAAAGAGAGGAAAAAAACTAAACAAAAACAGGAAGTAGCTGTAGAAAATTCCATCCGAAATGCAGGAACGATTGACACACAAAGAAGACATTTTCATAACAGTTTAAAGGTGCATTTTGTAACTTTTTTGGTGGACAGTCTATCAAATGCTTTTCTCCATGGAGATGTTATTGCATTGTCTGGAATGTTTCACAGTATGGCATTAAACCTGTCTATCATCATGGAGACCAAACCAGGCTACAGATCAGATCTGTGGAGAGGCCACCCTGTTTACAGCCAGAATGTCTGTTTTTCTAGGTATTTTTGAGCTATAAAACCACCTGTAATTGAATGAATGTAATGCAGAGCTGTTTAATGTCACACTGTGGAACATTCCAGACAGAGCAATGACCGACCCCCAACCAAAAAGTTATAGTGTGCCTTTAAACAAACTTTATTTAAAAATGTTTTTCCCTTATTCACATTGCCTCACCTTTTTATTTATTTTTTATTTTTTACATATTTTACTAGCCTACATAGCTATAGTAAAACATATTATTGAAACCTTCATGAAACAAAATAAGTGTGGTCATCTATTTTTATTTTTCTAATCCTAACTATTGTGTAATTTTGATAAGTTCTGACACTTTACGTTACTGCAGGTAACAGTTATTTATGGATTTACCTCTATTGATGTCATGTGCTGCCTGTATCCAACTAGAAAGTAAAATTATAAACTGCTCAAAACAGGGCAGGATTTTGAGTAAAATCTTAAATATATTGTTTCAGTGAAAAAGTAGTCTAACCTGTCATATGCACTTTAAACACAGGCCTATAGAAAATGTTGTGATATCATCTGAAACCCAGACGTAAACACAGAATAATCTTGAGTTTTGAGGAGTGTCAAAAATAATTGGAAACTGGAGATCACGGAAATGAGTAATGGATTGTCAGTGGTAACAGGATTTAACAAGATTTACTGTTGCAATTAAATCATATTTCTGTAACAATACACATTATTTTTGTTATTACATGGTGTTCACTTATTGTATTTGTGTCTGATAATATAGTCCTTTTTATCTTTACCAATGCACAGCTGCTGTCATAAAAAAAAAAAAAAAAATCATTTATATATAAAAACAACATAAAAATTCTATTCCAAACCCTGCTCATGAAGGCACTTTGTAACACTCAACACATCAGCTCAGGCCCGTGTTTGGTGAGAGAAACAATTAGTGAGGAGCGAGCAACGCTTTGGCTATAGGCTTTGATATGAGCCATGCCCCGGGCCTACACTGTTACCCCCTACACCCCCCTCTGTGTCTCTGTGTGTCCCTGTGTCCCTGTGTGTCCCTGCCACACACACACACACACACACACTCACACAGACAGAGCTGGTTGTGTGCGTCAGTCTGAGTGTTGCAGATGGCAGGTATATTAGTGTTAGCGTGTGTTAGCCGTGTGTTAGCCATGTGTTAGCCGGGGGCCGGTCCTGATGCCTGTGTGTGCTAATGGCCCCTGACAGCCCCCACATGCTGCTTCATTAGAACAGTGTGTGTCTGTGTGTTTGTGTGCATGTGTGCGTGAGGGCCGGACTGGTGCCCCGGACAGACAGACGCTCTCCTCTGCTCTGCTCCTCTGACTCTGCTCCTCTGCTCTGCTCCTCTGACTCTGCTCCTCCTCTTCTCCTTGACTTTGCGTTCAGACTGACAGCTCCTCTCTCAGAGCAGCTGCTCTTTTGGGGACGTTTTACAACTTAGGCAGATCCCCAAGGCATTAAGTCCTCAGAGAAGATATCAACACAAGTGCTACTAGAGTAGTTCAACATCACCACCTGAAGACACAAACAAGCGGCTTGCCACAGTCATGCTTTAACTCCAGAACAATGCTTAATTAAACATAGCACAGCTGAGAGTGGGGTCACTGGTCCCAGAGGCCCTCACAGTGCCACTGTCCAAAGCTGCACATATCCCTGGGCCTGGCTTAATGAGGAGAAGTGTCTCACATTGTCTCACAGTACAACAGTAAACAGACAGCACACATGCAGCTGTTTACTCTGGAGATGAAGTTTACCAAAGGAATCACAGCTCCCACCGCGCCGCTGCACCGAGTGGCAAAGTCAAGAAACTTTCAGGTAAGTCACGCTCAAGTTTGGAGAGTGCGGAGCAGATAATGAGAGCAGAACATCAGAGGGACCTCCAGAGGCTTCTGCAGTCTGACTCTGAGTCAGACTCATGCTAAGCACAGGAGCATCATTAAAATAACAGAATGAGACTAAAATGGAAATTGTGTTGCTGTGGGCGACTGCTCAGCATTCAGAACAATGCTCACATGATCTGTTTCTGCAGAGGGATAATACTGATGGACAGCTCTGTAACTAGCACATATAGAGACAATCAAACAGACATTTAAGTGTAATGTGGAGATAATATGACAAATCAAATCAGGACTCACCCCTCATGTGCATCTTTTATTCATCTAATATCGTCCAAAGACCAGGACAACACAAGTGTCCCTGTCCTCTCAGTATCACTCTTGTTTTGAGGTGCCCTCTTAAGCCCATCTCCTGGTCTCTTTCTCTAGTGTCCTCCCAAGTCCCTGTTTTTTAATGTTCTTCATATCCCAGAATTTCTCCCACAGCCCATACCCTATTGTCTTTCACCTGTGTCTTTTGGCTGTCCAGTGTCATCCTTGGGTGTTCCTCTATGTCCTCCCTAGTGTTGTCCTCAAATATCCCCCTCAGATAGTGTCCACTTTATCCTGTTTCCTTCTACAGCCCAAATCCTGGTGTCCTTCTTAGGTTTCCAACTCAATCCACAAAGTAATTCTGAAATGTCCCACCCACTCATGTCCTTCGCAGCTGTCCCCTGATGTCCTCCTCAGTTAATGTCCTCTTAATCCTGTCTCCTGGAGTCTTACTCAGTCCATTCCATGCGTCTTTCTTTTGTTAATTTTGTTGACTAAAATATTTCGTCATAGGATTTGTCAATGTTATTTTTGCCGACTTAAATAAGAGTAATTAAAAACTAAAGATAAATTAATAAAAGTAATGAATCAACGCTGGATCCAAGTTTCACTTTTCAGTCCCAAAGCCCCAAACCAACATGTCTGTAAGTGATTTTTTAAATTTCATTAAAGCTCCTATATTACATAAAATGAGTTCTTAAGAGCTTAAAGCCACGTTAGATTGTTGTTACCTCATCAAAAAAGATACCTAGAGTTTTGGTTCATTCACACACATTTGAGTAATCCTTAATTATTTTCATCTCCAAAGATTAAAAATGCTATGTTCCACTTTGTGATGTCATGAAGCTGTAGTTTTCAAGTTAATATCTACCTTTTACTTTTAGCTCAGTAGAGAGGTCATTCCAGGGATGAAATTATCCAAATGATTCTAGTGAAGGTGCATAGAGTTTAAAAAGACTTCGAAACATTTCCTATATTACTGCATGACATCAAAAGTTGGAACAAAGTGTTTTCGTAATATAAGCCCTTTAAGTATTGATATTTTTGCATATGAATCTAGATGACTGCACACCTAACCTTTCTGTCAACTGAAACTAAAAAGAATATTTCAACAAAATCTTGACTAAACTCAAAAATAACTTCACACAAAAGACTAAAAGTAATTTAAAATGTCTTGTCAAATTTTCCGGTGCTCTCAGGTGCCCTCTCCGGGTGCTCTCCTCCTCAGAGTTATGAAGGCTGGGTCAGACTATGCAGATGAAGCTTAGGCGCTGTGTGTTTTTGATGGAGGAACACAAATCACAGGAGACATGACACTTTTTAATTTGTCTGATGAATGCGACGCTTCAGGACGGCCACGATGGATGAGGCTCTAATGTGGTCTTAAGTACAGAGGAGGACAGCCGCTCCACTCTGTGCGCCCGGTACAAACCCGAGCTGTGGGCATGTACCAATCACTTACACACAGCTGACAGCAAAGGGACGAAGAAGAAATGGCATTCACAAGTTTGCTCATATTTTCAATTTATTTTTCACAGTAGGAGACCTGTATGTATCTCGTACCGTGCACACAGAGTACATTCTATGCAGTATTCATACACAGGGTACATACTAGACTCAAGTACGAGAGAGATGATAATGTACCAAATATTTTAAAGTACATACATGTTGGGCTTCCATGCTTGTTGGAGTCTTAAATTCCTGGACACTGATCCTAACCTAACTCCCAACTATACTCACTAACACAATGTAAACACAGAGTACATGAAGTAATCATGAAGTACAAGAAAGTAAACAGAGAATACAATGTAAACACAGAGTACACAAAGCAAACATTAAGTATAACAAAGTAAACAGAGAGAACACAAAGTAAACACAAAGTATACCAAAGTAAACAGGGAACACAACGTAAACAGAGTACACAAAGTAAACATTAAGTGTAACAAAGTAAACAGAGAACACAAAGTAAACATTAAATATAACAAGGTAAACATTAAGTATAACAAAGTAAACAGAGAACACAATGTAAACCCAGAGTACACAAAGTAAAGTATAACAAAGTAAACAGAGAACACAATGTAAACCCAGAGTACACAAAGTAAAGTATAACAAAGTAAACAGAGAACACAAAGTAAACATTAAGTATAACAATGTAAACATTAAGTATAACAAAGTAAACAGAGAACACAATGTAAACCCAGAGTACACAAAGTAAAGTATAACAAAGTAAACAGAGAACACAAAGTAAACATTAAGTATAACAAAGTCAACATTAAGTATAACAAAGTAAACAGAGAACACAATGTAAACCCAGAGTACACAAAGTAAAGTATAACAAAGTAAACAGAGAACACAAAGTAAACATTAAGTATAACAAAGTAAACATTAAGTATAACAAAGTAAACAGAGAACACAACGTTAATCCAGAGTACACAAAGTAAAGTATAACAAAGTAAACAGAAAACACAAAGTAAACATTAAGTATAACAAAGTAAACAGAGAGCACAATGTAAACCTAAAGTACACTAAAGTAAACCCAAAGTAAATGCAAAGAACACAACGTAAACAGAGAGTGCACCCAGTAAAAACACAGTGGACAAACTAAACACAAAGTATAAGAAAGTAAACATTAAGTATAAGTATACATTAAGTATACCAAAGTAAACACAGGACACAAAGTAAACAGAGTACAATATGTAAACTGGATTTACTTTGGGCACTCTCTGTTGACAAAGTAAAAACAAAATAACTACAGGGTACACAAAGTAAAAATATTAATAAAATACATAAAAATACACGTATCGGGTAAATAAAGTAAACCCAAACAAAATGTCACAAAATAAACACAGTGAAAAGGTAGACACTGAGTACAAATACATAAACACAGCCTAACAGTGCACATAGCATCCACACATATAATAAATATATAAACACAGAATACAGTACCCACACAGAGTACACACAGAGTACCCACACACAGCACACAGAGTACCCACACAAAATCCATAGAGGTGGAAGAGTCCACACAGAGTGGTGAGGTTGGGCGGTGTAATGGCTCCATTCATTACGAGGCTGTGATTTTCATTTACTCAGAGCTCGGACAATTAACGCGCGGTGCTGAGGAGGTGATGGAGGGGGGACGCCAGAGGTCACCCCCACTTTGGCTGATGGATGAACTGCTCTCCCCGGACTCCACACACACACACACACACACACACACACACCCCAGCTCCACCTAATCACCCCACAGCCCCCCACCCACACATGCAAGCACCCTCATAGCCTCGAGTGCACACTTTGCTCACCTAACTTATGTACATCTCATTTATGATGTATTATTTTTAACTTTAATGTACGTATTCTTTTCACTTTTAGACATGTTATCTCTGCTCTTTTATGCTGTAGTACTTGAAATAATAAAATGTAATAGAAAGATTCAACCTTATAAACTGTTAAAATGATGCTACAAAGTTGATTAGCTGCATGGACATTTAAGTGCTGCAACGACCAGAATAATGCCTGGGTTTATTGGCGGTATATGGGTGAGTGACTAATACTGTCAACTCACTGAAAGAAAGTTAAGGGTTTAACTCTTGGCCAAGACTATCAAACTGAATGAGAAACCTGCCCCACATTACGTGTAGGTAAGGTGCAAGTCTGAAAAAAAGTGTATAGACTTAAACCTAGAGAAGCACTACCAGGATTATAACCTGATGACGACAGTAACTCAGTTGCTAGAGCATTTGTCCACTGATCCAAAGTTTGGCGGTTTGAATCCTGCTCTCGACATAAACATCATTGGTTGAGAGGTCAAATCCCCTGACCCATATGTTGGCTGGTGTGATTCCAGATCCCACAGATGAATGTTGTCGTTGTGTTGTGACATCATGCAGTGGAGGAATTAGTGCCGTCATACTCGAGACAGGCCTTGAGAGTGTTTTTTTGTGGTATTGGTCTCATCTCGGACTTGACCGCATTTGGACTTGGTCTTGTCTGTGTTTGGAAGGCGCTTGGACTCGGTTTTGTCTAGGTCTAGAAGGTGCTTAGACTCTGTCTTGTCTCGGTCTTGAAGGCGCTTGGATTCGGTCTTGTCTTGGTCTTGAAGGTGAGCGGACTTAGTCTTGTCATGGTCTTGAAGGCGTTTGGACTTGGTCTTGTCTTGGTTTTGAAGGCACTTGGACTCGGTCTTGTCTCGGATCTTGAAGGCGCTTGGACTCGGTCTTGTCATGGTCTTGAAGGCGTTTGGACTTGGTCTTGTCTTGGTTTTGAAGGCACTTGGACTCGGTCTTGTCTCGGATCTTGAAGGCGCTTGGACTCGGTCTTGTCTTGAAAGTGCTTGAACTCGGTCTTGTCTCTTTCTTGAAGGTGCTTGGACTCAGTCTTGTCTCGGTCTTGAAGGCGACCGGACTCAGTCTTGTCATGGTCTTGAAGGCGTTTGGACTTGGTCTTGTCTCGGTCTTGAAGGTGCTTGGACTCGGACTTATCTCGATCTCGAGGTCTGACACTTGACAAGTGATAAATGGAGATAGATTTCTAAAAACATTGATATAGTATATGTGCCAAAATAAGTGCAAAATATGAATAAATAATTATAATAAATAATAATAAATGTCGAAAATGACAAAGATGGTCTCGATTTGGTTTCGATGGGCCGTTGTCTCGGCCTTGTCTCAGTCTTGGCCTTTAAAAGTCTCGGTCTTGTCTTTGTCTTGACCCACAGTGGTCTTGGTCTTGTCCTGGTCTCGGGATCTTGTGGTCTCGGACAGGTTTTGGTCTCGATTAGGTCTTGACTACAGCACTAGGAAGAATATTGTGCTCTCAAAACTGACACATTCGAAACAGACCTGCATTTAATCCTTTCTACAAACCAGACCAGAGCCAACCTGTGAGGAGCAGTGCAGCCCAGACACCTTCTCAGGTTCATGGTCAATAGTACCAAGCTGGAGTCTATTCTGCAAGTTGATGTAGACAACAACTCCCCACACAAACCTGGGGCCTCCTCGCTGTGAGCGCTAACCACTCTGCTCACGCTTCGTCTTTAAACACCCTCCGCATTTTGTGTCGATGTCAGTCTTCTCCCGGCAGCACCGCTAATGGAAACAAAGTAAATGTTTTTGTGTGCGAAAAGTGTGATTGAGAAAGCGCACAATAAAACACATATTAGCATTAGCGCCCGATGCGTGCTGCAGTGGTGGGTGCGATCGCTCATCCGGCAGGGGACAAACACAAACTCCTGACCTGCGCAGCTCCCTCCTGCTCCGCCGCGCTGTCTCATTCAATTAGTATCACAGTGTGGAAGACGCACTTAATGGACACGCAGACGCTCCGCTGATTGGACTGATATAATTAGAATAATATCACGTCCGCTCTTAATAAGAAGCGCCGAGATAAATAAGGGCCCAGTTAATAGCTGCGCAGCACTAAAGCGGGAGCCTTCTGAAATATGCCGAGGCCAGCGGTTCTCCTGTTTGCTCATGGACCGCTGATCGCAATATTGATGGGAGAGATCTGTCGGCCGAGCGCCTTCCACAACTGATTATTCATCTTGATAAATACATAAGGACAGACGCAATTAGAAGTGTTTTTCATTCCTTCCCGCTTTACTCAGTGGAATTAGCTGCTGACGGATAGCGCGCGAGTCTACCTGCTCATACACCACCAGGCTCGGTACATACTCTTTAATTTTCATTTTCTTGTGTCTAGAGGGAGTGTGGGGCGTCGTGCTTCTTTTAGTATTTGTGAAAAAGGAAAGGGAGTTAAGAGCTCGGCAGTCATAAGCAGGCAGACATAATCACACACTCATTTGTTGGGTCATTACTGTTTTAATTAAACACAGACAATAGTGAACAATAGAGGTTGTGTAGAGAAACTGTAGGGTTAGAGATCTAATCCAAAAACATTCACTTTGGCTTCTTTTATACGTTAACTTCTTGGGTTCTTTTTAAAGACAATACAGTAGCAGATGTATTCTCACTGTGGACAGTTTAGGCTGCAAGCCATTTTCAGAAATGTTCTTTGACAGTTCTGAAGTTATGTTTTGGGATCTGTGTGTGCTGGTTCTTTAGGTATTTGTGAAAAGGAGAAGGGAGTTAAGAGGTTGGCATTCGCAGGCATAATTGCACTCATTTGTTGGGTCATTACTGTTTTAATCAAACACAGACAATAATGAACAATATAGGCTTTGGGATTGAATTAAGCAAGTGGTGAAACAGTGACAGTGACAACAGTGAGCAGTGAAATCTGCTAAAACAAATATAACGTGAAAAAGATATTGTCTAATAAGTGATACACTGCCCGTTGAAAGTTTGGACAAACTTTTCAATTCATGTTGTGTCTGTATTAAAGTGGACACACTGAGCAAAATTTACTTTTCAGAGCTTTTAACCATGTTATAGTTCTTGCTTCTCATTTACCTTCTTGAAGTTGTATCTTTACAATGGATCTTTTTTATTCTAATCATTTTTGAGATGCCATTTTCACTGCCACCAGTACACCCCACTGCTTTGTACTTACTTCATCCTTCTATTTGATTTTCTTAATTGGTGTCAAACGTAGGATGAGGCAAGGTCATGTAGTGGTACAGATGAAAAACAAACAAACTCCTGACTACCCTGATCTGGCTCTCCACCAGTGGTGCTGAAAATTCACGGGTCTTTACTGTTGTGACATCAGCTCCCACTAGGTACCTCAGTTTTCTAACATGGAAGTCAGCAGACTTGTTTCTTTTAGTAAGTCTTTTTAGATCAATATTGTGATTTTAAAAGTACAAATTAAACATAATGATCAAAGGGTGTCATAGATTATAACTTTATGGCAGACACAAGCACATATGTCTTCTTTACAGTGGAGATACCGCAGGATACACACATATGTGACTGTTACATAAACAGTTCACCTGACTGAATAAGCTGTTTCTGAGTCTGTGTGTAGGGAAATTAATTATTGTGAGTTAAGGGAAAGCGCCTCTTCACTATTGGAACAACAACATGGAAATAAACTTCATATAGCAAAATGGAAACTGAAAGTAATCTTGAGCTGGCAAAATATCCACTCAGGAAAAGGGAAGCGCCACAGAAATAAAGGGAAAACAACATGTAGTATCTGTGTTGACCATGGTTCTGCTGCAGGGAGCAACCTAGAGTCAGTCTGCTGCACCAGAAGCTGTAGGGTTAGGGATCTGATTCAAAAACATTAATTTAGTCATCATACATTTACTTCCTGGGTTATTCAGTAGATGTATTCATCTTCAGAACCGTTCTTTGACACTTCTGAAGTTAAGGTTAGGGATCTGTGTAGGGACCTTGTGGCTCTTAGCCAAGGGCCCATAGTATCATCAGGGAGACAAAAAGCCCAGCTGTTTTTAGCTGTAAGAACAACAGACACTTGCAGAGGTCCTCACATGAGGGCCCCCAAGCTAAACGCATGAGCAGCTTCACCCGAACAGATCTTTTGCAGATGTCTGCACTGAATGTTGACAAAATTACAATACTTTATATTTTTAGATTGTAGGTATTATATTATTTATTATATTATTTATTATTATATTCTAATTAAAGGCATACACCATTTCTTGTTTGATAAAATTTAACTAATTTAACTCATTTTATCTGGTAATGTCAGTCAGTTCCATTTGCAAATCTGTCCACCCCATCGACACACTCTGTTGGATCCACAACACAGTAATCACTAAAGATATATTGGTTGGCTGATATTTGTACTTTTTAGCACTGAATTCTGATCAGTTAGTATAGCCTATGAAAAAGCCCTTATCAGTCAATCTCTATTATTAATTCCAATCATAATAAGTATAAAATGAAAATATTGTTGCCAGTATAGGACAGCCAGCTAACAGGAGTAGTAGAAGATTGCTTTTCACCTGATTTCCTCTCGTGTTTTTTGGCGGTGCAGTGCGTCTCGCTGTGGAGGTATGTTTAATTCATCCCCCTACATGGCCCTCAGTTCTGAGGCCGTGGGCACTGTTTATTTCTGCTTTGTACTTGCCTTTAAAGCCTGTTGTTGACAACTCTTGAGCATGTCAAACTATCACCACTAATAATTGCTTAAGGAGCTGGAACTTTCTGCAAATGTTGGTTCCCTTTCCTCCTCGTCTCACTGCGCCGCTTAGATGAATTTTTGATGGCTCCTGCTCTCCTGCTCTCTCTCAGCACAAAGATGCTGTGTAATTCAAAGCAGGGCCTTCCAGAGATAGAATCAAAAGAATAATGTAGAGGCAGTGGTGCTACGAGCGCAGGGGCTTTGGTGAAAAGTGTGAGCGCTGCTCTTTTCTGATGAGGCTTTTGTTGGTGGCCCAGGTCGTCTGCCTGCGTGATGTTGTGCTCTTGTTTTTGGGAGGCACATGAAGGAGGGCCCCGGGGTAGAAGGGGTCAGAGCGCCTCCTTCTGATCACTCACAGGAGGATTAGGCCCCATTACACGAGCTGTCAGTCGCGTGCTGACAGGACACACACACACCAGACTGCACAACTTCATTTTCTTTTCAACTGTTATAGCTATTCAGGTAAGAAGTGCTTAATATTTATATCATTGTATAATTTATATGATTTTTATACACTGATAACTTGTCTTCATTTTTAGTCTTTAATTGTATATATTTAAAATCTTTTTAATAGCAGCTCATATTAACAATATGATTTTTATTCTTATTTTTTTTTTTACAGCATTATGAAAAGTGCTTTATATTTAAAACCCCACTATGCAACATTTGGATTTAGATTGAGATTAGACTGAGAGTGACTAACTGAAAATCTGATTGTAATTATTATGTAAGAGAGACTTGTTTAAGTTATTTCTGGTCTGATTGTGTTAAAAGAAAGCTCAGATTAATGTCTAATTTGAGTAATAGAGCTTTAGACAGAACAGAGCCTTCAGTTAGCATCACACCCCCAGAGAATGCTGATGACCTCAGCGCATCTCAGTAAGCCCGTAGCAGGTCAAGTTACGAGTCAGGACTGTGGAGAGGAAAGCCCTCAAAGTAAGGAGGTAAGTATTTTTTGGTTTAAATTGTTGCACAGGTTTTAAATTAAGTTTGATAAATTGCTTGATTAATAAAGAACAGTGTTTCCTGATTCCTAAAATAATTGACAGCCAATTGCAGCGCGCTACCAGCCGGCCTTTCAACTAATCCTGGTTAAATCATTTCACTTGTATTGAAAAAAACATGTTGTTTTTTCCCCATTTGTACTAAAATGACTGTGAGGCACTGCCATATCCAACACATATCACAGATTAAGAAAATACAATTGGAGAACAAAGTAAGCATGGAGCAGTGAGGAAATACCGGGGAAATTGAGGGTTGATCGGAGCAATGATGTCTTACATACAGGAGTATTTCTACTGTATTACATTAATGCTTACATGTATTATAATAAACCTGTCTGTAGAACATGTTGGGAACATTTGTTGGGAAAGTGCCTGAGACATGTCTCTAGAACAGTGGTTCTTCACCTTGTTGGAGGTGCTGAACTCCACTAGTTTCATCTACGCATTCACCGAACCCTTTTTAATTAGAAAAATAAAATATATTTTTCAAACTCAGAACACAGGTATATATATTTTACTGATGCACATGTGAATCCATGTTGCACATATTCGTCCGACCACTTTCTTTTTTTGCTCCACATAGTTCGTATGAAGGGAAAATATTAAGAAAGAAATTACACAATGTACCATCATGACAGTCACAAGACTTTTACGTGCACAAAATTTCCTGCAGCCAATGATAGCCAAACATGTCATATGAGCTGGATGTGAGTCTGACCCCTGTCGAACCCCTGAGACTGACTCACCGAACCCCTGGGGTTCGATCGAACCCAGGTTAAGAACCACTGCTCTAGAACATACTGTAGAACTGGTTAGACAAACAGAGATATCTGATCACCTGCTTGATTTATTGAGTGTGAACATTTTCTGTAGCAACATGCAGCAATTGAATTGCATTTGAATACATGCAAGATAAGTTTAATACCATACTGTGGAACATACCAGGCACAGCAATGACATCTCCATGGAGACAAATAGGCAGCAGACCCCCACCAGAAAAGTGACATAGATGAAATATAAAGAATGAGAGGTGGAAATGATGCTTAGCAGAATGAAGTAAATTTCAACAACTGCAGCCCGAGAATATAATAATATTATGAGAATTCACTGTCAGGGAACAAACCCTAAGGTGTTTTTCTTATTTTCTTTTTTTTCTCTTTTTTTTTTAATAAAAAAGAGCCAGGGTTACCCAAGAGAGCTCTTTTCGGGCTGTGTGTGTTGTATGTTGCAAAGCTGGTTTTCAGCTCAGAGACAGCACCTTCAAACACCCCAAAAATACATGTATTGAACTATCGCAGGGACTTATGATGACACTTCATGAGGTAAAAATGTTACTTAGTTCTGCTTTAATATTAAAAGTTTGGTTTCTTTTGGTGATTTGAATGATTATAATAAATGGCTTCTTATAATTGATTGATTCAAGAGAATTATGGGCCAAGTGAAGGCATTTGTTCCAGTAACATCCCTTGACATTAAACAGGTGACCACAACATTCTTCTTTACTAGTACATATTCCTTTACTTCTAAAATAATAATAGTGTTTTGTTTGCACGCTAATCTCTGACAGCTCATATGAAATCTCTAAAAAAAAATGCATAGTGCAGTTTACCATTTTCACATTTGTCAGGAAACTTTATAATGTGACACTAGCAATGAAGCGCCTCGGCAGTGTTGTGTTTGTGGAACATTGTGTCCCATGGCTCCTGTCGTGTGTGGATGTGCTGTCTTGTTTTGGTGCTAATAGACTGTGAGTGTCTGAACTGCCACATCTCCGAGGTGTGCTGTGGAGCTGCTCCTTCTCTCCGCCATAAACAACTCTCTCCTTCTCCCTATTACTACACTTTAAATATTCATAAGGTGCTTTTATGACTAACGTGTCAACAGGGTATTTCTTTAATAGTACACGGATGGCAAATATTGTGAGATGCGTTCAGGAGAAAATATCACAGATTGCTGCATTTAAAGACATTTTTTTTAGAGATACATATGTTTACAAAGCACACCTCATGAATTTTTAGTACAGTTTTGGGTACATTGATATTTTAGAATTTACAAATGTTGCAGGCATGCAGGAAAACCAAATTCCTGGCTTCAATTTGGTTTGATTGCATCTCCATGGAGATGTTGTATGGCTTTAAACAGCTCCATCTTACATTTACTCAATAACATGTTTTTTTTTTAATCTATTTGAAAACATTCTCCCCGTGAGTGGGCTCGCCTCAGCACGGATCTGACATGTATCTTGGCCCAGCGGTGACGCATGCGGTCTCCAGAGAGATAAATAAGTGTAATGCCATATTGTGGAACATTCCAGGAGACAAGTAGATGACGGACCCTCCACCAAAAACATCACACAGTGCAGCTTTAAGGTACCACCTCCATGTACGTAGTATGTCCTATGTTCCTACAGACCTATTTTCTCACCTTTAAAAGATAGTTATGAAAGTAAGTCCATAACCCCACCCTCACCATGGCCCTAACCTTAACCTGTATCTCAAAACCATTCCTTAAACTTAACCACTGGGCCTACAGTACAACTCACATGTAACCTACAAGTAATCTGAGGGTGTGAGTGAATGAGAGGAGCAGGTCTCTCATTCAGTAGGCCACGTTTACATGCACGCCAGGAAAACTGGATAACTGTTCTAGTCCAGTTCAGATCTTTCCAAATGCATGTAAGAACAACATTTGAGGTGTTGGATGTCACATATCGAGAAGTTGGTACATACTCAGAGACCTGCAATCCAATCGCAGTCCAAAACAGCCAGGGAAATACAAATAACATGTACTCATTTTAGATCAGCAGCGATGAGCAGCAATAGTCAATGGCGCTGATCTCGTTTTATTGTTTTGGTCCGCTACGTTAAACTGAAAGTAAAACTAGACGCACCTGAATGCCTCATAGCCCCTGTTCGCACCTACAGTATGTACAGTATGTAGACTGGGACAAGAGGTGCCCGACCAGCAAGTCCTACGTTCTGTTAGACCATAAAGAGTGAAAAAGCTCTGTCCAAACTTTAGATGATTCAACCACAGCTGCTAATTCCCTTCAAATGTGGAAGACTTCTCCTCTAGAAAATTCAGAACAAAATAAATAAATAATGGTTTGGTGCTTTGATTGTTCATTGTGTAAAAATATTTTATATAGATATATAGATATTTTATATAGATTTTTCTCCTTTTTTATGTGTAAGAAACCATATTTGTTATTGTCAATAAATCAAGGAGACAGGATACAGCTCCAGATCCACTTGTCTTTGTAAACTTCTGTCAAAGCGTGTGGTTCTGGCTGGACAGGTAAGGACAGCAGTGGTTTTAGAGGTTTTAGAGCAAAGGCTTTCCAGCAATAGAGAAATTTAATGCTCTTCACCATTAATTTTACAAGGAAAACTTAAGGCAACACTTGATGGTAGTTACTTCATTAATAAAAGCACAGCAGCCATGGATAGTTATTACTCCAGATGTGAATGTAGGGTTACGTCACAGCTTCATGTTTGAATTTATTTCTGTGTCTTCTGGTTGTGTGTTTAGGCGAGTCCAATAGAAAGAGCTTTTTAGCACTTTTTAGTCTGGAGAAGGCATTTGAAAGCATCTCATGTAGCCAATACGGATGTAACAATAATCAAAATATCCATCAAAAGTCTCAGAATAATATCATGGGACATCAGTATATCAAATTTCAAGTCTCTTTGCTTAAATTCTTTGTTATGGTGCAGGTATAGCTAAAAAACAGAGGGAACTACATAGACCATGATTGTCATGAATCATGATTGTGAAAATATTGTATCGAGGGATTTGAAGATTGTTACATCCCTAGTATCCTCAGTATCGAGTGCATGTTGGAAAAAAGTGACTTGTTCTCTCTTAATTAGTGCAAAGTACCTGAGCAAGTGATGGAGTTCACATATGGCAGGCTCTGGTCCACAAGTGAAGATGGAGAGTGAGTTTGGCACCCTCTAGTGATTTATAAAGCCGGATGTGGATTCCTTAGGTTTATTTTTGCCACATTTTGAAACTATGTTGTTTACAGTTGAATATTTCTAGTGATACTGGGTGTCGCACAGAAACATGTCATGAATAAAAAGGAGAAACCAAAGGAAATCTTTAATGGCTCTGGGCCTCTGTAACTGTTGTCTCCACCACCCAAAAAAGTTAGATTTTACTGGCTGCATGGATGAGAATGATTGACAACAAGGGAAGCAGAGGTAATATGAACAAACAGAAAAGAATCAGAAATAAAAACTAAACAAAACAGTGAAATCTAAAAGGCTGAGAGGAAGGAAGAGAGAACAAACAGGACATTATCAGACCTGCTCCTCATTCTCCCTCCTCTGCCCATGATGGCCACCTCCTCAGATTGATAAGCTCCGCTCTGGAGCACTGCAGCGATTCTGCACCGGGTTAATTAAACATTTACATACAGATGCATGGCCATCTTTTGTGTAGGACATCCTTTATACATCAATATGCAGTTTAATCTGAGTGCGATGGGCGCAGGGGGTGGAGGAGGGGGCGCTGGCTGCTAATTGGCACCATGCTGACTGCTGCTGGGGACTGAAGCAGGACTGGAGTGCTGTGTGCTGCTCTGACAGGGAGCTCTCCATCCGCCTGCCCTCACTGTGAACCAAAACTTATCCTGCGCCTGTAATGTCCCTAATTCTGCCATTAAGGGAGATAAATGCCACTGAAAATGAGCCATAAAGCTGGAGGAGCAGCAGCACAGGCTTGTTTGGGGATCATTCTGTGAATATTTGTGTAATATTAGCATATTCACTTTATACAGACACACTTAAATGTTCGGAAGTGATTGGCTTTCATTTGGTTTCAGTAAATGAGCAGATTTAGTGCCCTCACACAGACATGGGACTTCAGAGCGGAGTTTACTCTACGGGCCATGAAACATACAACATTACCAGAATAATCAGACCAACTTTGCTCTCAGGGTGGGGCTGGAGTCATCAGACTGGGAGGTTTTGGAGAAAATATGGTGTCTCTCATTGGTACTTTTGAAATCTATGAGGAGAGTTATGACACTTCCCCATACAAAACTTCTAGCTTCAATTTCTGTTTTTATAGCTTGATAAAAAACTGCTTCCCTCCTCAGTGCACTGGCAGATTTCCTCTGCTGGCATTATGTATACACATATTTCAAGACAGTTAAGGTCTGGGCTTTTCAAGGCTCCACTGAGACAAGCAGATGATGCCAACAGGCCAAGTTACTGGTCAGATCTATGTCAGGTGTGTGTGCACGGTATTCAAAGAACTTATAAAAGCACTTGTAGTGAAAAAGCTCCAAGATGTTTCCATCCATCCACTGTCTTCTGCTTTATCTGGGACTGGCTCATCAAAGCAGCAGTCTGACCAGGGAGGCCCAGACTCCCCTCTTCACACACACTTCCTCCAGCTAGTGATGCGACTTTCAGCTCTTTGATGGAATGTGAATCTTTTGGATCCGTTCCTTTAAAAAAAGAGACAGAGTTTATATTTAATTATATGATGGAAGAAGAAGAAACATAGTACAACAACAGTACCAATTTTAAAACAAACTGCTATTGTGATTTTTTTGTGCAAAAGCTCTCACCTTTGTTGCCTGCACTGCTTCTGTGCTGACTCTTGTGTTGTTTCAGTGTTAATCAGTGTAAAAATGTATATGTATTTTCTTTTAAAAATTAGATCAAGTTCCAACCATTCACGATAATGACAATAGTTCAATAGAGTTGAATCATTCAAAACGTCACATCACTACCTCCAGCTCTTCCGGGGGGACCCAAAGTTGTTCCCAACCAAGAGACATGGTCTTGGGTCTTCCCTGGGGCCTCCTCCTATAGTCGGACACTGAAACTACAACAGTCCGATACAGAGACCACATCACTGCAGACACTGCACCAGTTCTCCTCACTTGTGAACAAGATCCCGAGATACTTGAACTCCTCCACTTGAGGCAGGGACTCTCCACCCACCTTTTTCAGTCTGGAACCATGGCCACGGATTTGGAAGAGCTGATCTTCATCTCAGTTCGTCTGCAATCTGCCCCAGTGTATATTGCAGAGCCTGGTTCAATGAAGCCATAGATAGACACTTTTATTACCATACCGTGGAACATTCCAGACAAAGAAATAACGTGCAGAGACAACCATTAGAAAAGTTACATAGTGCCCCTCACATTTTTGTGAGGAGACAGTGGCAGTTACTGTCCTTGTGTCAGAATTCCTCTGTCAGGGCTAATGGAGCACAAGAACTGTGCTCTGAGCTCCTCTCCTCTGACCTCCTCTCCTCTGAGCTCCTCTCCTCTGAGCTCCTCTCCTCTGAACTCCTCTCCTCTGAGCTCCTCCTCTGAGCTCCTCTCTTCTGAGCTCCTGTCCACTGAGCTCCTCTCTGCTGAGCTCCTGTCCTCTGAGCTCCTCTCCTCTGAGCTCCTCTGAACTCCTCTCCCCTGAGCTCCTCCTCTGAGCTTCTCTCCTTTGAACTCCTCTCCTCTGAGCTCCTCTCCTCTGAACTCCTCTCCTCTGCGCTTCTCTCCGATGAGCTCCTCTCCTCTGAGCTCCTCTCCTCTGAGCTCCTCTCCTCTGAGCTCCTCCTCTGAGCTCCTCTCCTCTGAGATGAGTCTGGGTAAACAAAAGCACAGACAACCTGCTTGAGTTCTTTTATGAGCCCAGTTAATGTGCCATGTTATGAAGAGGAGCTAATGGTTCCTCTGTCCGCTGGTTCTTCAGCAGCTCTGAGCACCAGCACAGCGGTCACTACGGTCTGTGCACTGTGACAGGTCCACTCTGAGTCTGAGTAAGAATCTCAAAAAGATGTAGTGAAAATGCTAATAAATTCTTCTGTTAAGATGAACTCCATATAAACCTCTTTAATCCTCCTCCCAAGCTCTTGGTCTCAACAAATGATCTATAAAACATAACATAACAGTTCTATATCCTCATAATTTCCACACTGCTATACTCTAGATTTGCCTCCCATAGAGTGTGACAACTTTGCACATTCCCTTTTTAGAAATGATAACAACATTATGTCAGTGATGAGAAGAATACTTTGCAAATGTATTTAGTTACAGAATATATTGAATACTTGCATCTAAATGTTTTGTATTGCATTCCTTTACATGGTTAGTCAAAGTACTGTATTTTGAATACTTTGAACATAAATGATTATGCAGACGCAACAGCTTGATATTTGTTTCACCACATATTTTGCATTTCCTATCACTAACGGGAGAAGGAAAAACTACACATGCACACACTATAAGAGAGATGTTTTCTATTCTTCACACGGACATGTGCATTTTGATCAAGTACTGCAATGTATTCCTTTGATTTGAGGAAAGTAACTGTATTCTGAATACCACCAAATTAAAAGTATCTTTACTGGAATACAGTTCCTCAAAATTTGTATTTTGAATATGTATGCTTGGTAATCAGTTACTTTCCAACACTGTCAACACTAATTAATGTCTTTAATTTGTACAAAAAGTACAATCCAGGACTTTTCATTACTTTTTATTATCCTACTGATTAAACCCAGCCAGACCAGTTTGTTCTGAAAGATGTCCTCTCTGTTGTACAGTAGAGTTGTAAGAAGAGGCATGAGGCTGGAGTTCTAATGCTGGAGAAGTTTGTTTATCATCAGTACAAGAGCCTCAGGACAATGTGAATGAATGTCTTGTCCACTGAAGTCAATTTAGGCTATGCTTCAGTTGTATGAAGTATTATACCTCTCATGATGCCGACTAGATAACAAAGCAACCTCAACTTTCCTTGTGACACTAGCAGCATCCCCTCTCCTTGATAACATTAACTGTATTTATGCAATCTCTGGAAAGCTCCTCCTGCCTCTCAGACCCTCCCAACTTCATTTCAACACCAACTTTGTGAAGATTAACACTATAGAATTGTATTATATGTCAACAATCTCTCAATATTATCCTGTGGTTTAAAACTGTCAACTGAAAATGTCTCTATACTATTAATATATTGCATTTTGTTCCTTTTAACCTATTTTTTATTTGGATTGCTTCCCTGACAAGCCTCCTCAATTCAAAAAGTCAGGGTTTAATATTTTGGTAACATAGGTTAACATGGATTGATTATGTTTAAAATGATTTGTTTGTAATGCACAATTTCAGTGAGGCTTAACATATGATAAAATGAAAGGCTCTATATGAGTAGCCTATGATAAACCACCTTTGACCCAAGAGCCCTGTGTTGTGGTTAAATAGACTTGTCTGTGTCTGTCTCGCAGAGAGGGCCCTCATGCACTCCCGGGACATGTCCCAGGGGCCCGTCTGTCATGGAGGGGGACCCTAAGCACCCTGTCCCATCTTAATCTGTTCTGCATGCTAAGCACCAGCCCCAACCGGCCCCACCGCCTGCCCCGCCCCAGCCGCCCCTCAGATTGTTATAAATGCTGTTTATGGTCCTGCTATGACAAGTGTGAAGGGCACGGAGCAGGATTTATCTCCCCCCCAGAGAAGAGCCGGGACAGGCTTGTAAATGAGCCCGCCGGGTAATAAAGTAGGACGCGCTACAATCACACGAGATGCCTTTATTATTATTAATAATAATCAGACAGACAGTCGTCATTTAGGCGCGTTTGGTTTTCATTTCTTAAACCGACACAAGCTAAAGCGGCACAAGGCGCAGAGTAAACTATCATCACAAGTCATCTGTGTGAGCCTGGGGGATTCACTTATACCAGCAGAGCTACAGATACTCACTGTCAGGCCAGTTCCCTTCTATATCCAGAACAAAATAAACACACATAATATGTTTTATTTTCTTCATATGTGCAATAAAACAGGATCTATTTTAACTGACTGTTGTCTTTGACCATGTTAGAAATATATTACAATGTCCTGGCCTACAAAGCTAACCAAAGGTACTGTTCTGTCTGAAGATCTGTTTGAATTTTGATTTAACTCAATATGACCAAAAAGACCGGCCGGGCTCAGCCCAATGGGACAATGTGGGTCCACCGTCCTGTGGGCTCACCACTTGCAGAGGGTTTCAGATGGGTTGGGTACAAAGAGGACTGGGCAGTGGTCAGAGAACGCAGAACCTAGCTGTAGTGACGTGGAACGTCACCTCACTGGTGGGGAAGGAGCCTGAGCTTGTGCAGGAGTTTGAGAAGTACCATCTAGATATAGTCTGGCTCACCATGCACAGCTTGGGCTCTGGTACCCAACTTCTAAAGAGAGGTTAGACCCTCCATTTTTCTGGTGTTGCTCACAGGGAGCAGCAGCAGGCTGGTGTGATGTACTCTGCCTTCTTGGAGTCCCTGGGAAGGGTACTGTGGACCAGCCAAAGGATGAGATTAATCTGCTGGGGGCCTTCAACATCCATGTGGGCAATGACAGTGACACTTGGAGAGGGGTGACTGGGAGGCACGGCCTCACTGATCTGAACCCGAGCGGTGTTCTGTTATTGGACTTCTGTGCTAGTCACAGTTTGTCCATAACAAACACCATGTTCAAGCACCAGGGGGGTCCATCAGTGCACGTGGCACCAGGAAGCTCTAGACCAGAGGTCGATGATCGACTTTGTTGTTGTGTCATCTGATCTTCTGCCACATGTCTTGGACACTCGGGTGAAGAGAGGGGCAGAGCTGTCAACTGATCACCACATAGTTGTAAGTTGGATCTGCTGGCAGAGGAGGAATCTAAAAAGACCTAGCAGACCCAAGCGTATCATGAGGGTCTGTGGGGAATGTCTGGTAGAGCCCTCTGACAACAGGACCTTCAATTCACACCTCCAGGAGAGCTTCTTCCAGATCCCAGGGGAGACTGGGGACATGGAGTCTGAGAGGACCATGTTCTCCACCTCCATTGTCAATGAGGCTGCTCATACCTGTGGTCGCAAGGTCTCTGGTGCCTGTCACAGTGGCAATGCCCAAACCTGGTGATGGAAGCTGGAAGTAAGGGATGTCATCATACCGAGAAGGAGGAGGGAGAAGGAGTCTTGGCTGACAAACCTTTGCAACATTGCGTGGCAGTTGGGAACAGTGCCTCTGGACTGGCAGACCGGGATGGTGATTCCTCTGTTTAATAAGGGGGACCGGAGGGTGTGTTCCAACTACAAGGGAATCACACTCCCCAGCCTCGCCGATAAGGTCTATTCCTGGGTACTGGAGAAGACCAATAGTGGAACATCGGATTTAGGAGGAGCAGTGTGGTTTTAGTTCCTGATTACGGAACACTGGACCAGCTCTACACCCTCCATCGGGTGTTTGAGTGTTCATGGGAGTTTGCCCAACCAGTCCACATGTGCTTTGTGGATCTGGAAACTGATTTGATTGTGTCCTTGGCGGTGTCCTGTTGGGGATGCTCTGGGAGTATGGGGTCCAGGGCTCTTTGCTAAGAGCTATCTGGTCCCTGTATGAACGGAGCAGGAGCTGTGTTCACAATGCTGACAATAAGTCAGACTTGTTCCCGGTGCATGTTGGACTCTGCCAGGGCTGCCCTTTGTCACCAGTTCTTTTCATTGTTTATATTGACAGGATTTCTAGGTGCAGTCAGGAGTCAGAGGGAGTTCCGGTTTGGGGACCACAAAATCTCATCTCTGCTGTTTGCAAATGTTGTTCTGATGGCTTCATCAAACCAGGACCTCTAACATGCACCAGGACCTGCACCTGCAAATGTGTTGCTTAAATCCTTTTTGTATTGAGTTTTTAGAGAATCTAAAAAAAACAAAAACAAAAACAACAACAACAAAAAAACATATAAGACCGTGTTTGCTGATCCCCTTAGCCGCCGCGTGTCAAACAGGAAGTGCTCCAGATCGCTCTTCCGGCTCCTTCTTTCCTTTTTTCTCAATGACTTACACTGAGATCTTATCGCTCCTCTCTCTGTACGTGTTGAAGTGAGCCTCGTTAATTTGGTCTTAGATTGTTCATGTGAACTCGCTGTACATGGTCCTGAATTTTTTTTCCGCTATTTTGTTCGCCAAAAAAAATCCTATTCATAAAAAAATATTCCAATTATGACAATATTGGTTGATAAAAAAATTATGACAATATTGGTTAATAAAAAACTACAAAACAAGCTTAACATAACAGATGATTTTATATATGAAACCCTTCTGAAAAGTTGGGATGGAGTTCTTAAAATTTGCAGACTGGAGAAAATATCAAAAATATTAAGATGGATAGCCTACGACTCTGATTTCCCACCGAATACCCAAGATAATAGGTTTAAAGCATGGATATCAAAGGGTCTGACATCATATCGCTCTTTTATCCACAAGGGGGTATTTTGGAGTTTCGAAAAATTAAGGGGAAAAAATTGATTAGAGCAGGAAGACTTTTACAGATATTTACAAATTAGACACCATTTTGACCAAAATATGAAAGGTATATGGGAAAACAGCGATTTGGGATTCATACTGAATCAATGTCACAGAGTAATATAACATCCAAATTGTATAAAGCAATTCAACAAGGTAAAGAAGGTAACACAGAATACATTAAGACAAGGTGGGAAATGGAAGGTAGTCTGAGCATTTCAAATGAAAGTTGGGAAAGAATCTGTCAACTACAATGGAAGACAACTTTATCCAATACATGGCGAGAGTTTGGATGGAAGAATATTGTAAGGTTCTTTATTACACCCATTCAAAAAAGACACCAAGGGAGTGGGGATTTATGTTGGAGGCTCTGCGGCTCAACTGGGGCTAACCACTACCACATTTTTTGGGATTGCACCACTCTGAAATCATATTGGTCACAGATTTAGACTCATATAAATCATATCTTTGGGACTAAATTGATGTTTACTTTTGAGTGTTTATACTTAGGAGATGTCAATGTCCAAAATTGGAGAAATAATGACCAAAAATTATTAGCAATCCTACTTGTGGCAAGCAAGAAAGCTATCACAAGAAAATGGTTGCAGGCGGACCCCCCATCAATAGAAGAGTGGATAGAGATAGTTTGGGAAATCTATGTGATGGAAAAGCTGTCTTTCATCCTTCGGACCCAAAAAGACTCCTTTTATGAAACATGGACAAAATGGACTGAGTATGTGAAACCTGTCAGATCGGACTTCAACTGAAAACACATTTTGACTGATTTTTCAATGTCAACGTCTGTAATGGCACTCTTCCCCTCTTTGTTTATATGTTTTTTTCCCTCTTGTTTTATTTTGTATAATTTAAAAATTAAAAAAATAAAAACTACAAAAAAAAGACTGTGTTTGCTAATGTGTGCATTGTGTCACCATGTTCACTTCAGAACATTCTGCCATAGACATACATACAGAACCCTCAGTGTGACGTAACTGCAAAATACCAGTTACCAATAAAATGCACTTTTACAAATATTAACCTGGATAATTGATTACATTTTTGCAAACTCACAGGCTGAAAAAAGCAGTAGAATTGCAAAATCAAATGGAAAATCACAAAACAAACGCAATTAGTGTAATCCAAGATAAATAAATGAGTGTTCCCACCTTCTCTAATATTGAACAAACACATGATATTTTAAATAAAGCATTATGCAGAGAAAATAGGTCAGAAGAACAGTGAAGAGTCCTCTGCCAACTGTCTGAACTCCATACAAGCCAAGAGGAGGCAGCCATGTTTGTTTGGTGTGGAGCATATGGCTCCGGAGGTGTGGCCAAAGGGTGCGCCTCAGGGTGTTGTTTTAGAGCCACTGAAAAAGACGAAGTAACACACGTATGTACATAAACAAGGACATCATCTGTTCAGACCAAAATCATAATATTGATTCATTCTGTTTGTGTTCACAGCAGAAGTAATCATTGGGGAGGATTTTCAAATTCTGTTTATGTTTTGTTTTCATTTTGTCACAAGATGCAACATTCAGACTTTATGAGACACATTTCAGGAGGGGCCTCATTGGTTATAGTGGTATAGTGGAAATTATGAGTTCATCATTCATCATCTCCAGTTTGTAATTTTAACATTTTTTTCTTCTACATTTATTATATTATTGACATATAGTTATACAGATTTGCCTGGAAGGTTCCATAGTGTGACACTTAACTTATCTGTCTCCATTAGGACAAGCAGGTGATGCCTGCAGGTCACATTACAGGTCAGATCTGTGGAGAGGCTATTCTGGCTCACAGTAAGGTATTTTTGTGCAATATAAACATGTATAAGATAGAGAGGTTTAATGTTATGCGGTGGAACATTCCAAACATCTCCCCACCTTAAATATTGTAGTGCATTGTTTTCTATCACACTTTTGTATATTTATGAAAAAATGCTGAGTGACGTTAGCTTGTGGGCTGAGCACTGGACAGAATTGCAGTGCTACTGAGAGACTGAAAAGGGCCACAAGAATACTCAAACATGCACGGATGACATATAAAACATCTTCAGGCATGTTTTTGATCAGAGAACAATGTTATAACATGGTAGAAAGCTCCAAAAAGTCACTTTTACACAGTATCTATCTTAAAGGGGGTCTTGTTCCTATTGGTTTTTTTTTTCTTTTGCATTTGACCCATGCTTGGAAACTACTGGGGTCAAAGGTGTCAGGAGCAGATCTTGAACTAAGCTTGGTCTGAAATACAAGTTTTGCTGCAGCAAACTGTTGCAGTTGATGATGTTGCAAAATTTCCACTGTGTCAGTCAAAGGTCACAGTGCAGTTTAACAGGAGGAATGGTCAGGTAGGGTCAGCAGATCTGTGTTAGGGCAGTTTGAGGAGATGAAAAGTCAAAAGTGTCCCTCCTTTGTGTCCTGCAGCATCACAGCAGTGTCCAGGGGGAACCAGCGGAACACAGCAGGAAAGGCCTCACTCTGCTCTGGTGTTTGGTTGGTGACAAAGTGGTTCATTCCCTCAACATATTTCCTTTAGAAGGTTTTCTGCCATATTTCCTGCAACATATGGTGTAAAAACCTGTAGTAATTCAAATGTCCATAGCTAGCTTCAAAGATACTCCTTACTTGTGTCCTTTGAACTGCACATGCTCCACTTCTTAGTTGGTTAAAATCCATTGGAAGTATGTTAAAAACTGAGCTTAAAACACAAAAGGTTTCTGCTCAGTGTGTGAGGCAGTTAGCCACATATGCAACTGACCACTCTTTCTTTTACTGCTTTTACTGGTGGTTCTGGATGGACAACAAAGTGACCAGACAGACTTTACAGATGAACTACTGTAAAACCTGGAAACACAAGTACTAAAACCAAACTAGTATTGTTAATGTGGTACTGGGAATTCATTGTGCTTGACGATTCTTGGCTCACAATACGATATTAACATAATATGAAAATACATGTAATAATCAATACATCGCACATGATACTCTGTAATATATTGCTGTTTTTAAACCAAATACATTTAAGCAACACAAATTTCTCTCAAAGTGAATGTGAAATACAATTTTAACCATCAAAACAGTAAATATGTCAAGTGTATTGCATAAACAAGCATTCTTCCACTAAACAAGCAACAAAATAAGCAAAAAAATCACTAAAAAAGATATATACTTTAGGCAATATTTTGATACAGCAGCCCACAATATTGCATCACCAAATGTAGTATCACAATATATTGCTATTTCTATTTGATATTTTTGCACACCCCTGCTTGATTTTGAGCACGCATGGCGAGTTTGTCAGCAGCAGGGGGCGGTTGTGTTCTGTGACGATGTGACATATTTTAGCCTAATGCAGAGGAGAGGGGGCCTTGTACACATCATTGGCTTTTGCTGCTCGGTTAGACGCTGAAGGTCAGAGTTCCTGCTGCTTGTTATGGCTGTTTAACTTTAAAGAATGATTGCGAGCCAGACGCCCAGCCAATTTATTCCCCCGTCAGTCAGTTGGTCACGAACTGATGCGCGACCAAAACCCATCTCCCTGTGAACCCGGAGTGCGCAGGGTAATCACATGTGAGTGAGCGGCCACGTCGTTCGTCTCCCTGTCACCAGCACCCATGGGCCCCTGATGCCTCTGTACGAATACTGTATCCTGATTTTGAATGCAAGTCACAGTTAAAATGGCTTAGATTTTGAATATTTCCCTTATTTCTCTCAACAAATGATCTATAAAACATAACATAGCAGTTCTGCCCTAGTTTTGCCTCCTGTACAGTGCGACAACTTTGCACATTATCTTCAAGAATCTTCATTCAAGAATGAAATAAAACAAACTGTACAAGTCTGAATAGATGGTTTTGAGCCTGGATTTAAACAGGCCCAAGTCTGTGTCATATCGGGGAGCAGGGACACCAACACGTATTTATTTAATTTGCACAAAAAAGTACAATCCAATGAAGGTTATAACTTTTCACTACCACCGTGACCTCAAGATTACTGATTAAACCCGACCACTTTGTTTTGAAAAATGTCCTATCTGTTGTCGAATAAAATGAAGTAGCCAAAGAGTAGAGCAGCCAGTTTGTTTATCATCGGTACAGACCCCAGAGACCTGAACCCTCAAGACAATATGATAGCCTTGTCCACTGAAGTCAAGCCATGCTATGCTTTAGTTGTAGGGAGTATTATATCTTTCATGACACAGGCCAAGATAACAATGCAACCACAATTTTCCTTGTGATATTTTGCAGGCCCTTGACGCCTACTTATGAATACACTGGAAAAAAAAACAATATCTAAGTAAGTTAAAATGACTTAAATTAAGAACATTTTACTTGTGAGATTCATCTTGACAAGGGAAATTATCTGCCAGTGGAAGAAGTGTTTTTTTCCTTAATTCAAGCATTTGATTTTATTTATTTATTTTAAATGCAAAAAGTTGTTTTTCTTATTTTAAGTTCAGCAAGATGTATTTTCAAATTTTATGTACAAAAATCCAAGTCATTTTAGCTTGACTAGATTTTGTTTTTTGCAGTGTACGATATCCTGATTTTGAATACAAGTCTTTTTTCACTGCTAAAATGGCTTAGATTTTGAATATTTATTGTTTTTTGAGTAGTTTTGAGTGGATTTACGCTCTAGAGATATAGTATATCTCAATCGTCCAGGTAGGTTTCATTGCAAAAGAAAATGTTGAACTTTTCTAGTTCCAGGGTCTGTCAAATGCTTTTCTCCACAGTATTCTTTCATGGTATTGTATTAAACTTTTCGATCTTCATGGAGACCAGATCAGGTTACAGGTCAGATCTGTGGAGAGGCGACCCCACTCACAGCCAGAATGTGTTTTTCTAGGTATTTTTGAGCTTTAAAACCAATTGTAATTGTTTAGAGCTGTTTAATGCCAAACTGCGGAAAACCTCCAACCAAAAAGACCCCCAACCAACAAGTTACATTGTGCGCCTTTACCTTTTTGCAGTGTTGTTTTCTTGAAATCACTGCTACTCGTGTCAACTTAACTTTTTGCAGTGTTGTTTTGTTGCCTTTCTGAACCATGGACCGAACGCAAACATTTCCTCAGTTCGTCAAAATGTAAATACAGCTCCGTTGTCCTAACGCAGACTGTACCCTCTGCGTGTGTGGTCCTGTCAACTCCCAGAGCAGAGCTGGACCTGAGCCTGTCCCGAGCTCAGGGCAGGGTGCTGGATGGGTGCAGGAGGAGGGTGAAGGAGGGGGTGGGTGCTACTGACAGTCCCTTTGAGGCGTGGGTCAGCTGGGAATAAAAGGCCCAAAGGGAAGCTAAGTGAAGGAGAAAAGATGGCTCCGGTAGTTTATTTAGTGCGGACAAAAGGGGCCGGTGTGATGTGGAAGTGGCTGATGGACTGGAGCTTTGTGCTGGTCTGAAGACAGTGCACGGTCCACGCACACACACACACACACATAAGGGGGGGACGTTATGTTATGGCAAACCTCAGACTACTGTGCTAAACCTGTTCCTATTTGCATATTGTCCCTCTCCAGAGCTCAAAATGTCTGTCTGGCACTGCTTTTATGTTGTCCATTCAGCTCCTCTGTGTTTTTAAAGTGGAACTAACCACTGAATCAACCTTTGTCTCTACTAAACTGGAAAAAACTGTGTGCATGGTGTTATACAGGGTGTCACGAAAATGTATCATCATTTCACAAGCCAATGATGTTGACAATTCTTGTTGAAATAACCTCAAATTTTCACAGAATGTATAAGAACAGATCAAGATTTTATATTTAATGTTTTATTTTTGTTCTGTTTTCAGTTTGAGCCATTCACTCCCAAAGAGAAGTCATTTTGTGTCTTGGAATTTGCTCACACACAGTCACTCAAGACTGTGCAGCCTTCAATGCAAAATTTGAAAAAACTTCACCAATTGGCAAACAAATTTGGACTTGGAACCAAAAATTTAAAGTGGAAGGCTGCTTATGCAGGGCTGAAGGATCTGGTGGACCAACGTCAACATCAACATTGAGCTAGACTTAGTAATTTTCAAGATCATAGCTTTTAAAATATGTCAAATTTTTGGGACACCCTGTATTGTCTACGGTTCATATTCATTTTTGCCCAATTTTAGTGCAAACTACAAATAATGAATAGTGTGTGTAAACAATAAATACAAAATACTAATAAAATATAATACTAAATACAATTAATCAATTAAATACTGTCCCACTTTAACTGTATGTTTTAATCATATTTAATTTGTTGTTGTAAGGTGACCTTGAGTGTCCAGAAAGGCGCCTAATAAATAAAATGTATTATTATTATTATTATTATTATTATTATTATTATTATTATTATTATTATTATTATTATTATTATTATTATTATTATTATTATTATTATGTATGCTGCTTCTAGAGGTTATTGCAATTTCAAGTACTACGTAACGTCACAAAGGACTGTCCTGATTACAGCCAAGTGTTTTTGATCTCAAACACCTGACTGCAGGGGGGCAGAGTTTGTGGCGTGGATACCTGTTAGACCAATCACACTGCTCCTCCTATGCCCAGACCCCGCCCCTCCTCCTGTCACTGTCTCATTTAAGGCGCATCTCAATTCTCTTTCCTCGCTTCCTTTTGATTGATTTTAAACAGTTCCCTGATCATCCTAATTATTCACTGCCATGAGTTTATAAGAGTGGAGTTTTGCTGTCATAGTAAAGCTAATGACAAATAGTGTGCTAATGTGCACTTCCTGATAAACAGACCATAAAACAATTTTTAATTAGATGCAAACAACACACAGTCAACTCACAGTATATCTGTACTGGGGCAAGTTTTGAGAATACAAATACATACAGGGCATTTAATTTTCTATATTATTTGCATATTTACTATATTATTATGTCCTATATAAGCTCCAAAATGGATTCTTGCTCATTTCCAATGCTCAAAATGTGACAGTTCAATAAAGATGGGTAGTTCTAGAGCTGAAATTATCCAAATGATTCTAGTGAAGATATATGGAGTTAAAAAACATAGTGGAGCATGTCTTGTATTATCGCATGACATCACAAAGTGCAGCAGAATGTTTGACTCAGCCTAATAAGCAGGATTTGTGTGTTAAATGTGAGAATGAAACGAAACACAACTCCAGGTCTGTTTGTGATGAGGAAACAACATTATAACATATATCAACATAGAAAATAGCGTAATATGGGCCCTGTAACCATCCCTTTCTACTTCTATTTGAGTAATATATTTTTGTAGTATAAGTACTCCTCTCACAAGTACACACACTGTAAAACAAAAGTCATCTTAGCATAATATGGACCCTCTTAAACTGAATATTGACAGACCATAACGTATTAATCAGACAATATGGGGGATACGAGACAGCTGAATGAGTAGTTGTTCTGCGGCGCTGATCACTCTCTCATTCTCTCTCTTTGACTGGCGCCGTACACAGCCCCTGTCGCCCCTGTTGGCCCTGTCAGATCCTGCGCACAAACACAAGCTGTCGCTGAGCTGAGCGGCTGCCAGCGCCTCAATAAATCATGTTAGAGCTGGAGGTGAAGTCTCTACACATGTGACCCACATTGCTGCACCGTGAGCCGAGGAGAGCACTGTTCATTTCAGTGTCAGGGAATAGTTTGATTATGATTTTAAGTTTTTACGATTTTCCGGAAAGCAAAATACGGCATAGACTGACACTTAGACAAACATTATTGATTCACAAGGGGAATTATTTGGACACAGAAGCTCACATATCACAATATAATATAATAACAAAGAGCAAAAATATAAATGTGATAATAATTTTGAAGTAGCAAAAATAGCAAGAGACTGTGTCAAATGTAGGGAGTACACTGTTACATAAGGATGAGCTGTTGTACAGGTGTAAGGAGTATTATCTGTTACATAAGGATGAGGTGTTGTACAGGTGTAAGGAGTATTATCTGTTACATAAGGATGAGGTGTTGTACAGGTGTAAGGAGTATTATCTGTTACATAAGGGTGAGGTGTTGTACAGTTGTAGGGAGTATTATTTGTTACATAAGGATGAGGTGTTGTACAGGTGTAAGGAGTATTATCTGTTACATAAGGGTGAGGTGTTGTACAGGTGTAGGGAGTATTATCTGTTACATAAGGGTGAGGTGTTGTACAGGTGTAAGGAGTATTATCTGTTACATAAGGGTGAGGTGTTGTACAGTTGTAGGGAGTATTATCTGTTACATAAGGGTGAGGTGTTGTACAGGTGTAAGGAGTATTATCTGTTACATAAGGGTGAGGTGTTGTACAGGTGTAAGGAGTATTATCTGTTACATAAGGGTGAGGTGTTGTACAGTTGTAGGGAGTATTATTTGTTACATAAGGGTGAGTGGTTGAACAGTTTTCCGTGCAATTTTCCATACCTGCTTCGGAGTGGTTCTAACCGTACTGAGCCGAAATGACAACCTGACGTGGACAGACTGCTGTCCACTGATTGGTCAGAGGAAATGTCATCATATGCGCAATGAAGCTCGAGGATCTTTAAATAATCACCTGCCGTGTGTAAAAAACACACCGCCAACACAACAACAGCGAGCATGTTTTTGCATCTTTTGTGACTACAAGCCACAGAGCAAACAACAGCAGCAGTAACACCTCAATGTCATCCAATGCCTCCTTTGTTGTGTTTACTGTACTGACCGCGGTGTGACACTAATAATGTCGCCTAAAAATGACATCACGGCAGTGTCGACCCCACTACTCCACCCACTTTCAGGTGATAACGACTGCATGGAAAAGCTTCATGTGTAGTGGCGTGCTGTGATGTGCTGTGCTGTGCTGGTAGTGTAGTTGAAAAGCCCCATAAGTCTCCCTTCCTTTTGCTCCCCGTGTTAAGTCACTCCCCCTTCAGAGCACTATCACATCACAGTCAGTGTGCATCCCTCTAACAAAACTACTGTACATCGGATCGCTTTGTCAAGTTTGTGTGTACAGTTTTGTGTCATGTTTTTTGTCTATTGATGGAGAACTGCCGTGTGGGAGCCTGGACGATAGACTTGTGGGCGGAGCATTGGGCAGAGTCTTACAGCTAACCATAAGGAGGCCCCCAGGAGAGATCTCTAAATTACTGAAACATGCATGGATAACATCTAAAACCTCCTCAGGCATGTTTTTGATGAGGGAACGTTGGTAGAAAACTCAAAGCTCAAAAAATCGATTTTGCATTTAAGAATGACTCAAGCTTAGTAACTACTTGCCTAAAAAGCATTTGTGCAAATTAAGTTTTAATTAAGAGCTTTAGGTTCCTTAAAAGCACTATATAAATCTAATGAATTGTTATTAATTAAGTACTTAGAAGCCTGAATCGTCTTTTTTTTATGAATTAATTCATTCTTGACAAACCCACACACCCACATCCATACACACTTCACACTTTGAATAGCTGAATCATTCTTACGTTGAGACACTGCAGGTGAATAGGAAACAATCTTAAATTTAAAGATGTCAATTTCAAACATCTCCTGTAGTTTACTCACATAAATGTAAGAAGAAAATATATTCCACTTTTTCATCGTGTTATATTTTTATATAAAAATAAGGCATTATAAGTGTCAAAACAGCCAAAATGTATATTTTTGGGACATTTAAAAGAAACATGAAAAGAGCCAAGTTTAAATGTCTTCTTCTTTTTGTTGATATACTAAAACACAGAGAGGATTAGTAAACTAGACTTGACTTTAAATTTGCCTGAAAATTCAAATTTGCTGCCTTATTTTTTAGAAAACTTATTTTTAGAAAACAAATCAGACTTGCTTATAGATATAACAATCCTTCTGTACGTTTGGTCAAAATCTTATAAGACTGTAAAGTTTGGTTTGTGTAGATGCTGCTTTAAGAGCTGATCCTTTATGTCCTGTGGGGGGAACATGCTTTTTCAGAAAATGGCAAGATCTTTCAGTGCAGAGTGGACCCTTCTGTTGTTTTCACATGAAAGCTCCTCTGCTCAGAGACCATGAACAAAAAACAGTTTTTTGGCTGTAGTGTTTCCCCTTAATAAACCTTAATTATTATAACTAATAATGAAATAAGTTTTAAATCTTTTTAAGTATGTTTATTATAAAATGTGACCCATTTGAATACCCAAAACTATACTTATCAGTGAATTGCAGTGACAATTTTACACAATATTTTCGATAGAAGTTTTTATTTAGACCGTCTTTCTATAAATCCTAGTAAAATAATTAAAACTGAAATGAGAAATATAAAACATGCACATTTTCAATAGTGTGTTAGAGCTGGGGTCCCTGATTTTCAAACTATGAAACAAAAGTGAAACAGGATGGACTGCACAAGGACAGTCAAACAGCTCTCATCCCAAAGCGTCATATAGTGACTTACATGTCGAGTTTGCAAGAAAACATTGTTTAAAAAAAAAAAAAAGATTAAAGACTAAGCCTGCATCTGCATTTCTGTCACAAAGTTGTTCTTACAATACATTTTCTGAAGGAAAAACAGATTTTGCTCATTTAAATTTTTGAAATATATTTGAAATATATTTTTTGTATATAAAGAAATGTGTGATTAGGAAAACTTGTAGTGACAAAATTAAGCAAAAACAACCAGAGCCAAACATGCCAGTCCAAGTGTAAAGGAGATAAAGAGGAGGGAGAAATGTTCAGACGTGTGAACATGTGTTTGGAATCACCAGGGACCCTCCAGTGTTCAGGTTCAGAGGCAATGCTGTTAGTCTCTCCTCCCCCACAGAGGAGGGAAAACGAGGAGGCGGGAGAGGAGGAGGGAGGCTGGGAACAGAAGAGTTTATTGGGGCTGAATTAGGGCCGTTTTCCCCTGTCCTGCCCTCCCTGTACCCCTGTGGCAGGTCGGCCCGCCCTCTTCACACCTGTGCACAGTGATAGTGAGCAGGGCCTGATAGAGGTGATTATGGGCGTCAGGTGATTAGAGGAGAGCCTGCAGCCGTCAGGTGCAGCTACAAGGGTAGAGACACCAACCACCACTGTGCCAAACTAAACTGTCCAAAAGTCAATGCTGGCCCATTCCATTTTATAATGATGTTTGAGATCCCAGAAATATGTTTGCCAAATTCAGAATATGTCTGTTATAACTATAGTATTTTGACCTTTCCCCCCAGTCCATCTGAGCAGGCCAAAAGTGCTCCTGTTCCACACATTTAGCATGTGCTGTCCCTCAGTTGTCCAGGCAGGCTGCATAGCAAAAAATCATACAATGCAGTCAACCTGTATCCAGTTAACTGAATTATATTTTCTTTTGCCTGTCATCGCTGTAAGTGTGTACTGTTCAGTGTGTACTGTTCAGTGTATATTGTTCAGTGCAGTGTATGACGACTATGTTCACAGTCAGGTTGTAATAAAATACAGCCAGTGACAAATTTATTGAAAATCTAAAATAAGAAATGTTCAATAATCGATCAAACTCAAGATATCTTGTCTAAACCATGTGTGTGTAGTATGTACTTTGCCTTTGTGTGTGTATGTTGTGTGTTTGACCAGCTGAGAAAGTGCTATGCGGGAACACAGCCTTAACCATTTTTCTCGGGTTGGAGCAGTCGTCTGGGGCCAGTCTCGTGGCCCCTGTACTAGTGTACTGTGTTGTATTTAGAGAATGTGTATTTTGGCCTTAGGGCCCGTGTGCTGCGTGTGATGACAGTGCTTTATGGGTGCTGGAGAATCTTATCTGTGATGGAACTCATAAAGTAACACATCTGAGGACAGCTCAAAGTGCCGCTCCTGCTTTTCTCACCCTCTAATGGCTCCTGTCATCAAGGGCCCGGGGCCCAGGAGCTGTCTGGACAGGAAAAGCAGCTTGCACCAAAGGACAGAGAGGACAGAGATGGGTCAGGCTCCCCCCCAGGCCTCCACCTCAGCACATGCACTGTGATACAGGTACAAGTGTCAGTGAGCTTGCACAGACTACTGTATATCTGTAGTGGTGTTTCTAGAACATGGGGCCTGTTAGTCTGTCTCACTGCAGATCTCATATGCACTGAAAAAAGTGAACTTGGGCAACCATTGATGTAAGGAAGGATATCTATTTGAACCAACCTATTATCGCTATGTTTCTGTCGTTTATTTGGTTTAAATTATTATATTACTTTCATTCAATGTAAATCAAGGCCTCATTGGTTCAAAGTAATTGGCAGACTTAAAATCAAATAACAATTTTCCATTCAAGTGAAAACGTCGCATGTCACGTGACGTGCGTACGTACTGACGTCACGCCACCACAACCAGACTTTGGAATTTTGAATCCGCCATTTTCTTTATCCGCACGAAGCTCGGAGCTCCACACCAGAGAAAGAAATAGGTAAGAAACGTGCATGGCTGTTGAATATGCATACATTTATACCCCACTCTTATACAAGGCAACTTTACGCTGTCTTTTACCACACGATGTCGATGATTAGCCATGACTGTTAGGCATGTCGTCGTTCAGGTTAAGCTAACGTTAGCCGGCGACTCGTTTCGGGTGGCATTAGCTTAGTAGACTCGTCTTTGAGAGGAGTCTGCTAAGCTTTGAACTTGTCGTACATGTGTAATGTGTAGGGTGACTAGACGTCCTCTTTTTCCCGGACAAGTTCTGCTTTTGAGACCTAATAAAATGTCTGGGCGAAATTTCAAAAAAGTCCGGAATGTCCGTTGCATTTATGTCGAATTCCCATAGAGTTACCATCGTGGTTGGAAAACTTCACCAGCTAACACCCCCGCCCCTCGGCGCACTTTCCTCACGGTTTTACAGTAATGGTCACCGTGGATTTTTGTCGCGTTTTCACGTATACATATGCAGTAAGTTAACAAATGTTTGTGAGGAGTCCGAACATAGTGCTCAGGTTGGTATACCCCCGCGTGCACGTACACATATACACAGACTTTTTTTTGCCAACGCGGTCTAATGTTAGATGTCGGTAATGTTAGACAGGGGGAAAGGGATGTATACACCAGCCCCCGCGCACGGACACATACACACAGGCCTCTTTGCCACCGCGGTTTCTCCAATGATGGTTTTCAGTGACTTAAAGCTTATGTTTCGTTTAAACAAAAGGTGAAAAACAGCGTTTCTGTGTGTTCCAATGGAAAAACACGGTCTTGTTTGAGCCACTTTGCTCTGATTAACAAGTGTCTCCTTTCTTCTAGGACTGAAATCAAGTTGTTAAAAGCAGCAACATTTAATGGGTAAGTGGTCATATTTGAATGCCATTTGAGTTATGCAGCTGAGAAGCATTATTCTTGTTAATCACCCATGATGGGGAGTTTTATTAAATAAATTGAGGTTTCACTATCACTTCCACTTCTACCAACAATGCCAATAATTTGGGTCTCTCTTGTGCTCCAATCACCCCATCCTCCCCTTTTCAGTCATCTGCTGAATGTGGACTTGTAAAGGCTGTGGTGTCACCAAATTACGACAATCTGAACTTCTGAAGCATTACAAACTTCAGCACAGCCATTTTGGCGAGACAGCAGAAAATCTTGAGATGGAGCGACAGGTACTTTTGAAGGAGGTGAAGAAACGGAACAATGGGAAGATCATCCGAGAAAAAATGGCCAAGACATTTGCCCTCCGTAGACAAGAAATTGTGGAAAAACAGCCCAGGGTAGAAGAACTCCAGGAGCGATGGCCAGCGATGTTTCAAGAAGATGAGGTAGACTCGCTGTCAAAATCTGTTAAAACTCTATTCCAGAGTCAAGTCAGGCAAACACTATTTTTCTGATCTTTTAACTTTGCCAATCATATGCCTTAACATGAAATGTGTTGTCTAATTTGTGTATTTCAGATCAATGCTGAATTTCTATGGATCACAACAGTACCACTACAACCACGATTCTTTGCTGGTTTGGATAAGCAGAGCAGTCAGCTGCTTCGGTCATGAGGAAAAAAGGTGGAGCCATCGGGAGATAATCAGGGACGCCCCTTAAGCCTTTGGATCAGGTATGAAACGCATTTGATTTCCTCTTATCAGTTCAGTTCTCTCTGTTGGTGAGTTGAAAACTGATGCGTATTTTATCTTTTGATATGGCTTTGTAGCTAAGGGTGTGGACTTGAACATAAGGAGAGAGTGCATCCTGAAGTCACTTGTGATCTACCTGGGTGAAGATGTAAGGCACCTGATCAAAGAGTACCTGGTAAGTGACAATGCACTGAGATCAGGGTGTTTTCTGACGGGAGAGTAGGCGGAGGAGAGGGAGAGTAGAGGGGAGGAGAACCAGGGCAACAGGAGGGTAAAATTAGAATGTGATCAGAGGAGTGCATATAACATGTACTACTTGCATGATTAATTGTCTGAGCTTCAATAATATAAAAAGTAGTAGAAGCCAGCACATCCAAACGTCTGACTTGGGAGCAGGACCACCTAAAGACAGAATAAAAATGAAAAAATCTTCTACAACCAGGGTTTTTTGCTCCCACTTAGTTATTTTTTATTTTTCTGTGACGTTACGGAGTTGCCACCCTGCCACTCACATCCGAAGAAGGGTGGCAACCCTGAAACGTCACGGAAAAATTAAAAAATAACTGGGAACACAAAATACTGGTTGTAGCGGACTTAATTTTCATTTTTATTATGAGTGTCAACAATTGTAATCATTTACTGAATGAATAATCCCCCTCTCCCCTCCATGGGGAATTATCTGATTTTAGGTTGTCCAAAAGGAAGAGGCAGAGGCAGAACTTGAAAATGCCACCATGTCCATCTTTGTCCTCCGCGATGGTGACGAGCTCTCCCCTCCAAAGGACATTGGCCTTGTTATCGATGGCGTTGAGGTACTCAACAACTTGTTCTCCATTGCATCGGCTTGTGCCATGCTATTTGGCCTGACTTATGCAGTCAACCTGAGTTACCCAGTGGAACTCAAATATACCTTTGAGACCTTTCAAAAAATCATCATGGATATTGAAAGTAGGCAAATGTCAAGAAGGATTCAGAACCTCTGTGCTAAGCTGCAGGACTGAAAACTTTTAAAATGGAACATATGTTTCATTGAGTTTAAATGGCACTTGTTTTATTGAAACTGTTACTGTCATAGTTGTCATGCAACATTGTTGGTGGGTATTCACACAGTCTGATGCTTTGTTGATTAGTGAAGGGCAGTGCACTTGTGTGCGTGCGCGTGTCTGTGTGTGCGTCCGCCTGTGTGTGCGCGTGTGCGCGCCTGTGTGTGTGTGTGCGCGCCTGTGTGTGCGTGCGCCTGTGTGTGTGCGTGCGCCTGTGTGTGCGTGCGCCTGTGTGTGTGCGTGCGCCTGTGTGTGTGTGTGCGCCTGTGTGTGCGTGCGCCTGTGTGTGCGTGCGCCTGTGTGTGCGTGCGTGTGTGCGTGCGTGTGTGCACCTGTGTGTGCGTGCGCCTGTGTGTGCGTGCGCACACCTGTGTGTGCGTGCGCACACCTGTGTGTGTGTGCGTGCGTGCGCGCGCCTGTGTGCGTGCGCGCGCCTGTGCGTGCGCCTGTGCGTGCGTCTGTGTGTGCGTGCGTGCGCCTGTGTGTGCGTGCGCCTGTGTGTGTGTGCGTGCGTGCGCCTGTGTGTGTGTGCGTGCGCCTGTGTGTGTGCGCGCGTGTGTGCGTGCCTGTGCCTGTGTGCGTGTGCTCCTATGTGCGTCTGTGTGTGCGCGCACGCTTCTCTGCTGAATGCACTGCCACGATCACTGACTTTAATTTTATATGTATATATTAGTTTTTTTTTTAATATATGTTGAAAGATTGGCCTACCTCACCATTTTGAACTGTTTCTTGTGCCTTAACTGGCGTTGAGAGATTTAAAAAAAATAAATATAAAATTAGTATTTAATTTTATATATTTTTTTTAATTTAATTTTTATACAGTTCTATTCTAAAGACTGTGCTGTGCTGGTTGCTGTGATGTTAAAAATGTAATAAAAGAAATGTGTGAAGTTGGAACTGTCTTTTCATAATTTTATGTTGGTGTTAAGTAATTTGATTACTTGTGACAAGACGCAATTACATTAGTTTTTCTGAAAGTGAAAAAATACATTGTATTCATAGAACATATTACTTTGAAGTTATGTAAGATTTTGGCTCAAGCCAGGTTGAAAATATAAGTTAATGCAAAGCATAAATTGCAAATTACAAGTTGAAATTATGATTTGATTGTATTTGAAAACTTTCCTTGGTTCAAATTATATTTTTGAATTAATATTACTACATTATTTACTTTGTTCAAACCTTTTTTTTTTAATTTGAGAGAAACTAAAAAAATTACATGTGACAAGTTGACGCAATTTTTTTAAGTTGATCCAAAGAGTCACTTTTTACAGTGTGGGCAGCTAATCTGCATTGGGGAAGTGAGAGGTGCTGTTATGGATGTATTCTTTTATTGATCTATTTATTATTATGCATTTGATGAATGTACTTTTTATTAATGTTTGTGTGGAGTCTTCACTTGTGCTGGTGCTCTGTCTGCAAACGAAGTTCCTAACGGATAAATAAAGTTATTTGAATTGAATTTGAATTGAATCTGACGGTTCAGACTCTCTAGAGGTCTTCTCTTTGGTGTTGAGGGCATAGCCTCAACCAGGCTCTGGTGCCTGGTGCTCTCCACATGTACCTGCTGCAGACTATTTAAAACATAGACACTTCCACACAGCTCTCAGTCTGGTAGTGACATCTGACTATGAGCTCTATTGTGGCGCTCCGGAGCAGAACACGATGGACACAGGAGGAGTAATAAATCATGTCGCGCTGGCACTAATTAGCAGCGGTGCCAAACGCTCCTAAAGAACGTTTCCTGATAATTAGCCGCGTGCGTGGACAGGGTTTACGCGCCTGGCACAGCAGAAGAGCGGGGCGCGTTTGATTCAGAGGACAGCAGCGCGACGCATGACTTATTTACTGACATGAATGCATTTATTCGATGATGAAACGCTGTGAAAGAAACTTAAATATATTACGCACGCGCGTGACGCACGTAAGACTTCATAAACTTCATCCTACTAGCCTACTGTTATGATTTCACTTTGTCCCAACGGTACAGGCCATGCTAAGTCCTACACGCAGCCAAATAATTTGGCCTGTCAACCAACAGCAAATCTAACATAGGTCTATACTTCTCTGTCCATGAGCACTGCCTCCGATGCTAGAAAACACCTTTCTTTTAATTAAGTGTGACCGAGAGTCCCCGGAGCCCGGAGGCTTCACTTCAACAATAAAACTGTGATCTCATTAAAATGACGAGGCATAATGTCAGAGTTTAATTCACGTGCACTCTTTATTACAATCATAGACCGTGTTTGGTTTACATGTAGCCCACATGAGTCACTCAGATGAGACTTTTACAGTAAAGAGTCTACTACACTCCTTTCAAGTCCGCGTGCGTGTCCTCGCAGTGAGCGTGCGTCAGAGGTGAGCGCGGGCCCGTGGTGCCCGTCACTTCTCCCCGGCGCACGGACTTTCCTCTTTACGTGTCATTTGTTTTACTTGTGTGCGCGCGCACAAAGGCCCGGGACATTTCTGCGGCCGCACTGTCGGTCTCTCGGCAACACTCTGAAAGCCTGGCCCCGTTGGCTCTGCAGCGCTTATTGTGTTTGAGTGATCCACGGGTCCGAGCGCGCCCGCTCTGGACAGTACAAAGCAAACTCCTCCAGTGGACAGTGCCGTGGACAGCCGAGGTCCATCTGCGCTCTCATGGTTCATGATTCAGCAGTGCGTCCACTTCAAATGTCCAATAAATAAATGCTTTTATTTTGGAACAGGTGAAATCCGTCTTTCAGCAGGTGGATTCACTATACGATTAACACAGGGAAAAGGCGCTACACATTGGACATAAATACATAAGTGTTGTATGAGACACAAAACAACAGTTTGCCGACGTCACGCGTGTCTTTGGATGGCCGTGAGGGTGACAGTGCTCCCGCTGTGATTGTCATGCTCCTAAAGTGTGTGAGACGCGTGACATGTCGCTTTCGGTCTGTCCATCAAGGGATTTAATACTGCACTTAATAAATATAAGTTAAGGAAAGAGTCGTATTGATCACTATTCAAATAAAAAAAATATCTGATTTAGGCTTTGCTTTAATATACATAAAGCAGGTCTCAAATGTAGGCCAAACGATCACTTTATTACACAATGACAGAGCGTGTAGGCTCTAAGCCAAACTGTGGTTTTGCTTGAAAATACAAATTCATGTTAGCGCAATCCTTTGTAGATCTATAAGATCAAACACAACCTCAGTACTAAATTTCCATTCTTAATTTCCTTCTGTCTAAAAACTGTGTGGCGCGTTTTTCCGTGGAGGCGTCTGAGAAAATGTGTTCTGATTAATAGGCTACAGATTTTACTTTACAATGTCAATGCGTCGGCCTACTGCAGCATTTAATTTAGTGACTTTAAAATCGATGTGAACCGAAATGAACTGTGTCTAAAAGAGTTGATCTTATTACATACATTTATACAAATTGACTGTAACTTATTTTGCAGGTTAACAGACGAGAAAGAATATTTGTGAACAGGCCTATTTTTCATATTTTCGAGACAAACAGGCCTCATGCCCTCAAGGCCGTGTCATAATTGCTTCACTGTTCACACTCCAAAATACACGAGTAAATGAACAGGTATTTTATAGTTACAAGTAAATAACAACAGGTGGTCCAGGCAGTTCCGGCGCATTTTTGGGTGAGCGGGTTCCAAAGCACAGACAATCGCTGCGAAATGAATGAAATGAGCGCGTTCTGAATCGTTTATCCCATTTCTCTTTTGCTCTAAACTCCGAGTGTCACTCATATTGGGGCGCTTTGGGAGTGCGTAAAACACAGGCCAAACCAGGCCGTACAGACCGCGCGCAGAAGTCCGGAGCGTTCATATGAGTCCACAGACAGACAGTGTATGAGGTGTCCACGAGCAGCATGCAGCGTAAACAAATACGGAAGAGTTAACAAAGTTTATTTGAGAGAAGAATGCGTCAGTGCACCGCTACCACAGGCTGTAACGAGCTGGAGGCCGTGGAGGAGAGCGCGTCCTGCGGTGCGCTGGGGCTGTGTCCAAGGCCTGAGTGCGGGGCGGTGGGGCTCAGAGACTGTGGAGAGTGCGCCAGGAAGGGCAGGTGTGCAGAGAGCCCCGGGAGCGCGGGCACTGACCCGGGTGTGGCTTTGATAGGTACCGGGACAGCGGGCAGAGTTTGTCCGCCTTGGCACAGCGCTTTGAGCGGTACGCCGTAGGCAGAGTAGTCACTGGTTGCCATGGAGACGGGAGTGGCAGGGTCATACACGTGCGACCAGGAGGGCAGTGGTCCTGGCAGCGGTGGGGGAAGCCCCGGGACCTTGTAGTCTCGTGCAATAATGCTCTCGATGGCAAAAGGATGTTTGAAGCCGGATGGCGGGGGCACGTGGGTCATATAGCCTGCCATCTGTGGAAGGTGCGCTGCCGCGTGAAGTGCGCTCAGCCTCAGCTTGGCCTGCGCGTGCAGGTAATGTGCGGCGTCGTGCGTCTTGCTGGGTGCCAGTGCGTCTGCCGCGTGCGCCCCGCTCACTTTGAAGCGCTTGCGGCGGCGCAGAAAGCTGCCGTTCTCGAACATGTCTCCACAGCTTGGATGCAGTGCCCAGAAGCTGCCCTTTCCGGGCTGGTCCGGCCGCCGCGGGATCTTGATGAAGCAGTCGTTAAAGGATAAGTTGTGGCGCAGAGAGTTCTGCCAGCGCTGCGTATTCTCGCGATAGTAAGGGAAGCGCTCCATGATAAACTTGTAGATGTCACTGAGAGGCAGCATCTTCTCGGGACAGCTCTGGATGGCCATAGCGGTGAGGGAGATGTACGAGTACGGCGGCTTCTGGTCGCTGTACGTGTTCCGCCCGGGCCGCGGCATATCCAACTCTTCTCTCAACCCTGAGCGCGCGTGTGTGGCAGACACAACATGGTCCCCTGCTCAGAAACTAAACACTCAGCGAAAGTCTTCTATGCTCCTGTTCCGTGCAGCCTTTCGTGCGCTCTGTCCTGTCCCGGCTCTGTTCTCACTCTGAGCTGTCTCAAAGAGAGGCTCAATTAAGGGCCAGTGCACCGTGTCACGTGAGCGCTCAGAGGCGGGGGCTCATGGGGTTCAGTGCTCCACTGTGTGAGGAGAGGGAGACACAGGGTTCAGTGCTCCACTGTGTGAGGAGAGGGAGACACGGGGTTCGGTGCTCCACACTGTGGGAGGAGAGGGAGACACGGGACAAGCGTCACAGGAGCGCATGGAGCTTCTCTCTTCTAACGAAACAACCACGACACAAGCGCCCGATCTGGAGACTCTGGAGATAAGTGTCTCACCGGACCGTGTCAGCGGCTCCTGCTGTGGGCCCCCGAATGGACTCCACGAGGACAGACTGGCATGCGCATTGCATGAAGAAAAGAGCACAGGACAACTCCTGGATAGACGTGGTGAGTCTCTTTTCCGCCCCAGTGACTGCGGCCTGCGGCACAGGCCTGGGTCCGTACAGACTATCACCCAAACGTAACGCGCGTTGCTCAAGGTCACAAATGGGCTTCTTTTGTCAAGAGTTTGAAAAACTTAATTTTATTCTGTTATAATTATCACGCCATTATTTAATTAGAAAGTGATTAACTGTGCAGAATTATGTGTAATTTCTCCAAAATGATACCATTACCATTTTATAGGCCTGGCTCTGTTATAACATTATAATGCTTTAGTAACTGTTTATTTTGCGTGTGTGTTTTCTCTGACCAGAGTCCGCAGCTGTTGGGAAACAGAGGTATGTCAGTGTGTGAGAGTGTACCCAGCAGTGTGTCTGTGTCATGTTAACAGTAATAATAATAATGATGTATTTGTTATATACAACACTTTTCTATAAACCCTATTGCAGCCACAGCTGCCCTGGGGTAGACTGACGTTATCAAGGTTTTACCAGTCTGTGTGATCGGCCCCTCCACTCATCACTCATTCACATGCCACATTAGACAAGGTGGGTGAAGTGTCTTGCATAAGGGCACAATGGCAGTGGTGACTGGTGCCATGCATAAAAATAGAAATTCATTACATGCATAATTCTTATGGGGAAAATATAGCTTAAATGTGGCACAAAACACCCAACACACAAAAACAGTAGAGTAAATAAACATCACACATACAAACATATAAACAGCCTACATGACCTTCATGCTGCACATAATCTATTGTATTCATATTCTATATTTATAAACATTTGTTTATATATATTTTTTATTTGGTTTCCTATGACAAAATGAATGTGTTATGGTGTGCCAGTATTGTTCTGATGCATTTGCTTTTATATTTAGACACTTATATGTGTGCCATGAACCCAGAGGCAACTGCATATGGTGTGTGTGTGTGGTCATACTGAAAGGTGTGTGTTTGTTTTGAAGTGTGTGTGTGAGTATGATGCGTATGGAGGAGTCTGTTTATGGCATATATGCCTGTGGTTGTACCAAAATGTCATGGTGTACATTGTGGTTGTATTGAAATGCATGTGTGTATTTGGTTGTATTGAGTGTGTGTGTGGTTGTACTCAAATGTGTCTGTCCTTAAATGTGCATTTAAGGTGTGTATGATTTTATGGAAATGTGTGTGTATGGTTTTACCAAAATGCAGGTGTGTGTGTTCGGTTGTGCTGAGTATATGTGTGGTTTTACTGAAATATGTTGGTTTGGTGTGTGTATTGAAATGTGTGAATGATGCATGTGGTGTGTCTGTATAATGTGTGTCATCTTACAGAAATGTGTGTGTGTGTGGCTCTATTGAAATGCGCATGTGTGTCAGAGCTCTAATCCTCCTCTGCAGATCCCGGAGTGGGTGAGTGTGCGCTGGGTGGCACTTCAGCACGCTCCTCATCAGCCTTAGCTCTCAAGCAGGGGCCCGACTCACGCTGTGCATATACCAGCGGGCTCCGGGGCCTCTGTATGGAAATAAGGGCTGAAAGGCTTTTCACATGTTCAAAATAGACTTACTAATATGCTTTGAATTTTTGTTTCAGAAATGCGAGTGTAAATTGTAAAAAAAAAAAAAAAAACAAAAAAACTTTTCTCATCTAATTTTTCATCACTGGAATCAAGAGCCAAATGAAGTGGATATATTTTTCCACGAAGAGCCTTAAGGTGCACTGCGTAACTTTTCTAACAGAGGGCCTGCAAGTTACTTGTCTCCATGGAGATGTTATTGCTTTACCTCCACTATTCCAAAGTGATGCCACCAGGCTAATTTACAGGTGAGATTTGCAAAGAGGCAACCCTACTTACAGTAAAGATGCATTTTTAAAGGTATTTTTAAGCAGGAAAAACCACACATAAGCATTAGCATATACATGGTAGCAGACCTCCAACCTGAAAAGTTACATAGTGCAACTTTAAGAACAAAACGGTGTACTATATTTCTAGGGTGCCTTCTGGTTTGGTCCTGCTTTGAGCACAGTTTAGTCCTGATGTAAACTTGATTTGGACCTGCTCTTGGTCTTGATCCCATTATTCAGGTAAAGACTGCATAGAGATATATTATTATAGTCAAATTTCATGTGTTTTACAATGTGTATTTTTGATCATTCTTGAACAATGTAAACAGTTTTGAGCAATTTGTCCATTTGTATGTGTGTGTCATAAAGCTTCTGTGCAGTTTTGGAATAAAAATGAGTCCGTTGCTCCTGGTTCCCGTCTCTTCTGTCTTATGAGCCTCAGACACACACAGGAGGAGACAGGAGTTACACTGCAGAATGCAAAAATACCACAGAACGCCGTCAAGGTCACACGGTTTCTTAGAGTTTCTTATACTCAGGAAAATTATGTGGTGTTTTTATATTTAGACATGAAAATTCCAAAGTCAAGGCCAAATTCTAGTGTTTCATGGACTGATAAATATTAGATAATTCAAGATTTATATTATGATGTTATAACTTTTTAGAAGAATAATTTGTGTATGTTTTTTCAGGAAATATTTATTCACATGAATAATATTATAATAACATATACATTGTAAGCATAATTTGTATTTCATTATCCTTTCAGAACTAAATGAAACTTGAAAAAAGTACATTTAGTTTTTTAAGCCTTTTTGTTTTCATCCAGGAATCTGTACATAAATAAACAAATAAAAATAAATAAATTCATAATGCAAATTCCTATATTCATATTCATACAGTATAGTGAGGATTCAGATAATGACATTTACTAAAAGACAAAAGAGTCCACATACGCCCCTCACAAGTGCAAACCTCTAGATGCAGCCTGCTGATCAGAGCTCCCTCTAGTGGTGCAGGACTGTGCAGCAGCAGTGCTCGTGCAGACCAGGGGTCTCACGCTTGAGCGGCCCTCTGCTAAGAGCCAATTGCTTCAATTAAAACGCTGATTAAGCAAATTGGAGGCTGATTAGAGCGAGTGGGAGTGTTCAGGAGAGCTGCTAATTACAGAGGCGATTAGCAGCATGAGCGGCCATTATACCCTGTGACAGACACCAGGGCCTACACCACGTGCATTCTGGTCTTATAGAGTTGTGAGCTGTATGGAAACACTGGCCACAGGTGGACCATATACTACCACAAATCTGATCGATGGTAGCTCAAGGGCCTTCTATATGCACCATAAGTGTTCATGGATGGGCCCTGAAATACAAACAGCTTTAGACTCTGATTGAGCACTTCAACCACACGGACTGCAGAAACATGGATGTCAATGTACAGCTTCTTTGCCCACCAAGCATGTGCTCACACATCACTCATACACTGTCAACAGAACAAGAACAGTTTGTTGGGGATCAGCTCATGACTTTCTCCGTAATAAGTCTATATAATAAGATAAAAATCCAGACTTATATTGAGTACAACAAAAAACCCAATTTGTGCTGCTATCAACTGACAAACACACTACCCAGTGGAGCTCAACAGTCAAAGCCCACCCAGGTTTAGGAAGCAGCATTCCCATTAACTTCAGCTATGAACAGTTTATCCAAAAAACATTTTAAAAAGGCAAAATGTTTTAATAACTTTGAGTGGTTTAGTTTCCCAAACCGATGGGCGAGTGCACTTCCGGAACCTGGAACTGCGTGGTCACTGTTCATTGTCCCATTGTGATAGCATCGTCCGCCATATTGTACTTAAACCTAGTGAGTCTTGAGTCTGTTATAAGATGGTCTGTAGAGCCTGAGGTGAAACTGTCCTTAAACCGTGCCTCGTACCTCCCTCCCCTTTGTGGCTTTAGCGCCGTGGCCCCCTGCACGAAGCGATGAATTTTTAATTAATAATTTGTCATGTAATTCCTCCTCGCAGTTATTATCCCTCAAACTGGGCGATGAATTGAATTATTATCCGCCTTTTTGTTTCCGCATGGCCCTCATTACTGCCGGGATTGATGTCACGTAAACTTCATTAAAAATTAAAGTGGGATTCTTTAATTACAGGGCGGCCCTCTCCAAAGCCAGAATTAGCCCACTCAGTGATGTGCAAATGAGCGCATTATTTAAGGAACATGCTGGAAGTAGTTATGCTAATTCACCAGGGTTCACAGTGGCAGACCTTTTCCCTCGCAGTTGCATATTCATTAAACGCACTATGCAAATTTAATGTAGCCGCCGTAGTAATGCCTTGTTAATTTATTCCGATTTATTGAGTAAGACTTGTAAAAAGTACCAATTTAATTAGCTCTACTCGAGATGGTCCCGGTGATGACTGAGTTTCTTAAAGCAACGCGCCAGAGAGAGAAACCCACGATCACATTTACAGTCGTAGAGGAGGTATTTGTGGGACTTTGGGGGACGCTTGAAGAGGGATGTTTGTGGCGACTACTCTGCCCACATCAGGTAATAGCTGGGCCGTTAGCTCAGAACTGCGGTCCACACTGGAGATGTTTACCGACGAGTGTCTCCGAGGAGCTTCTCACAACTACACCGAGGTCAGGAGGTCAGAGGAGGGCAAGAGAAGGAGGTCGAACAAAGCAAGGGTTACCGGTCATTTACTGTTTCTATAATACAATACACAGAAGATATAAATCGGAAAGAATTCAAAAGGGTTGTGCAATCAATGTTTGAACTGAGACTGAAATTTAGTCATCTCTAATTGTCAATGATTGTCTTGGGTGTTTCTAATGGAGAGGTCTACAGCCAGTCCCCTGTAAAAGCCTGTGTAAAATGTGTCACAGCCAAAAGCTACGGCAGAGTTTGTATTTTAATTTTTTATTTAACCTTTATTTAACCAGGAAAGTCCCAAGTTACCACCGTAATCTGTTTTTCAAGGGATACAATTCAGAAAATTACAGGACACATTTCAGGCAACAATTTCATAAGACTATTTAAAACATTTACACACCATGGATTTCATTTCCAAAGCTTTGAGCAACAGTTTAACCTGCCCTACTGTAACCCGTTCTTTTCATTTCCTGTCTTTTTGTAAATTGTTACATGTTGTGGGGGCAGAATATTGAAATGCCACCTTACCAGCTTCGGTGCAAACACTGACAGTAGCAGACAGTAGCAGTGATTCTTGAGAATGTAAAGAATACAGTCCTGCGTCCAACATCCAGTATGTTTCTACGTGTGTCTGGTTGGGTTATCTCCAAGCATTGCAGTTATTCCCATTAACCCAAAAGACACACCATCCAGCTGAGGTTGTCCTGACCAAGCCCAGCTCAGGATTTGGACCCTAACCCTGTGTGAAAGTGTACCTTTTCTTGGTAAACTGATCATAGAATCTTAAACATATGCAATACAGACTTTAAATCATTACCATTTAACACAAAAATGATCATATTTCTTCCTCCGATGCATTTACTGACAGAGGACTGACTGTAGACCTCACCATTCAAAAGACCCAAAATGATCATTGACGATTCGTAATTACTGCATCTTAATCTAGTTAACTGCATGACTCTGCTTCTCAGTGTGCCCCAGACAGCTTGTCTCTGTACTGGTTCCTCTGCAGTGGCATCCCTCAGACCTTGTTTGTCAGCCTGATAGCCCTTTATGATGAAACCATCGCCGCAGGTGGTTAGAGGAGAGGTAGGTATGATTTTATATGTGTTTCTTCTTCCACCTCCCCCAATTTAGTCAAACACCAAAGTTTCAACACAATATTTTCTTGTTATGTGCAATCTTTTGTTGTTCTCAAACTCTCCAGTTACCAAATAAAATGATGGAAGAGCAGGTATAGGAAACCTCAGAAGCCTGGAGGATATCCCCCTGGCTGTCAGCTTTTCAGGCGGTGATGAAGTTGTCTCAAAGAAAAATGGAATAACTGTCTTTTTAAGGTCAAGATTTGCTGAGCGAGGCCCGGGGATAAGACACAAAAGCTGCTAAAATCAGCTGGGGTGATTGCTTTATTCTCCTGCCGCGGTCGGGTTAGCACACCGCGGCGCTGCCATTAGCCGTGTGCTTGTGGAGGGCTCTCGTCACAGCCTCCACATGACTCCTAAAGCCCTGTTCTATTAAGGCCTAACCCCGAGTGAGGGTCCAGAGAGGGGCCCACAGTACAGCACCAATCCCCCAGATCAGGGCCTGCTCTGCCTTGTTTTGTTCACCTGATCCAGTGGCTGCTCTCTGGGCACAGAGAGACAACACCTCAGGCTTATGTTATAACAGTTAACAAGCATTTATAGACAGTATTAAGGTGCCGTCAAAATGAAAACAAGAGTAAATTGTTAGATGTATTCTTTCTCCAATATGGAACAGCACCAAACAATACTCTCTATGTTTTTTGTTCCTTTACTTTACTTTGCTTGATCAAGATTAAATCTTCTGTCTTTAGGAAATGTACTGTTGACAAGCACTCTAGCCCATCAAACAGCTGGAGAGTGTCTATAGATATTGATGAAACTTTGTAAAGCAGTGGAGATGTGTCATGTTCAGCTCTGCATGTGGGCTCTATCTGCTCCACCTCCCGTGATGGAAGGCCTGGATTGATTCAAAGCCAGAGATAATATATTACAATAGACTGAGGCATTTAAAATGAAGATGTCGAGAGGCCGCTCTGGGCTCATAAACTTGTGGTGCAGAGAAATGAAGCACTTCCGTCTGCCTATTTAACAGACACAGACCCCATTTGGTTCCATGGTCTCCCTGGGGCCCCATGGTCCCTGATCATATCAGCCCAGTAATGCAGGCTAAGTGTGGGGAGCTTTTGAATGGACGGGCCCCTCCCAGTGTCCCCTACATCAACGTCAGCGGGTTCAAGGGCCGCTGACAGTTTGGGAAGTGACGAATGGCCATTATTATGGAAAGAAGGTTCCTTTACCCACAGCTCGGAGCCTGAGCGCAGTCGCAGCGCGCGCTCTATCACTGTCAGGGAAAATGATGATCAGATATCATGCCACACAGGGCCGCCATGTTAAGATGGAGTGGGCCCTGTCTGCCCCATACTCTGCTGTCTGCCTGCGCCACATATTCATCTCCATTCTGCTTGGACTCACACTTATTCTGCTTTACAGCCACAAAAATCCATCAGCCACTTGTGTAAAGTGTAAATGGAAGAATCAGCTCACGCACATCTAATGAATAATGATGAAATTGCATTTGGTTTGTGCACAGCCCAGGAGTTCTGCAAAAGAAACACTGCCACCTGTTTGTTCTGTACACTGCAGCAGAGCCCATGTGTCAGACTAATGTCATCAAACGTGAATAAATACAGAAAGGAACAGAAACAGTCTGTACAAACTACTCTGTTATGGTCCTTTAGCTCCAAACTTACAGAAACATGTTGAGTGAACATGGCAGAAACCTCAGATCTAATGACCAAAAGTTACTTTGTCTACAATGTCCCAAATAGAGCTGGATTGAAGTTTGGGAGATTGCACTAATTGAAAGTGTGAGCAGTTAAACCCCTGCACACAGACGGAGCTGCTCAGATATTTGAAAAGGATTGCAAATTAATTAACTCAAGGCTGTGCAGTTTTATGTCACAGATAATATCAACAACGGCGCACTAATCTGGTGGTAATAGAATCCTTATTTATTATAGCCTCATTTGTTTAATAGGATGAAGATGTGCCGCAAATATATGCAGAGAAAGAAACAAGACCCAAACTCGCCCACACAAAGTACAACTCCAAAGCCCTTAGGCACGTGCAAGAATATAAGAGTAGTATGAGAGAATGAAAATATGAGAGTGAACGTATGAATATGAGATAGTGAAAGTATGAGAAAGTGAAAGTAAGTAGGAAGCGTATGAGAATATGAAACTGGGTGTATTTGTGTGTGAAAATATGAGCGAGTGAGAGTATAAGAACGAGAGTATGAGTATAAGAGGATGATAGAGTGAGAATGTGAGAGTATGTGAGAATATGAGACAGTGGAAATACAGTATAACAGTAGGGAGTGAGAATATGAGACAGTGGGTATATGAGAGATGAGAGAGTAGGAGAGACTATCTGAGAGTATTAGAGAGTGAGTGTATGACAGTGGGGATATAAGAGTATGACAAAGTGAGAATATAACAGTAAAAATATGTGAGAGTGAGAGTATGAGAGAGTGGGAATATAAGAGAAAGAGAGAGTGAGAATATGAGAGTGAGAGTATGAGAGAGTGAGTATGAGAGAGTGAGACAATGGGAATATAATAGAATGAGAGTGAGAGCATGAGACAGTGGGAATATACGAGTATGAGAGAGTGAGAATATGAGAGTGAGAGCATATGAGAGTATGAGAGAGTGAGACAGTGGGAATATAAGAGAATGAGAGTGAGAGCATGAGACAGTGGGAATATAAGAGTATGACAAAGTGAGAATATGAGACCATGGAAATACAATATAACAGTATGAGGGAGTGAGAATATGAGAGTGAGTATCTGAGAGTATTAGAGAGTGAGCGTATGAGCCAGTGGGAATATAAGAGTATGACAAAGTGAGAATATAAGAGTATGAGAGAGTATGAGAGAGTGGAAGTATGAGAGCGAGAATGAGACAGTGAGAATATAAGAGAATGAAAGAGTGAGAATATGAGAGTGAGAATATGAGACAGTGGGAAGATATAAGAGTATGAGAGAGTGAGAATATGAGAGTATGTGAGTATGAGAGAGTGAATACGTGAGAGTATGAAAGAGTGAGGCAGTGGGAATATACGAGAATGGGAGAGTGTGAATATGAGAGTGAGAGTATATGAGAGTATGAGAGAGTGAGACTATGAGAGTGAGATGTTGAGACAGCAGGAATATAAGAGTATGAGATAGTGAAAATGTGGGAGTGAGAGCATGAGACAGTGGGAAAGTGAGAATATGCGAATAAGTGTATGTGAGAGTATGAGAGAGTGAAAATAAGAGTGTGAGAATGAATTTGGAGAGTATGAGTGAGAATATGAAATTGTAGGGGGGGGGGGAATATGAACGAGTGACATTATGAGAGTGAGCGTTTGAGGGTCCATGTATGTAGGAATGTACGAGAAAGCTAGATTATGTGTGAGTATGAGCGAGGGTAAGAGTATTTGAGTTTGACAATATGACAGTTGGTGCAAGGTAGTATTAATAACAGTCTAGTAGGCAGTATAAACAATATTGATGCTGTTTAAGGTCATAATGCTAATAAACATGGTGCAAAGTGTCACAAAATAAGCCACTAACACTGTACAAGTCTAGGAGCTATATATTTGTCGCAAGGATTTCAAAGTTATGTCTATATCTCATTTTAATCTCCAAAGCCGAAAAGAATATGTGTACTTTGTTCCCTTGTTGTCTTAGACGCCTAAGTCAATTTCTCAAGAAAATAAAGTATGGATACACAATTACAGCGTACAAGAAAATAAATATTATTGCAGTCTCTTTTGTTATGGTCTAAAGCTTGCTGCTTGTTTGAATGTGCGTTGGTAGAAATATTACTATTAAGTCTGACTTTGTACACAGTGACATTTCATTAGGCGTGGAGTGCGGAGCTGCAGAGTCCAAAGACAAATACCATCTTCTCCGTCATCTCCGAGGATTAGTGTTTAATATGTCCCAGGCGCAGTGAACGCACCGCCCGGACACTTGTGCTTGCTCTGCGCGTCTAAGGAGGAATAACACATATTTTCTCAAGCACTATCGCCGCATAAGTAATCAGAAAGTTACATCTCTAACATTTTCCATGCCAGAATAGTAATGATTATTAACAGTGGTGCGGACTACATCTCCGGCTGGATTAGTCACAGCTCATGGGCATTTCATATTAAATCAGCCCAAGCAGAGGGGCAGATGGAGGAAGTGGAGAAGGTGATTGTGTCCGTGTGTAATAGGCAGCACACAGGATCGGCGTCTGGAACTTATCAGGAGATGGAAATGAAGATGTTAAAGGCTGACGGGGTGTTCATGATGAGCAGAGGGTGTGTGATGTTAATGGCACAAGCGCAGCAGGCCTATTCATTCAATTTGGCAACATTTTTTGATTTTTGAAGAATTTTTGTCCTTCAAAAACATTTTTAAAAGTTTTAGTCATTTATGTAATTATAGTTTAAAGGTTTTATAATACACAAAACTGGCTCTTGTGCTTTAAGCCATGTTAGAATGTTATACTTGTTTCCTTCACACACACACTGTAAACCCCAATAAGTTATCAGAACTCAAAAAAACTGAGGCAATCAATTGTCTCAATTATTTTAAGTTGATGAACTTAAAAGTCACAGTCTTCCAGAACTTAAAAGGTTGGATGGCTTACTATTTGTATCTTTTGAAAACAGCTGAATTATAAAAGTGCCCATTTAGCTCAACTCAAATATTTGCAGTTAAAATGACGCATAGTTTTCTGTTAAGGCAACACAATCATTTTGAAATTGTATTGTACTTTAGCATGTACAGTTTAAATTAAGTTTATTTTTTAAATCATCCCTATTTGAAACAATAGAAATAACAGGCCTTTTAATTACTTAATTCTGCTAAGTTGTACCTCATCTATGTTTTTAAGTTATGCTCAATTATATCCACAATAGTTCACTTTAATCAAAAAATATTTGTTAAAATTATTCAAAAACAAGAACATGTTACAGCAACTTGACATAATTAAGTTAGCAGGACTATTTCTAAAACTTTGAGTGTGCACAACATCATCTGTTTAATTACTTTACAGTGCATGTTTGAGCAATCCTTTGTTATTAGCCTGTCTGCACCAAAGCTAAAAATGCTCTGTTCCACCTTGTGATGTCATGAAGCGGTAGTTTTCAGGTCAACAGCTGTCTAATCTTTCCCCTTTATTCAGTAGAGAGATGGAAACTCCAGATCTGAAATTATCCAGATGATTCTAGTGAAGGTGTGTGGGGTTAAGAACACAGTGGAGCACTTCCTGTATTATCACCTTGGCTTCACAAAATGGAAAAGTGTTTTTGTTTACTCAGCCTAAATATGCAGGGTGCATGTGTGAATGAAATTAAACACAACGCTTGGTATGTTTGTGATAAGGACACAACATTATAACATAGATCAGAAAATAATGTAATACATTGCAAAAAACAAAATCTAGTCAAGTTAAGATGACTTGAATTAAGAAAGTTTTATCCTGATTTGAGTAAATTTCACTTGACAAGTAAAATGATCTGCCAGTGGAATAAGACTTTTTGTTATTAAAATACGAAAATACATCTCGCTACACCTAAAATAAGAAAAATATAAACTTTTTTGCACTTAAAATAAAAAAACAAAATCAGATGTCGCTTGAATTAAGAAAAAAAAACACTTATTCTACTGGCAGATTATTTTACTTGTCAAGTTGAATTTACTAAAATAAAGTAAAATGTTCTTAATTTGTCATTTTAACTGACCTAGATATTGTTTTTCCAGTGTAGGAGCCCTTTAAGATTAAAGATTCACAAATTTTTTCTGGTAGAAGGAGCTCCTTATGCTTGTCTCCATGGAGATTATTCCATTGCCTGGAATCTTCCACAATATAGCATTAATCTTATCTTTATCCATGGAGATAAACAAGTTACACCACCAGGTCAAGTAACACGTCAGATCTATGGAGAGGCAAATCTGTTCACTGTAAGAATGCATGATTTTGAATATTTTGAACCATGAAAAATACCTGTAATTTAGTGATTAGTAATAGTAGATAATTTGGATTAGTGACATGGAACATTCCAGACAAAACAAGAACATCTCTAAGCAGATAAGTAAGAGGTGCACCCTTAACCAGAAAAGTTACACCCTTATAAAATGTCAACACAAATGTAAATAACTGTGTAAAAAAAAAGTAAAAAACATAATAAACGTAAAAAACCCGCACTTTGATCTTCATAATGACCATACATACTTACATCACAGTATTAGGTAAATATTTTTGATTTATCGAATATCTGAATATGTGAACGATTAAACTAAACCACCATTGGTGTCTTGAACGTGTGGAGCATTTTCTCAATAAATGGACTTATTCATGTAGAAGTTCATTTTCCCGAGTGTGTGCACAAAATGAGCTCCTGAAGTGAAGCAGCGCTAACACGATGACAAACGCTGGTTCTGATTGGCTGTGGGCTATGTCAATGTGGACAAGAAAGACCTTTTACGTTCTTTTTTATGCATTCAGTTATTTCTATATGCATTAGTCAGTTTCACAGCTGCAGTTCAGGAGGTCCTTGAACAAAATACATACATTAATTCATAAACTATTATAACATAAATCTTCAATAAACACACAAAAATTCTTGCTGGTCAATGCCCGAATTTAGAAAACACTGAGAATACCAGGTGCCACAGTGGGACAGTACTGACTCAAGTGCATGTTGTTATTGTGTCCATAGGCAAGATATTTCACCCACATTGCCCAGTATCATCATTAAGTCATGCAGCTTTTTCACCTCTTCCATCAGATCCAAAATTTCTTCCTGTCTTTGTCCAACCTTAGCAATACACTTGGTAAGACTGTCCAACAAGGCCTTAATCTCATCATACTCTTTGACTGATATAGCTTTTTTCAGCACCATTCCAATTTTTCCCAACTTAACAGATGTTTGCAAAACAGCTGTCCATGCTGTCACTTGATCAGCTGCAGCCGAGCCTGAGCAGCTAGTTTAGTTTACTGGATGCATTTCACTGCAAAGTTTTTCAGTTTGTTGTTACTTGTGAATCAAAGATCCAGCCAGGACTGCTGAGACTCCAGTGTATGAACTGTGTGTGCGATTCAGTGTAGTCAGAGGGGTCGGTGGCGCAGATTGGCAGCCTCGCTTCCATCAGTCTGCCCCAGGACAGCTACCACCACAAGTGAATAACGGAATGTTAAGAGCTTTTGGGTGCTATATAAATCCAATGCATTATTATTCTGTTGTCAGCCTGTAAATGAATATACTGTATGTGAGTTTCTACATTCCTCCGCTGATTGGTGGACCATGATTGACTGTTGGATGTCTGCATGAAGCATGTCTTTCAGTGCGCTATTGTAGGGCTGTGGATTGTCTTTAAATACAAACCAGAAATGCGAGTGATTGGCTTTGGGCCCATAGCAAGGCAATTGTCTGTTGACATCTATTAAATAATGTACAGCTAACCCCTTACAGCTGATCCCCTGTCGGCTTAACCTCCTGTCTGTATGTTGGTCCATCACTCCTCTTGTACAAGTGCATTTCTCAGGTACTCTGTAATTCTCCGAGCAGGGAAGACTTCAGAGAGGTGAGTGGGGTCAAAGGTCACTGAAGCAGTATGAATAAACACATCTGGTCATTAGCAAACACATGCTGACAGTGATCCGCCAAATCCGTCACTCCTTCTACACCCCAGAGGTCAGAGGTCTTGATGCAGTAATAGACCTCTTCTCATTTGATCACATCATTTTGTCAGTGTGAGACATACAGGCGTAGGCTCCGCTGAGGGATTCAAGAGGGGGGATCTGCTGCTGTAAAGCCACAAGAAACAAACATGAGACAGGTTTAATAATAGTCTATAGAAACTAATCAAATAAAATAAATGAATCTCCCCAAATTGGAAAAGAATGTTTTGAATTTTTAATGAATGGGCCTATTATTGATTTTCACCTCCTTAAAGCCCCACTGTGTAACTTTTTAGTCCACAAATAGACTAAAATAAAAGCATGTTTGCTTGTTTTTTTTCATTTTGATGTTCTTATTGCACCAAAAAACGTACAAGAAGATGCATCCAGCGAGAGAGGGCCTGGATCTCCACAAATCTGACTCGTATTTGGCCTGGAGGAAGGCCATGTCCACAAGTGTCTATACTGTCTTAAGAGAATCGTACCACTTCGTATCTCCATGCTCCAAAGTGAGGTTTGACCTATTTACATACACTCATGCAGGTGATGATGTGCCATGTTATGCAGTTATGTGGTGTTGCTCTAAGTGAATTATAAAATTATTCAAAATGAGAATTTGACTAATTTTGTGAGATAAATAATTAAATTGTGTCTGGTCTCTAGTCCATGACTTTTTCAAAGACCTAATGTGTTTGGCATTTGATCTCCGTCTGTACACACAAGCCTAATAATATTGCATAATAGGTTTATAGTATTGATGACATTGCATTTGGCTATTATGCGTTGATAAGTAACCACATTGTTTTATAGAACTTAGAAGTTTAACTGCATAACAAATTTAACAAGAGCTCCGCCAGCGGGGCAAAATACGCCCGTACTTTGAATTATTGTATATAGAATTCTAGAATCGGAATTCCACCAATCAGATTGCAGCAACAGAACTTAAAGACACTACAAAGCTTTAATGTGTCAAAGCTCAAAGAAGCAGAGAATGTGGGTTGTTCTCGCTTTCAGCAGCAGAACATTTGAGAAGAGAGTTCAGATCTTTCATGAAGACAAAGCTTCAAAGACTTCAAAGCTTTGAAGTGTCCACAGACGGACGGACGGACAGCGCCATACCATAATACTTAGAACGGGCGTATAACAAATTAAACAAATTAACAATTTAACACATTCTGAATTATATGTTCCAACTCACAGCATACAATAAAAAAAGAAAGAAAACTAAACCAAAATCAAACTATGCAAAACGAAATGTTGCACCCAAGTTGATCCAAGACAGACCGACGGTTCTTGCACAATGACTGGACATTCTATAGTGAAAATGCCGCGCGTGGAGCCCGCGCTATTTCCTTTAACTTCGACAGATTGTTTTCTTTTCTTTTCGCATTTAATTTTTTTTTCTCTATCAATCTGATTTTACTCATTAATGAGGGTAAGTTCCAATGTAATGAAGTAAAATACTGAATGCACTAAATGTAATGTCATTCGTTTCTTTCCACCCTTGATTACTTATTATTGTCCTGTCATTCACGCAGTGTCCGCGTGAGGGCGCGAAGCACACAAACACGTGTGTAATGGGCAGCAGAAGAACAGCGCTGTTTGTTGTGGAGGGAACCTGATAGCGCTAGTGTAGCTTTAGCTGTAGCAGGAGACCATCGTGTTCTACTCCCAGGTTTTTAGTCCGTGCGTGTGTGATATTGGGGCCGCCTCAGTGAGTCACGGTGTTGACGTGAGTTGATGAGATGGCGTACCAGCTGTACAGAAACACCACGCTGGGAAACAGTCTGCAGGAGAGTCTGGACGAGCTCATCCAGGTAACACACTTAGCTCCAGGTTAGCATGCGGCTAATGCCCAGGGCTACACTCTTTACCAAAGCCAAATCTTGACGAATAATTAGGAGTGTCGCACCGAAGAAAAGATGTACGGGTTGCGTGATTGTTACGTATACAGAAAAGTCTACTGACAAGAAATATGTGTGTTTTATTGCGTCGCTGTTTGTTTGCACGTTAGTTTCCATTCTGTGCTTTGTAAGATTGACCCAAGCATACATTTTCTCCATCTAAAGTACACCAACTCTTCCCTACAACACAATCTTTTTTCCACTGCTGTAATTAGAGTGACCACGTCCCTATTTACCCGGGACAGTCGAGTTTTGAGCCCTGTGTCCTCTGTTCCACCAGATTTATCCAAAACCATTGATTTGTCCCAGTTTTATACAAGACATCCCAGGTGTCCCTATTGTGGAGCCATCTCATCCCTGTCAGCAGTAAAAAGAGACATACATTGCCATGTGTTTTGGTAAAATACAGAAAAGCTGCTTACAAATGACCAAAACACAAAGAAAATGCTACTATACTGACTCACATTAGTGCAGAACAATTAACAACCAACCCAAACTAGGGATGTCCCAGTTTTTTATTTTGAATATCTAATCCCCCTAGCTGTAATGAAAGTAACAAATATAGCTCCAGTTAACAATAACTTTTCTAATTAGTCACTACTATTCTGTTTTTTCCCCCCAGTTTAACCCAAAATATGCCAAATTGGGCTTCTTAAATGGGGATATTTAGTAATTGCATGTATTATTTATCATTCAAGGGCTTAACACCACCTTGTAATAATGGATGTTTTAAAACTCCACACACCTTTACTAGAATAATTTGGATGATTTCAGCCCCGGAACTGCCTTTAACAACCTTTTAACTGAATCATGTAAAGTAGCAGTTTAAGATAGGATATGATATAGGATCCTGTCGCACCATGCATAGTGTCTTATAGAATTCTGTCTATCCCCAAACGCCCCACCCTCCAGTCTCAGCCCTGTAGGCCTATGTGCAGTGTATGTGACTATCTCTTTGCCTTTGTTTGTGTGTGTGAGCAGACCCAGCAGATCACCCCTCAGCTGGCTCTGCAGGTGCTGCTGCAGTTCGATAAAGCCATTAACACAGCATTGGCCAACCGAGTCCGCAACAGAGTCAACTTCAGAGTGAGTCAGAACCTCCAACACTTTTACACGCACCCATGTTAGCTTTCTATAGTTTTTGGGAACATTATATTGACTTGCATGTATTTCCTGGAGACTGATCCTAACCTTAACCTACTGCTTCCCTAACTGTAGCCTAGACTCTTAACTTATTTTAACCCATATCTCAACTTTACATCATGTGGTTGATGGAATTTCTCCTCAATCCTGTTTTGGTAACTCATTACGGGGATGAATGTTCTTGTGTCTGACCACGTTTACACTGCCTTTCCGGTTTGACTCTGTATGTTTCCCCCACAGGGCTCCCTGAACACCTATAGGTTTTGTGACAACGTCTGGACGTTTGTTCTGAATGATGTGGAGTTCCGAGAGGTCACAGATTTGGTTAAAGTGGACAAGGTCAAGATTGTGGCATGTGACGGCAAAAGTGAGTGTAATACGTCTGATACAGCCACCTGGACAGCTAAGAAGACCTGCTCTGACTGAGCAGCTCACAACTGGGGCTAAACAGTATAGCACAATCAAATAGAAATTGATTGGTAACCATTGTAGTTTAGACCTCCTACAAACATGAAATGCATATGATTAGTTTAACTGTGAATATTTTTACTTGAATTTCACACACTGCTTTTTGACATCTGATAGATTACTGGGGTTTAGAACCATAGACAATATATATGAATGGACATAGCTAACCTGCTAGCTTCCTAGTTCCAAATAGAAAGTGTGCCAGGCGGCTTTTCCGGCTCCTGACCCTGGCTCCAATTGGCTTATATTGGAATATTCTGGCCCCTCTCTCTGTAACTTCTGCTGTGGCCTCGTAATTTTGGTCTTAAAATGTTCGTATTAACCCGCTCTACATGATTCTCAATGATGTTCCTAAATCAAGATATGAATATAAATAACAGTTTGTTTGACAACTAGTGCATTTTGTTGCTAAGTAAGCCCCCTTCCCACTTTCTGGTGAGTAGGGCGGGCACATTTAATGACTTATGATTGGCTCTTGTGGTTGCTATGATCTCCTGTGGGCTCACCACCTGCAGAGGGGTTCATAGGGGGGGTCAGGTGCTATGAGTATTGGGCAGCAAAATGCCCCCGCGACCCAGCTGGATTAAGCGGGAGAAGATGGATGGATGGATGGATGGTTGCTATGATACTCACGGTCGGATTTCCCAATATTGAGCCTGGCTCCAGATTCGCTCCTGTAACGGTGGCATCGGGAGCCTCATTTGAGTGGAGCTAAACGCAGAACCCATGTTCAGTCAACACATTACAGTGCAATGATTACACTGTGGGGAAACCCGGTTGTGAGAGACAATGTAGTGAACAGCTGTTAGCATTCAGAGAGTCATTTTTGTTGAGAGAGTAAAATGTACCTGCGTACTTTTTTTACTGATGTAACTGCTGGGCCTTGTTGAGCAGTCAAATGCCTTGTCATTTGCTCAAATGACTGTGTATAGATAATTCTGTAAGTTGAGCAATGACTTTTGTTCATGGTTTCTCTGTGTTCTCTGCAGATTCTGGCTCAAATGCGGCAGAGTGACCCTTTCTGCACTTGCACTTGGACCTGGACTGTACATATTATTTATTGGAGCAGTGGCACTGCTGTGTGTGAGCATGTGCACATGGGCGCGTGCACATGACCAGTCTGCACACACCACACTTCTTTTTTACAGGATCATGCTTGTGTTGAGCTTTCTATTATCGAGCTGCATTATCTTTAATAAAAATATTTAAAAATTACTCTGGCCTTTGAACAGTGTAAGAGCAGATTTACCTTTTACCAGATGTTTTCCATTCATTTCTTTATGATTGCCTTAATGTGGTCAAATAGGAGCAAGATCACACCTGTTCTCTTTTTGTCAAGAGTAAACGGATCACATGGGAAAGATGGCTTTATTTTAACATGTGTATAGTATAAATGACAACTTCTTAAACTGAAATATATACAAGCATCCATTTGTAATTTTTGGACATGTGGTAAACAATACAGTTCCAAAGCTTCCAGGCTTGGTCTTAACACCAGCCTAATGACCAAAATGCTGGTTGTATTTAACATTAGCTACTAAAACATTCACATGTCCTTGCATTGTGAGTACTGTATATCTAACTTCCACAGTATCTGTTACTGCTAGGTTTTAACTGTCTCCTTAGTAAAAATGACTACTAAATCCGTTTTCATACTAAAAACAAATAAAAGGGTAAACAATTAGATGTTGCCCAAAGAGCAAGAAATATACTAAATATACAAATCTCATCAGGAACGTTCACATTTGTTCTAGTTTGGACTTGGCCTGAGCCCAGAGTAAACTTGATGTAAACTTGGTTTAGTCCTGTTCCAAGTCAAAGTTTAGTTCCAATTTTGCGAAGTATGAACGCACCCAGGTTATTATGGTCCAGGGAATTCCAAAAAATGGTGGTTAGCGACATTCCTATATTCTATGGCTTCTTTTCCTAAACTACGGGAGCATGGAAGAATCTTCACTACCACACAAAGATTGTGGATCTAACGATATTAAACATATACCAGGTATTGATTTGATGTCTGATTTGCCATGCAATTAGGAACATCATTACTGACTCCAAACTGAGGACAAACTAATTAGATAAAAGTAGGTTTTGAGGGGCATTTACAATATGTGGAGTATAGTAAAACTTAAAATTATTTGAAAATATCAGAATGCAATGTAAAAATATATATACTCGACACCATCCTCTGATATTTTATCTCGTTTTAAGACATACAGTTGTCCAAATTGATTGTTTTTAGTAGTCATATTCTAAATGGATTCAAATTGCAATGGAGGGCAGAATGTGTATTTTATTTAAACATTTATTCAAGAATTTCTCCATTTCAGCGAGGAGAGTAGGTCCCTGTGTTCACACTCTTCTATCGTTCTAATATTTGTTTAATATAGAGTCAATTTTATCCTCCTACTCTAAATTCTTGCTTTGAAGAACTACCATGGCAACAATGTAGTCCAACTTTAGACCTGGAACAGACCTCTTATAAACCTAATAAAGACCTGGCGGTACTCTGTGTTTTTCTTTTAGGTGATACATGGTGTAAAAGGATTGTGAGTCATTGTTGAAAGAACTAACGTTTCTGTAACTATGAAGCAACTGGACAGGGTGCTTGGCTGCACAGTGGGTGACTTTCAAAAGACAATAAATGTATACATAACATTAATAGCTGCCACACGTTGCATGTAAAAAAATGGAAGGAATTCAGGTTAGTTTAAAGGCAGCACCATATACGTGAAAATCATAACTACAAACACAGTTAACACAGTCATTTGTAATATTGATAGTGCATAAGCGGATATGGCCATACGTTTGCATACCGTGCTGTCATCAAATAAAGGAGTATTACTTAAGATGGAAAATTATTGCTGTATTACTTTGAATAGGTTGCATTCACGTCGTAACATTCTGGAATAGGGTTATCAAAGATATCGAAAATCGGATATGAACGATACTAAAATAGCCTATTTTAGTATGAGCATATAAAAGATAGTCGGCATATAAAAGAAAATACTGTGATTTAGTGTTGAAAATCCCATTCAACTGTCTAAAGAAAGAGTGATTTTTATTATTTTATTATCACTGTGGTATCGGAATCGGTATCGAGTCTCACAAAATCGAGTTGAAATGTATTGTGACAATTAGTGAAATAGACAAATAGAGAAATTTGCTGTTTAAGTGTCAAATTGCAGTTTCATTGACCTAGTTTGACCTGTAATTACTGGGTTTATCTACTTAAAAGTAAAAGCTGACACAAAGTTCAATGAGTTTTCAAAAAGTTCAGAGTTTTTTTTTGCATCAGAATGTAGTGCCATTATCAATTCCAAAGATGTGGTTTTAACAGTTGAAAATAAACCCAAATTTACCATAAGATCATCAGCATAATAATGAAAAGGTTGAACATTTGTGGATCATATGTTTGGAGATTTGTGAGAAAAAAAGTCCCAAAATTATAACCTCAAATTCTAGATCATGAACACAACCTACATAGCTGCTTAGAGAGTTGGGAGTAGACTGTCGCTCTGAAGCTGAGCAAAGCAGCCTTTACACAGCCCTGCAATAACTGAACCAATCCAGGAAGGGTTTTACAACGTCATACAAAAAGCATGTTTCAAAAAGAATACAAAAATGTCCATCAGAGAGGTCCATTATGAAAAATATACACAGAAAAATATATACAGTACATTCCCGTTCTTGTCCACCAGATGAAGCTGTTTTCCACAGTTTGTCACAGGATGGGTCTAGTCCAGAAAGCGTTGGCAGGCCTTCTTCCAGCGACACGCCGTGCACCACTGCTCTCTGTGCTCAATGCCATAAACTTTACGGCATTTCTTGGCTTCACCGCGAACCCTCCTATCATAAAAACAGAAGTAATTTGCTACTTTAAAGGTACAGAACATAATTTGAGCAAGTTTTTCAGTGCAATAAATACAACCAAAACAACATTTATTTTAGGTTTTAAAGAGGTTACATTGCACTGTGTTCTGGTTTACGTTATAATGTTTTTTTTCTCATCAAAAATGTAACCAGAGTTGTGTTTTGTTTCGTTCACACATATTTATCACACAAACCCTGTTCTTCTCTCAAATAGAAAGCACTCTGTTCCGCCTTGTGTTGTCATGTGGTAATACGGGAAGTTCTTCGCTGTGTTTTTAAATTCCATACACCTTCACTAGAATCATTTGGATGATTTTCAGACCAGGCATTGCCAATCTGGACTGAAGTAAAGGTAAAAGGGGCTCTTAACTCAACATGTAGGAATACTCAAACATGTGAATGAAACAAAACACAACCCTGGGTATATTTTTGATGAGATATCAGCATTATAAAGCTGTCAAGAATCCATTTTGTGTAATATAGGACCATTAAAGGTGCATTATGTAAATTTTCTGGAGGACGGCCCCACCACCTGCTTTCCGCCATATAAATGTTATTGTTCTGTCTAGAATATTCCACAGTACGGAATTAAACGTAAATCATGGTGGAGACAAGAAAGTAACCACGCCAGGCCAATTTACAAGGTATTTTGGGCAATAAAATCAGCTCAAAGTGAAAAAATACCAGATTGATAACTTTAATGCCGCACTTTGGAATGTTCCAGACATCTCCACGGAGACAAGCAGACGACAAAGTGCTCTTCACAAAGTTGCAAAGTGCAGCTTTAACTTTTAACTTCAGAACATTTAGGCTAAGATAACTGAATATGAGCTGTTTTTCTCTTTTTTTCCTAATCAAGAAGGTAAAAGTAACAAGGATACAACAATGTGAACCAACCTGCAGGGGGCACTCTGCTGCAGCCACTGCTCACCCACACTGACGGAGCGCACTCTGTAATGCAGGGCCTACGAGAGCAGAGCAGGTCAAAAGCAGAGATATTACCATTTTTTCAGACAATAAGTTGCTCAGGAGTATAAGTCGCGCCAGCCAAAAAATGCACAATGAAGAAGAAAAGAAGAAAAGTTGCACTGGTCTAGACATTTTGGGGGAAATTCATTTGATAAAATCAGAGACCAACAAAGTTATAGAAGTTTTAGTAATAAAAACAACCAAACAGAGAACAATCTGTGTATTTTTCGCTCGTTCGTTTTTCAATATAGAACAAAAAATAAGAAAACGAAAAAAAAAAACTATTTTCTTTATTATTTGTCTCTAAAACCAAAATGAAAAAAAAAAAGGATAACGATTTGTGTTTCCATTTTTGATTCATATATTTGGTCTGTGGGCTGGCTTAATACCCAAACCCTGAAAAAAAGTGCGACTTATAGTCTGAAAAATACGATAGGTTTATGTTTTAATGCATATATTCAAAATCTATCTATATCTCAACTGTGTTATAATATTGTTTCCTGGAATTGCCATTCTCTAATAAACTAAAGGTAAAAGGCAGCTGTTAACTTGAAAACTACTAAAAACTACTAACTACTTCATGACATCACAAGATAAAACAGAGCATTTTGTAAGCATTTAATAAGGGGTACTCAAACTGTTTTGCGGAGGTAACAGCATTATAACATGGCTTGAACCTCACAAGAATCCATTTTGTTGTTAATATAGGAGCTTTAAATGTAAATTTGATACTTCAATAATCTTAGAACTACTATTTATGGTTTGTCTTCGTTTCATGTCATTAATAATGTAAAGATTAGTCTTCAAATAAACCAACGCTAAACACAACACACCTTATTGCAATTCATGACATACTGGTTGCAACCGTCCGTTTCCAAAGAAAGTGACACATCGATGTCATGAGAAACATTGCACAAGTCATGAGCTTTGGACATGAACTTAGTGTGTATTCTGATTTTGAGTAACTGTATTCTGTTCATTCAAAGGATTAAAATGAACTATTCCTGAATAGCTTTAGAATGATCTTGAGCTGTATCAGAACAAGTATAAGAGCACATTTATTGTTCTTCTCATCCATTGTTCAAAGAAGAATCATCGTGCTAATGGCATCAGTATTGAGTATCAAGTCTATATCTAAGTATCGAAATTGAGAAAATTTGAAATTTTAGTATCATGACAAGACAAAAAGTATTCTTCCCAGCACTGCAGTCGGTCTCTCACCTGTTTGTTGTGAGTGCTGCTGGGAACGGTCCAGTGACTGGCTGAGCTGGGAGCTGCAGCAGTGAGCACAGGGAACGAAGCCTAAAACACACATGAAACAGAGCATCATCAATATACAGTTCTGTGGTTGTGAAATCTCCATTCTGAGGCGCTGGGTCGTACCTGGTATGAGTGCTCTGCTTGCACCTGCCAAAAAGAGCCAGAGGAGGAGGGGGCAGAGCTACTGAGGGCAGGTGAGGTCGGGGGAGGGGAGCTGCAGGCAGGTGAGGACGGGGGGTGTGTGGGTGATCTAGGCGTGCACTGTGGGGGTGTGGTCTGGCACTGGCTGATTTCTGTGTAGTAAAAATCCTCCTCACTGCGAGAACAGCGCTCGTATTCACCTCCACAACTGTAAGCACAAGTGGACAAGTCAACCAGGTTTTTATCCATTTAATAAGACACACACACACACACGAAATATATGAAATATAGGACCCACACCTGTGTAAGTGCATGGTGCGCACATGTCTCTTGATGCCCACAATGGAGGTCAGGACCTTCTCACAGCCGGGCCACAGGCACCTGAAGGATGCATGCTCCGAGTTCTGCAACACAGCACACAGTCCTGCTCACACTCACATGTCAGAGGTCAAAGGGCAGAGGTCAGAGTGGAGCCTACCCTGCGTCTCCTTGGAGCCGGCTCCTCAAACAGCTCCAGCTCCATACCCTCGTCAGGGGGTGTGGCCTGGTCAGCGTCAGGCTCAGTGATTGGTGGGGAGGCTGCAGGACTTCCTCTGCTGTGGCCCACACTCCAGTAGCCACTGCTGCAGTCGGACAGCTCACCTCCACAGTCAGCACCAACAGCTAAACACAGACAGTATGATCCATCTCCGCTGAGCTGAGCTCACATTTGCCACTGTTTAAAAATAAATGTTTGTGTTCCATAGGGCTCTGCTTGACAGTTAAGCACCATGAAATGAGAGTGGGCTGAGGGGAAGTTTGCTGTGACCAAACACTTGGCCATGCCACCCACAATGCCAGCAGAACACAGAGTCAGCAATAAACATGCATGTCTGTATGACAGTTAATAACTGTGTAATTATCAGTGTAATGTGTATGTGTGTGTTTCATAGGAACTTGGTTTAGCTTGACAAAAGTGTAGAACGTGCTCTCTGCTGCAACAGCCTCAAAGTTGTGATGTGTATAAATGAAGGCATTGTTTGAGCTCTTGTGCCGAGTTATTTGAATGTGCATGGACTTTTAAAAACCCCTCCTGTGGGCTCACCACCTGCAGAGGAGTTCATAGGGGGGTCAGGTGCTATGAGAATAGGGCAGCAAGATGCCCCCGCGACCCAGCTGGATTAAGCGGGAGAAGATGGATAGATGGACTTTAAAAACATGGACTTTAAAGAAAGACGAAAGGAGTGGGGAGGACAAACCTGAGGGCTCTGGCTGAGCAGGGCTGTGGAGCAGGGGACTACAGGACAAACTGCTGAGCACCATGGCAGCCATCAACTCATCCATGTCCACCTCCTGATGCCTGCAAAGACGACACACGAGCCTCAGGCAGCGGCCTCTGGGGGCATCCCCTTATAGGACTGAGTAACATCATACACAACTTTCTTCATGTTTTTAAAATATTCTTAGTAAAACTTAAATTCCTGACCTTTTGGGCACATCAATGGATGAGGACATAGGTCTGCTGCAGTTGGAGGTCTCATTTTCTGAATGTTCTCCTTCACACGGAAACACCTGCCACACAAACAATGCTTCATCAAGTATAAATACACTAAATGTAAGTGTCTCAAAGGTACAAATAGATTCTCATTAACTGTGTCTGCCAAACCTACAATGGATTCTTGTCTCAACCTCCAAAACCAAATCTATGGGAAGGATTGACAGGTGTTTCTTTGATTAATACAGTTACATTCATACAGTTGCAGCCACAAATCCAACACTTTCTTTACTCTTTTTCAAATAAAACATCAGTGCACTGTAACCAAAGCACCAAATAGAACAGTGTATGGTACACAAACTGTTTATCAGAACAAAAGAGACAAAATAAATTGTACAAATTGCTGAATAGGAGATTCACAAGAGTCAAGTGTAACAGTCACTGAATGAGACTTCAGCAGAATTGTGACCCAGGAAAGGACATATAAAGCCTATACTTGATTTCAAACCATGAGTCAGGAACATGATTTATTATGGACTTTCAATCCACCCACTTCCCTTTCTCCTGCTGTAATATTGCACCATGACATAGAAATAACTGTATGAGATGGTGGCATGCAGCTGATGCAATATCACCCCAGGATTCAGTGACCCTGGTAGCAGCCTTTGTATTAGTAATTGCACAAAAAAATCTATGCAAAAATGAAAAGCTTATATAGTATAGTCCCTTAAAATTTTGATTTAAATAACTTGGGAGTGACACCACCCTCGTAAGCCATCATTGAACCTAGTAAATCACACTCATGGATCTATTAAAATACCGGTACGACTCTGAGACTTACCGTGAACCCCAGCTTGACCTGTTCGCTGTGACTCTCCTGGTCGAGGCGGACGGTGGGGGGGCAGGTGGAGGTCAGCAGAGCCCCCAGCGGAGAGCGCTTCCCCAGGCGAGTCTTAGGAAACATCTGTGTCAGGTCCAGATCCTTCTGCACACACACCAAAGGTCACAGGATTACTACTCAAGTGTTATGTGCTGTTTAGCTGTAGACTAAAGATACTGATATTCTGTACAAAAAGTTAAAAGTTAAGAGAAAGAATGGTTGGGACTGGACCTCAGCACCTGCTGTAGTCAACTAAAGAAATTCTTGGCTGCCTGCCGATCAATGTAGACTAAATAGAGGGTGTGGCAAAAGCTCTGAAAACTATTACGTATCTCTTTATATCTGACTCAAACTGCCCTCACAAGACAGGAAGTTGAAGCAAAAACAAACCTACTAGGAAACAATGTATTTATATAAAGACAGATTAAACATGAATAGTGAATTTTATGTGCCTTTTGACATATCTGATTGGCCAGAGCTCACAGAATGCATTTGGTTTGAAACAACTTCAGATTTAAACTGTTGGTGGTTGGCTTTTGCATTTAAGATTTAAAATGCTATTAAAACTCCTTTAGCACAATTTCGGCAGCAGTAATTGCAACTGAGTACATTTTTAACCATTTAACATGAGCCCTACTTTTACATGAGTACACATTTTCAGCAGCCCACTCTTTTCAGCACTGAATATAAATGAAATAAAAGCATACTTCTTATTATGACTATTATCATGAATGCTTTGAAGTGTTGCCTTTAATTAAAAGAAGGAAGCAGTGCATTCCAGCTTGTGTGACACTGGGCTCCTTGTCCTTCCTTGCCCTCACTATATTTCATTATAACTGACATGCGCCCCTCCCTGTATCCCCATCCACAACAACACACACCCGACACCGACACACCCCCTTGCGCTCAGGGCCAATAAAAACGCTGCCCTACTGTACATCCTTCACAATAAAAGACTCTTATAACTGGGTGCAACAACAACATCCCCACCAACTGTCGTGAAACTCAATCTAGTAACCCCAACTACACAAAAAAACAAGTGATCTTAGTATGCGTAAAAGTTTGGCACCTCCAAAATTTCACTTGGTCATTCACTTGGGCAATTGGGCACACTTTTTAAGATGTAAAACCACAAGCAAAAAGCATAATGAACCTTCTTGTAACATAAATTTAAACAGTGGATTATTTATTTTAAAGCAAGCACAACATTTCGATGGGAATGCTCGGCAAGGTGTGCAGAAATCCTAAGGTTTTAATCAATGCACGACCAAACAAATCCAAAATACCCACGTTATACCTTTCTACGTGCAGTGGAACGGGAATAAAGTTTTGCATTCTTAGCAGGGTCATAAAATTAGCAGGCAGCAACGGAAACTTACCTGAATGAAGTCAGTCAAAACAAGCCTCTTCTCTGCGTGCACGGTGGAGTACAGTGGGTGAACAGGCTCTATCCAGTTTGTGCTCCACAGAAAAGAGACGAAAAAATCCCGGACTGGATATTCCACCCCCACAACCGGATTGCTCTACGTGACATCGCTTTTATCTTCGTTTCTTTTACGCGTTTTACCGCGGTTCCAATTTTAGCTCGGGACACGTAACGTAAAGCGCAACCATGTATCCACCGAAGCCTTCTATTTCTGCTGCTATGCGTGTAATTTGTGAGTATGAGAAATGGATTGCACACACAGCAGAGCCGGGTTTTCGCACAGTCCCGTGGCAGCCTGTAGTAAACAAGGAAACTACGTGTGACGCAGCGCGGCGCGGATAGGCTGCGCTCTGCGGAGTAGAAACACACCCCTCTCTGAACTGTTGTTTACCGCAGCTCTTCTCGACTCACACGTACAGCACGTTGTAGCTGATGACTGTACTGGCTGTTCCCATCTGCACCCCACAGCTTACATGATGGTACATTTAGGGTATGAATCAGTCCATCTTAATCAATTACCCTCAGGAAAGTTGCACGATGTAACTTTTTGGTGATGATATCATCCCACTAGTAAATTAGGGTGGCCAGATGTCCCTATTTACCAAGGACAGTCCCAGTTTTGAGCCATGTGTCCCCTGCTCCTGCAGATTTTTCCAAAACCACTTATTTGTCCTATTTTTTGTACAAGAAATGTCCCAAGTGTCCCTATTTTTGACCAATTTGATCTAAACCAGGACTAAACTATGACTAAAACAGGGTTATCACAATTTTTTGACTAATCAGATCCTCGCCAACAGTAAAGAGGAGCATAAATTATCATTTGATTAGCCAACATACACAAGACCGTGTTTGCAAATTCCCTGACCACAATTTTATTCATACCATCGCAACCAGGGTGTGTCCCAGTTTTGAATTTTGAAAAACTGGTTACCCCAATTAAAATATCTTCAAATTGCTTGTCTCCATGGAGATAGTAATGATGTGCCTGGATTGTTCATGTATTCAGTTATAGGTGTATATACTGCTCAGAAATACATAGAAACAGACACATTCTTTCTGAGATGTGCTTGCCTTTCCACAGATTTGACCTGTAACTTGGGCTGGTGTTGTTGTCTGTTTGCATCCACTTACATAGAAAAGTGAAATGCCTTTTCTTTGCCTGAGATATTCCACAGTAGGGCATTAAGTTACTTTAATGAGCCTAATTAAATCCTGAAATGCGCAATTGGGATTAATATGGCTAACATGGCTTTTTTGTTTACTGTGACCATTGGCATACATACTATACATACCAGTGTCTGTGTGAATTGCTTTATTGGTATAATCAGTTTATATAAAAAAAAAATACAATTCATACAAATATATTTTTGCTGTACAGTTGATTCATGTAGCAACCTGATCCCTCCTTATGCACAGTGAAGCCAAATCAAGTCCAACAAAAATTCTTAGCTTGTGGAAGAGTTGATCCTTCAGTTTGGGGGTTGATTTTTGGTTGTCTAAAGGCATAAGTAGGTCATGGAGCTGAGAGATCTTGGAGACCCCCCACCCCCACCCCCCTCACGCGTGTTGTGAACTGTTTTTAAAATGAAAGTGGGACTAAACACCTAAACTTTGTCCACAACATTCCAAATGGAGCTGCTAAACTGGGCAGTGCCTGTGGACTAAAGAAGGGAGTGAGAGCGGAGGAGGGGCGGGGTCTAGAGATATAAAGAACCGTGTGATTGGTCTAACAGGTATCCACACTTCAAACTCCGCCCCTGCAGTGAAGCGTTTGTAATCAGAAACCTGGGCTGTATTCAGGACAGTCTTTTGTGATGTCACCATCTACTGGGAATTGCAGAGGCCATCGACGACAGCACAAACTTACATTTAGGTGTTTTAAGAAAGCTGCACGAAAATGACTAGAATCCACTTTAATCTCTTACATTCAATGAAACAGCAGTTGAAATCAAGTTGTTTTTACTCAAATTGTAACAAAATAAAGAACATTTGATATTTTTTTTCGAATTTTGAGTAAAAATGTTAATTATAGCCAAGCTGCAGCCCATGGTAGACCTTTGTGTTACAGCTGCCCTGACTGTTTTGATGTTATTGCGAGCTTAGTTTTTTGTTTATCTGAGTGCAGCATTTTGGTCACTGCATTTTTTAACAGATGCTTTTGTTTTTTAGTTACACAGGGCACCTTTAAATTCCTCTAAATAAAGTTGGAATGGCAGGCCAGCCCCACACTGGTCAGCGTGGATCCTCTCATCGTCCTGTGTGCATCTGTGCTTCTAAATGGCTTTTCCATTGAGGAATCATTCCTGGAACGTTGTCACTGCTGTGGTCTGAAAGCAGAGAGGATGTGGGTTTAAAAGGCTCACTTTCCTCTATTGTCTAGTTTGTGTTATAATGTCGTTTCCTCATCATAAACAGACCTGGAGTTGGGTTTTGTTTCATTCACACATGTTTAACACACAAACCCTGCATATTTAGGCTGAATTCTTATTGCAAACGATAAACACTCTGATGTTGAGTGGCAATAGATGAAGTGCTCCACTGTGTTTTTAAACTCTATACACCTTCACTAGAATCATTTCGATAGTTTTAGCTCTGGAAAACTTGAAAACTACTTGCTACATGACATCACAAGGTGGAACAGAGCATTTTGAGCTTTGGAGATGTAGACAGACTAATAAACAATGATCACTCAAACATGTGTGAATGAAACAAAACACAAACCCAGGAATGTTTTTGATGAGGTTACAACATTATAACATGGCTTAAAGCACAAGAGTAAATTGTGTAATAGGGCCTTTAAATGTCCCTTCAGTAGTGAGTGAAGATGTGTTCCAAACCTTGGACTTGTGGCGCCCCCAAGTGGCTTCTCCATGAAGTGACGTGAGGGTTGTCCTGTACATCAGCGATGTCTAACACACACACACGCGCATGTTGAAAATATTCCAATGGATTAAAAGTCTTCTAGATGGGTTAAAAACTAACCGTTGGCCTTCTGTTTAATGGGGTACTCTCGGGTCTCTTCCAGCTTCACCTGTCAGTCACAGCACATTCTGAACTTTACCCAGCACACATATGGGCAGAACTGCTGTTGTTTCTCATGTTAATACTTAATATATTCAGTTCAAATTAAGACTGGGACACTATGTATGTATTCTATTCTCTTTGGACCTGTGACATGTTTGTATGTGATATTCTCTGAATAGAATCATATTGGCACTCTCACCACTCTGACGAGGGCAGATGGGCCCTTCTCTGGTGTAGTGTCTCTCAACTCAAATGAACGTCTGCAACAAACAACACAAAGTCACAAAAGACTTTATGAGTGAACAAGAGCAATCAATGTTGATAAAGACATGAAGAACACAGTGAAGGAAGCATTCTTCTGAAGAAAAGAGCCTGCAGTTAAGTTAAAGCCAAAAAAAGTCTGACCCTCTAATACCACACTAAACTCTAAACTCTACAAATAACCATTAGAGTCAGTCAGGAGCGCACCTGCCGCAGTGACTGCACAGAACAGAGAGCAGTATTGTCAGAATCAGGAGCACCAGGCCCATGGTGCACATGGTCAGGTCTATCTCCAGCCCCATCACAGCTCAGTCTGGGGTGGATCTTCTCCTCAGCTCACTGTGGGACACAATATACAATGCACAACTGAAGTGAACCTACCACCTAGGAGGTAAAGATTAATAATAATTCTTCAAATTATGTCAAAGAAGCCTTCAGTGTAGACACATTTTAAGCCTTTAGTTGCAAAAGAATTCCTGAAGACCTAAAAGAGGACAATGCACACATAGGGCTGCTGCATTTGCTCAAACATATGTTTCTACTTTACACTGCTGTCTTAGAGAAGTATACAAGAACAGAATCATGTAAAGATTATTCTCTTGTATTGCCCTATTGCTCCTTTTCAAAACAAAAATGAAGTGAGCAGATGACATAAAAACACCAAATGTGTTGTGAGAGAGGAGAGGCGTCTTACCTGGACCTGAGGAGCCTGGTCCTGTTCACTGTGTCTGACAGTTCATGGAGCAGGAGGAGTTTTAGAGCAGAGAGCAGTGAGGGGGTAATTGTGGTCAGTCAGATTCTAACTGGCACACACATGCTCCAGGGCAGAGCAGACAGGACCTGACTGATAGTGTGGAGCTCAAACGGAAGAGTACGTTATCAGGGCCCCGCCCCGGCACACCAGTCTCTATCTACAGAAAATAGCAGAACGTGTTTGGTGGGACTCAGGAGCCCTGAGGGACACTGAGGATCTGCCTTTAGCCTAGAGCTGTGCACACATGGCCCCAAGACTCCACCCACCACTTACATTTTTTAACTGGTTTAGCTGTTAGATCTCAGGTCAGATCAGTCAGAGATATCTTCAGAAGCATAATTCTGAATCTCATTTATGCATTCATTAGCTTTCTAACAGAATTCAGCATTTGATTGCAAATGTCTTTTTTAACCATGTTTTACGGTCTCTTCTGGGTTGTCAAATATATCAGAACTCAAATATTAGTTGATATTAAAACTAGTATTGAAACTATACTTCTTGGCTGTATCAGAACAAGTACTAAGACCCACAGGATCAAGTCCATTTCTTAGTATTGAAAATGAATTCATCATTTGAGTATTGAGGCAACACTAGTCTCTTCTTCAGGGCATGTACTTGTGTAGGTGTTTAAAAATTATGATTCTCTTAAGTACAGGACTACATTCATACCATACTCCATACAACTGTACAACACCTCACCCTTATGTAATAGACAACCCTATGTCCTGTAGATCATCATATCATCTTTGCATTGTTTTCGTTATGACCTCTTTTTATTACTTTTTAAATTACTTTATTTATATATTTTATTTTTACTTGTCCATATATATTTATATAATTATACCTTATTTGACACCAGCCTCTTGCTATGTTTGTTATGTATTTAGAATTTATTATTATCATTTATATATTTTTCTTTTTGTTAATATAATAAATCCAAATCATTTTCCCTGTGGATCAATAAAGTTGATCTAAGTAAAAGTCTCTAGGGTTGATCTAAGTAAATGTCTCCAGGTGACTAAAAAATAAAACTATTCAAAAATAAAGTAAAAGTAAATGATGTGTAACTTTTCAACCAAGAAAATAGACAAAAACAAAAGCATTATTGTTATGGGTGTTAATTCACTTACAAAAACTGACGTCAGTCACTACTTCATCTTTTCAGTATTTGGTTCCTTACACAAAATTAGTCAGGTGCATATTGATACTTAAAGCAGGGGTATTTTACTTCTATGGGGTATTAACTTTTAACACAAACATATTCAGATCACCATGTTACCTTTTATTGTTTTTCGTAATCTTACAAGGAGGATGCGAATAAGGCCTGTGAGAGATTGCTAGATTACTCAAACATGCATGGATGGCAGTAGAAAGATTAGAGGTTTTTTTGCATAATAGCCCCTCTCCCTCCTGTAGGCTCACCACCTGCAGAGGGGTTCATGGGGGGGTCAGGTGCTATGAGGTTTGGGCAGCTGCCCCTGCGACCCAGCCGGATTAAGCGGGAGAAGATGGATGGATGGATAATAGCCCCTCTTTAGCACCAGATAGTTTTCAGAACACGCAGAGATGTGGGATGTCTTATCTGGGTGCACTGCAGCGCCTCAGAACCAGAGCAGTGACCGAGCAGCTCAAAGTAACCACAGAGAATACAGCACAGGACCACAGCAAGTTCTCCTCTCCCACCCTCCTGACCAGCCCTGCCCGCCGCCACGAGAAGTCCTGCAATAGCGCCTCCTGCTGGCACACAATGGACAGAGTCAGCAGCACCTGGAAGAGCTGCCGACTGTGGCCCAGAATGTCAAAACCACCCGGGGACAGGCACTCAGGCACAGGGCAGGAGAAGAAGAGGGCGGCCAACAGAAATAGCACCACCTACAGGGCAGCAAAGAGAATAGTTAGGCCAATGCACTGGGGAAAAAAAAAATCTAGGTAAGTTAAAATGACTTAAATTAAGAACATTTTATTTTATTTGAGTAGATTATTAATCATGACAAGTGAAAATATCTGCCAGTGGAAGTGTTTTTTTCTTAATTCAACATTTGATTTTATTTCTTATTTTAAGTGCAAAAAGTTGTTTTTCTTATTTTAAGTGTAGCTAGATGCATTTTCATATTTTAAGTACAAAAATCTTATTGCACTGGCAGTAATTTTACTTGTCAAGTGAAATTTACTCAAATCATGGTAAAACTTTTAGCTTGACTAGATTTTGGTTTTTTTGCAGTGTGTATGAGAGGGTTAAAAGATTTTTCCTTCACATTAACTGTGTACATGGCGTTCTAGTAGGATTCTCTACTGTTCCTAGTCCATTTTCTGGAGCAAACAAACTGTTTCCTGCTTTTGAGTGTGTAAAAATGAGTTTCCTCCGCAGAGTACTCCCTTAGGCACTCCCTTAGAGATAGGGTGAGGAGCTCGGTCACATAGGAGGAGCTCGGAGTAAAGCCGCTGCTCCTCCACGTTGAGAGGAGCCAACTGTTCCGGATGCCTCCTGGACACCTCCCTCGGGAGGTGTTCCAGGCATGTCCCACCGGTAGGAGGCCGTGGGGAAGATCCAGGGACTGTGTCTCTGGGCCTGGGAACGCCTCAGGGTCCCCCCGGGGGAGCTGGAGGAAGTGTCTGGTGTGAGGGAAGTCTGGAAGTCCCTGCTTAGACTGCTGCCCCCATGACCCAGCCCCGGATATGCGGAAGAAAATGGATCAGTGGATGAAGTCAGTTGGTAGTTGATGGAGCTGTCAGGACCTCCTTGAACACTTCCTATTTGGAAGCATGGAAGTATAATAAGGGCTAAGCTAAATCTTACAAAGCCAAATTTTAGCTCCTGGGAGCTGCAGTACCTGTGGAGCAGCCACTAATCACATGGGGACAGAGGGGGAGTGTTGGTATCCAGCTCTTATTATAGATCCATGTTTGGGACACGGGGGCTAGCGGGTTAGCTATGCCCATTTATATATACAGTCGGTAATACCCAATTCCCAGTGTGCTAGAGTATAGTGACACCTGGAGGCTGTGCAGCAGTACTGCAGTGTGGCTGTTCCAGGGGCAGGCATAGAGGCGTCGGGCCACTGGGCTGATGTCCAGGAGGAATGCCAGAAGCACAGGTCCTCCCTGCAGGAGCCTGCGGTGGAGGAGCTTTGGACGATGAGGGTACAGCTCCACACAGCAGCCAGTGGTGCAAGAAAACCAGGCCAGGACAGCAGCAGTGGGGAGGTAGAGCTGAAGATCATACAACGGATGAAAATATGCGATGTCTTTTATGTTTCTAAATCAAACACATATCTGAAGATTAAAGTGGAACTAAATACTAAGCCAACTTTCTTTTGCTACTACTCTGTGTATATAAAAATTTAAACAAGCTCTATTCACGCTTATGTTACAAACCTGGAAAACGCTTGGAAACACGTGAATGACGACTATCTTTGGGCTCTGTTGGGAGGTAGTGTTCCGTTATGTTCAGCAGATCAACAGTTACAACCAGCTGCCTGTTAGTGACATCAAATATGGAAAGCTTTGGGAGGTTGTGAAGACCGCTGCTGAATCTGTGGTTTTATCTTATGCCCAGTGTCGGGAATTACACGGGAAGTCATCATCCGCATGTTTTCTGGTAAGTGTGAATAGAGCCTATTGTCATCTGTTCCTAGTCCTTTGTTGTAGCAATTTTGGTGCACACTAAGTAAATCTGCAGCTTTGTGGACAAAACCATATAAAAATGAGTCTGTGCTGCCTCCAATGGCTTCTGCAATTTCAAGTGCTACATGACATTACACAAGACTGCCCTGGTGTTTCTGATTACAAACAACTGGCTGCAGGGGCGGAGTCTGTGGATACCTGTTAGGCCAGTCACACGGTTCCATATATGTCCAGACTCTGCCCTCCTCCTTCCTCCACTCTCCTCGTTAGTCGTCCAGTTACTGCCCAGTTTAGCAGCTCTTCATTGTAGCTCCAGCTCAAGGGTTACAATCTATAAAATCATGTCAAACTATACCCAATCTAATCCAAAAGCTGTGTGATGATATATAACACTGATAGAAGTCCAAGATGCAATCAAAAAACTAAAACCTAACAAATCACCAGGGAATGATGGGTTATCTGGGGGAACCACAAAAAGTAAACAATACTATATAATTAATCTTTTAATCATCTTGGCAAAATTCTATATCCATAAATATAAATTGACTACTCGTAAACCCTACTTTCCCATATTCCTGTCCGAAATAGAAGAAAACCATCCACTCATTATCCAAATCCAATGTGGTTACATTTTTGAACAATTAATAATTCATTTTTTATTTTTTATTTTTATGCAAATGTGAATTTTGGTTATGTGTGACCTTCGGTTATCTGACCTCTCCCCTGGCATTACCTCTGTCTTCCCCTGTCCAGTATTGTTCGTTATTTATTTACTAAAGTGTTTATTCTGACTTTCATGTATTTTTGTTCATATACATTTTCCCCTTTACACAGCTTACCAACTTTAGCAGCCAGTGTTTTAGTCTAATTCATTCCTACAAATCAAAACTTATCCGCTAACACTATCTGTTTAAGTTTTTAGGTGGATGGTCCTGTAAATGGCATCGAACTTGGCAATCTCCATCCCCAAACCACACCTGCAATTATAGATAGTTATAGATAAGTTTGTACCATGCCAAATACCATGCACAAACGGTCTGACCCGCCAGTCCCTTCTACATTCTGATCGAATACAGAACCATGTGAAAAACCTCGGCCCAAACTTGAGACGATCCAACCACAGCTGCTAATTTGTAGCATGTGTCCATCAAATGCGGAAGACATCTCCTCATGAAAATTCTCATAACATTCTGAACAAAATATACCAGTTCTTTCACCTGAAATAAGTGATAGGTTGGTGCTTCAGTTGTTAATTCTGTAAATATCTGCATCTGTTTCTTAGTCCTTTATGTCAATATTTCTCCTTTTTTTATGTGTAAGCAGCCACGTTTGTTTTTGATGCAAACGGACAATCATGCTCTTTGAAACCAGAGACAGGATACAACTCCAGATCCACTCATCTTTGTAATGTTTTTTTTTCTTCTTTTTTCTTTTAAAGGGCTGCAACAATTAATGGCTAATTGTGACTAGCTGAGTATAAAAATTAATACAAAATAACTTTTTATAACAAAGGCAGAGTTTTTTTTAATGAGATCATTTCTGAATGTCAACAATACTACCCTTGATTTGCAAATTTTCTCGTTTGAGTAGCCATCAGTCGTCATATTTCATCTTTTATTTTGATGATAATGTATTTAATTATGTTGTACATTCATAGTTTTTAATCTTTTGACTAGTCGATTAATGGGAAAAAATTCAATTGACTGCTAAATAATCATCAGTTCCAGCCCTAAAAAGCAACAATATGTTTATTAGAAGAGTAGATAATTATCACCTACTAAAGCATTCAGACTGCACTTCTAATGTCCAAAGTGTTGCATTATTTCAAGTTATACAAAGTGAAATACCAAATTAATTGTGTCCAAATGCTATTATATGAGACATTTTCTGGTGGTGCAGAAAACCGACCTGGCCCACAGCGCTCTCTGTCCAAGGATCTTCAGAGCTGTACAGACTGAGAGCTAGAGCCCGCCCAGCCTGATGCACCCCTCGCCCCACAGAGTCCAGGAGGAGCAGGAAGGAGCTCACACAACCGGAGAAGGGGTGGAGGAGGAGAGACGCTGCACTGAAAAATAACACCATGGAGATGAGTGGGTACTATGAGACACAGAGAGACAGCAAGAAAGGACACATCAGGAGACAGGAAGACATCCCAGGAGACATAAAGACACACACGATGGCACCAGGGCTGAGTGGTTAGAGCTCTTATCTCATTGTAAGAAGGGCTTTCTGAGTTAAATTCAGAAAAAGATCAGGTCCTGAAGTGTGCATGTGTACAGGTTTATTTTAGGGATATATAATACCGTATGTGCAAAGTTTCCCCTTTCTCTTTATTATCTCTTTGTCTGATCTAGGTAATTCTGTTGGACAAAACAATGTTAGTATTTGAAGTATTATATTGTATTATATATTGTAGTGGTAAAAAAGTAGTATGGTACAAAAAGGTCTTACCTGCAGCTGAGGCAGAAGACCACAGACAGAACATAGAGCAGCAGGGGCAGAGAGCTGGGGTCTAAGGACACACCCGGGCCCTCAGGAGCCTGCAGCCGCACCCCCAGCACACCCTGAGGCAAACATGAGATCACACCAATGCATGAAATATAGGCTCCTGTAGAGGAGGTATGCGTTTGATTACTTCTGTAAAGTAACATATTTAGAGCACCATGTTACATTTTATTGTTTTGAAAATGTATTCATCTAAAAGTTTTGTTTTTGAGATTCTGACTCTCCCCTCTCTTGCTTCCCCTTCAGACTGCTGTATAACACAATCATCGTGCTTTGCTAATGAAATAACTACTGCACATTGCATCAGGTTTGTGAAGTTGTATTGCACTGTTTCGTATCATGAGTTACATTTATGGAGAATTGCCATGCAGGAGAATGGGTCAGGGCTTGTGAAAAAATGTCTAAATGCTAAGTTCACTTATACTGCAAATTTCTCTGATGTGACCAGGATATTAAAACTTATATCAGGTTATTCATCTTGTTTTCACATTTATTATCTACCTACTATACCAGGGACTGCTTAATTCTAGAATAAAGATGAAGGTAGTTTATTTTAAGATATCATGTCAAGTAAAATTATCTTGCACTGGAAAATAACAATATCTAGCTAAGTTAAAATGACTTAAATTAAGAACATTTTACTTTATTTGAGGAGATTCAACTTGACAAATAAAATTATCTGCCAGGGGAATAAGTGTTTGTTTTTTTTCTTAATTCAAGCAACATTTGATTTTATTTCTTATTTTAAATGCAAAAAGTTGTTGTTTTTCTTATTTTCAGTGTAGCAAGATGTATTTTCATATTTTAAGTACAAAAAGTCTTATTCTACTGGCAGATAATTTTATTAGTTAAGTGAAATGTACTCAAATCATGGTAAAACTTTCTTAATTCAAGTCAACTGAACTTGACTAGATTTTGCTTTTTTGTAGTGTGCTGCATGGACAGATAATTTCACTAATTTTAAGCCATTTTCTGGTAGATTTAAGTGTTTATATCTTACATTTTGGTCAAGCTTTTTTGCAATGTAGTTGTATCCTAATTGCCAAATGCATGGTATATGAATTCCAAAACAAAGTAATACCGACCCCTCCCTGGAGAACCATGAAGAACAGGAAGCGTATCACCACAGCCACTGCAGCCAGAAGAGGGCACCAAACCTTCACCGTGTCCTTGTGCATCTGAAACAGGCTGAGCACATAGCACCTCCATGGCAGACCTAAGGGCCGGTACCCTGACAGCACAAATGCTTCTCTGTACATAGGAGGAACATCTGTGTCTCGATCAGTAGGGGGCAGCGAGGGGAGGAGCTTGCCCAGGACAGACAACAGGGGGGCGGGCATCGAGGGGAGGGACAAGGACACAGAAGACATCCTGTGGTCCACTTCTGTAAGGTTATCTTCAAGAAGGTCCCGCTTTCTTCTCTCACCATCTCACCGTTTACAAAAAGAGAAGGATTTCACGTTTTCCTGTAAGCTACAACAGGCTCTATTAGTCACAAACCAGGAAGACATTGGGAAACATGTGATGATAACTTCCGCCACACTTTGTTCACGGTAATAAGTCCAAGAAAATCTAGGAAAAATTAGAAAATGGCCCAGTTTTCTTCTTCTACATGTCATTGTCGTGCTCCGTTTTGTTCGGCTAAACAACAATTACAGCCGTACTTCAGTTTTCATGATTTCCCCACTGACGCACAACTCTGAACTAGGGTGACCAGACGTACCTATTTACCCGGGACAGTTCCAGTTTTGAGCCCTGTGTCCCCTGTCCCTGCAGATTTATCCAAAACCAGTGATTTGTCCCAGTTTTATACAAGAAATGTCCCAGGTGTCCAGATTTTTGACCAATCTGTTCTAAACAAGGTCTAAACCAGGACTAAACTAAGACTAAACACAGACTGCATCAACTCTAAGCCAGGACTAAAACTGGACTATCACAAATTTGGACTAAAATGATCCCTGACAACAGTAAAGAGGAGCATAAAATTTTGTTTGTTGAGGAAAATACAGAAAACCATTTTTGCCCGAAAACAATCTATTAACATTAACAAGTTTCAGTTTTGGCACTCTGAGCCTCCCCACCCCTTGCATCCCCGTGCTAAGTCCCTCCCCCTTCAGTGCGCCATCATGTTACAATAGCTGTTAATGTAAAACTGACACTGCTGCACATCGCATCAAGTTTTGTACAGATTTGTATCATGCTTTTGTATATTTATGGAGAATTGTTGCATGGGAGCACAGGTGACGTAGGCTTGTGGGCTGAACTTTTGATAGGACTGCAAGATTACTCAAACATGCATGGACGACACATAAGAGCCCTTCAGGTGTGTTTTTGATGTAAGAACAACGTTATAACATGGTAGAAATCTCATA